>JADNRY010000269.1:0-84575 GCA_015501585.1 Rhodocollybia butyracea
AACACTGGAGCTTGACATTCTTTTCTGAGAACTGGCTTTTGAAGGTGTCCCCTTCCATACTTCCGTACTTCCGTTCGACTAGCCTATGACAGACTGCTTAATTCATCTCACGGATCCTCTATTTTTGTTTGTCACTCTGTCCGACATAGAGATTGCTTCACTTGAGCGTGTGCAGTACAGTCTCAAGCAATTTGATCTGTGTTTGATTTTCAAGAATTTTACCAAGCTACCGTTGCATATCCACTTAATCTCAAAGCTCGTCAACGGACAATGTCAAAAATTGGCTAGAGTGAGTTGATTTTCTTTCTACATTGAGTTGGTGCTAATCGCGTCTTTCGAAAAAAAGTTCTGTGGACACTGCGATGGCTGAAGGTCCTGTCAACTTGAACTGGGATCCTATCATGAAGCATATCAATGAATCACCGTATGAGTTTTTCCAAGGGAGTTGGACCTTCCTGTGCAGCACTACCCAAGGAGTGGAGGTATGTACCTCTTCTGTCTTAAGAACGAGAATATCCCTGATGCCACCCTCATCTCATAGAGCGAAGCATCCAATGCTTCAGATTCAGATTCAGAGTTTGTGGCCGAACCAGACGAATTGGTGGAGTCCGCTAGCAGCGCCGGGGCAAGCGACTTCTCTGACGCCTCTCCTCGATCTGTCGTCCATTTCCTCATACATTGCACAAGAAAAGCAGCTGGCTGCTACTCTCAACCGTACTCGACTTGTTCAGATTAGTTCAAAATATATTGTTTCTTTGGAAACCCAACATTTACTCCTGAACAGTGGTGATGCAACCGATCTTCCATTTCCTCATACATCGCACAAGAAAAGCAGCTGGCTGCTACTCTCAAGCGTACTCGACTTGTTCAGATTAGTTCAAAATATATCGTTTCTTTGGAAACCCAACGTTTACTCCTGAACAGTGGTGATGCAACCGATCTTCCTACAGAGTGGTGAACATTTGCAGCCACTGCGCCGCTGTTACTGTCCCTACCCGGTGCGAGGCGGCAATATTCTATACCAATGCGGCATATCGTATTACCCCAGTGCACCCAGCTCAGCGGAACGCTCTCTGCTTGGCATGGGAGGGGAAGGGAAGTCAGGGCAGAGTACGCAGTGTACTTTGTGCTTGCATCCCCAATTTACAAGTAGCAGGGCCTCTGGGCCCTGCTAAACCCTGCTAACATGTGTCGACAACTGTTGGTTAATAAAGACTCCTAGACTCTTAGATGGCTCTGAGATGGCTCTGAGATGGCGGTTCAAGACTACTATTAGATCGTTAATCAAGGGTTGTAGTTACACATCATTTGTATATATGTGTTTGTCCACAGCCTCGATTGAGCAGCCCAGGACAAATATCCAACACTCCCCCTCTGTGAAACAAAGAGAGCTCCCCCTAAGCTATAAATATAATCAAGCATGAAAATCAATATACTCCTCCTCTTCAAAGGGTGGACAAGTAGGATAAGCAGAAAAACCATAAGTATCAATAGGAGCAATGAAATGTGAAGAGATGTTATTGGGAGGGTTGTGAGTGATGTGTGCAGTGTCATATGTGCGATTAAGACACCAGTGCTTGACTTCCTCTGGCATGTCCTTGACACAGTTAGAAGCCTTGTGCGACATACCTCCACAATGGTGACAGCCATCCATAGACATATTGCACCAGCGATTTCCGCGACTGTCTATAAATCCTTGTCCATCTTCATGGCCGCTTCCATTGGAAGCTCCCCCTCTTCCTCCACCTCTACCACTAAAACTTTCCCTAGTACCAGATCCATTCCGACTTCCTCCTTTACTTCCCTTTCGGAAAGCTGTAGCATAAGCATGAGCAGCCTCTACACGGGAGGATGGTTCAGACAGGTTATTAATCCATCTAAAATTTCATTGGCTCTCTTCTCAGGGTCAAATGAAACCATAGCACTCTCAAGAACAGTGCGGCAGGTTTTAAGATTGGGCTCGCCAGTAGGTTGGGCGAGAAGAGATGTTTTCCAGGCCTCGAATGATGAATGAAGGTTCTGGAGCATGATATCCTTGTGATAACTATCAGAGATTGTTTCACCGGAAGGGAGTAGTGCCTGAAGACAAGCACGCATATCATCCAAAGCATCAAGATAGACTTTGGTTGGTTTAAGCGGATCATGCGTAATGCGATGATAGGCAGTACGTGTAGCTGAACGTGAGGAAAATGATGATTTTTTCAAAATAGGAGACAAGTGCACTCCAGATTTCAGAAGCATTTGTCTTATCCTTGTAGATGTTTCGGCAGTCTCGATTAGTGAGGGATTTAATGATGGACGCAGCCTGTGAGTTGAGTCGATCCCATTCCTTGGCATCAGCAGCCTCTGATGGACGTGAAGTCAACCCTGTGGCGATCTTGGCGCTCTGACCATCTGCACTAAGCACCATTTGCAGAACATCCTCTTTCCAGTTGCTCCAGTCATCAGCATTTGTAGTGGAAAGTAGGGGAATGTTCCTTCCAAGATTAAGAAGAGCTGAAAGTGTGGCCATAGTGAATGAATATGAGTTGTTGAAAAGAGATTGGGGATGGGATGATGAAATGAGTGAGATTGAGTGATTGGGTGAAAAGTAAAGCTCCTAGATGATGAATAAAACTCTTAGATGTATAGTGTGGACACGGGGCCCATAACCTGTTGGTTAATAAAGACTCCTAGACTCTTAGATGGCTCTGAGATGGCTCTGAGATGGCGGTTCAAGACTACTATTAGATCATTATCAAGGGTTGTAGTTACACATCATTTGTATATATGTGTTTGTCCACAGCCTCGATTGAGCAGCCCAGGACAAATATCCAACAACAACTTCTTCGCTATTTCCTTAGACCTTGAAGGAGATGAGACGATTCTCCACGTCCCCGCTGTATTGAGAGCGTCCCTCGCCCTTACCCATCGCGAAGACAAGTCTTCTTTGAAATCTTTGACTTTTTTTTTGTGTCATATCCCGCGCAGCTGGTTCTTTCGCTGCCCGCCTCTCCTTAATTCGCGCTGCCTTTTGTTCTCTCGCCAAGACCAGTTTCACTCTCGCCCTTTTGTTTCTTGTGCATCTTGCTGACCCTAATCGTCGTGCAAAGTGCCTTGTCGTCGCTCTTCCTTTTCGACACTTCTCATTTGCCGTCTGGTTATCGGTTTCGCGCGCCACAATGCGCTACATTGCCATCGTTCCGCTTCGACGCTTCATATTCACCATCTGATTATATTGCATCGCCATTCCTCTGTTTCGACTACTTTTGTTCGCTGTGCTTGTTTGTTTCCGATTTGCTGTCGCATTGGCTCACTCTTGCCTGCCATTAGCATTGCGCTACAACTCCGACTCCGACATCGTCCTTCCATTGTCTTTCATTGTTCACACTAGCGCGTCTAGTTGCTGTACGCCTACTCGCTCTCCTGATTCTTCAGTATATCTTACTTGTCATTCCAAACTCAAAGGATGCTTAGATGGTGCTTAAGTAAATTACTTGTATTCCAGTAGTTTTGGTTAAGGATGGTTGCCATGATTTGCGTTCAATTCTTAGAACAGTGTCTCCCGCTCCTACTCTCCGGACATCTAATAAACTTTCTTCATGTACAGAAGACAGTCTGAAAGACTGATGAAGGCACAGATCCATCATTTCTTTTAAGTTTTTCCAAGCGCTGTCACGTGGTTATTTTCGCGTCTTTCTTCCTTCTTTCATGTCTGGCGGAAACAAACGTCGTAACTCTGCTCTCAGAAAAAGCCAAAAACCTCCGGCTCCCAACCCTCTAAAAAAGCAAATGGCCCCGAAAAGCCAAGACAGGTGGGCCACGTCCAAGCCTATTCGAGGACGTTCGATGCATCTGCAGAGGGCGCAATACCGAAAGGTAAGTTGTTGGACCTCTTTGTAGAACCAGCCAGTTTATCTCGTTCTGCGAGCGCTTAGAATTGAGAAAAGATGGATTGGGTTGGTTCATCTTATAAGGTTTCCATACCGCACATACTACAACTCCACAGAACTTAATGACCAAGAACAGGCTTACCTTCGACGGTTTCGCGCAGGCACTTCAGGAAACGGTGGGTGATCCGTGCTCCAAGGCGGAATAGTTGCTGACAGGTTTGGCGTTACTACCTCACAAGATAGTACTTCGGATATTCCGCATACCTTGGACGATGAGACCCAGCAAGACAGCGACGTTACAATGGAATACGGTGAAGGAGACAAAGGAGGCGATGGAGACGATGGAGATGAAGGAGACAAAGGAGACGATGGAGACGAAGGAGATGATGTGAGCGAAAATCTACTTCTTTTGATTTTTCCACTAATGTACATACGTTCCATTTCTTCAGATGGTTATCGAGGATGTGACAAAGGAGAACAAGAACAAGAACAAACAGAATGGAACCAGGGCAAAAGTCCTTCAAAGCAATCTTGCTTCCGATGCGCTTGCAAAGATAAGTAAACAGGCGGTGAGAAAGGCAATCTGCCTTCTGGATATGTTTCCTTCTGACAAGATGTTTGCCTGGGAAGTACTGGAAGAGGAGTTGGTTTCGCAGCAAGGTGATGATAACCAGATACTCGAGGATTTACGTGAGACCAAGAAGGATCCTCAGGCACTGGATAAGTTGCTACGCTGGGTGAATTCCTTCTGCTCTTCCAATGCTCCCATTCTAAACCCTCTTACCAGATGGGTTATAGCGAATCCGATGTTCGTTATGCCTTAGTGCAACAGACCAGAACACTTGTGGATCCTTATTTCGGTTTTAGCTCAGTGGATGAGGGAGGGCCTCAGGTAAAGGCTTCTTCCTTTTTATTTCCTTTAATTGCTCTAAGAATGTTTTCTTGAGGCGGAATTGGCCAACTGGCTGATGGGCGAAGGCCGATACCACTGTGAAGGTGTCAACTTCAAGGTAATTCTTTTGTCTTTTCCCTATCTTTTTCGTCACTGGTTTTGTTTTATTCAGGAAAAGAAGTCGGGAAAGCCTGTCTATTCTTCGCTCATTGCCCAAATCCTTCGTGCATTCTTAGTCGACGCGCAAAATAAGACAACTTATCGCCTCATAACTACAGAACTGCATTGACTCCAACGTGTGCCAGGATGTCTGATAGCTGCAGTGACGGCGACGGTATTTGTTTCAACTTCTTGTCGACCTGCTCAAACCCTCATTTGCAGATCTATCACTGTATAACGGAGCATGCGAGTGGAATGAGGCAGAGTATACATATCTCAGCAAAAAATCTCCGGGATCAGTCAGTGAACAACAGTCCATTGGTTTACTGTCACTAACTCGCTTTATCATAATTTTGCTGTAGATACAACGCCATATGGGAAAGCATTGACAGGATTCGGGTGAACTCTCTGCCATACTTTGATTTTCTAGAGAAAAAAACTTATGAAAGAATGAGGTAAGTTGTTGGTTGCACTTATCTAGCTAGGCCCTCATATGTAATAACACTTTAGAGCACCCAGTCATTCGCTTCTTTCTGTTCAAACATTTGATTATGACGCATTGTCATCTTTTGCAGAAAGTGAGGAGAAGAAGGACAAGGAGAAGAAGAAGGAGGCGGCAGAGAAGAAGGAAGCGAAGAAGAAGAAGGAGGAGGCAAAGAAGAAGGAAGAGGCAAAGAAGAAGGAGGAGGCGAAAAAACCAGCAAAGAAACCAGCAAAGAAGAACGAGGAGACAAAGAAAGCAACGAAGCCGCCGAAGAAGAAGGAGGGGGCAAAGAAACCAGCGAAGCCGGCAAAGAAGAGGGAGGAGGAGGAGAAGCCGACAAAGGGGGAGGAGAAACTGACAAAGGGGGAGAAGCCAACAAAGGGGGAGGAGAAGCCGACAAAGCAGAAGCCAGAGGCGAGGATTCCAGAGATAGTGTCGAAGAAGGCAGAGAACAAGAATGCGACAAAGCTAAAGGCGACAAAAGAGGTGAAGACGGCAGGGAAGATGATGAGCGAAACGGAGGAGAACTTGAGGAAGGC
This sequence comes from Rhodocollybia butyracea, assembly GCA_015501585.1. Taxonomy (NCBI): domain Eukaryota; kingdom Fungi; phylum Basidiomycota; class Agaricomycetes; order Agaricales; family Omphalotaceae; genus Rhodocollybia; species Rhodocollybia butyracea. The sequence goes on from JADNRY010000269.1 coordinate 5,947, forward strand.
GGCTAAGAGCAAGAAGGGGGAACCGGATCCCAAGAGGAGGAGCGTGGTAAACTCAAGCAATGGCGAGAGGTACTTGCCACCTCCCCTGTACGAGATTGGTTGTGTTCCTTCACCTCAAAGTTTCTTGCCCTCGACTTGACTGCTAAGACCAGTGCTCCGTAGAACGTCCCCTCGGGACTAGTGGCATGACGCCTCCTGACTTGGTTATCTTTAGAAAGTAATAAACTTCACGAAGTTACTTGCCACCTCCCCTGTACGAGATTGGTTGTGTTCCTTCACCTCAGAGGATCTTTCTCTTGATTTGTATGTTAGGAAGTGAGCTCCATAGAATGTCCTCGGGACTAGTAGCGTGACGCTTCTCTACTTAACTACGAGTTGGTTGTTAGTTTCTTCACCTAGTAAGTAGCTGGTCACCTCTCTACGTGTTCCTGCGGAGAAGTGTTAGTTGCTTCACGAAGTTGTTAGCCAGTCTCGACACTTTACCGCAGAGTGACTGATAGTTTCTTCAAGGAGTTTGATTTACTGTCATATTACTTGCTCGGCGGAATTTGGCCTGTAATAGAATTTCACAAACTTCCTTTGGCCCACTTGAGAATCTGATCGAGTCTTGAGCGTGTGAGTTCCCTTGAACTCCAGATCAACCTTAAATCTAGTTGCTTCCTTAGAGGGGACGGTTTCTAGTAAGGAATTATTCGGCTCCAGAGTGAGGGTTCCTTAGTCGACTTCCCTGTGAAGTTAGGCGAGCCACTAAGATTGTGGTATGAGTTCCTAGTGATTAAGTTCACTCACAATATTGTAGCTTGGCCCAGAGTTTGGTCGAGGACTTTACGGCGTCACAGCAGCTAGTGCCAGAGTTTGCCTAGGGTTGTTGACAAACCTCGAGATTACTATTCTAGCTAGAGCCAGAGTTTGCCTAGGAGAATCTTAGTTTCGTTGTATTGGTTTTGGTTTTGATTATTTGGTTTTGGACACATACGCATTATTGGTTTTGGTTTGGTTATATTGATTTGGACATCCCGACGTTCCCTCGTACATATGTACACCCAGCTGGGCTTCCTTCGACTCAGTTCTAAGAGTTGTCCAAGCTTAGTTACCCACGTTAGCGCTACAGTCTTGAACCTGGAGCAGTCACGCGCGTACATCCGATATTACAAGACTTTCCCTCAGGGAATCTCTGACAACCCGCCCTCGCTCCCTTACATATCGATAGTCTGGTTAGGTGCGGTAGTGTTTTTGTTAGGTTGTTTTATAGCACCTTTCGCATACCTACACGTAAATACCCAAATATCGTGATGAGCAAATATCTCAGAAATTTCTGCAGTAGGGGTCATTCTAACTTCTTGAACCACAGTTTTGGTGAAATTTGATCCATTTGATCCAATGTGAATTCTCTGCATCACTACAACTTCACCTTCTGATATTTCAGTGGGTGTCCACTGGCTTATGTCTCCAACATTAGGATTGTCTTGTCCCAGTGTATATCCTGGAGCATTAAAACTGGTTGAAATAGTTTGATTACTAGATCCTTGAACAAATGTTTCAGGATGGTGATGAGACCCAGTTTGGGTGCGTGTTTGAGTTGTTTGTGTAGACATTTAATGGGGGCGGGTAGAGATGTATTATGTTATGACTCGATCAATAGTCTCATCCAAACCTTCACAGTACGTAACTTGGCAGTAAAAATGATAAGAGAAATTAATGAGATTATAGAGCAAGCCTTTCTGTTCGTTGAAACCGCTAGGCAAAAAATATATACTCAAACAACTAGGCTCAAGTACAGTTAGTAGCTAGTTTGTAATACAAAACTCACAGAAGTTATTATTTGGAGATAGCTTGACAAATAATAATATGATTACCCTCGGAGATAGCTCAACAAGCAGTAATATGAATCAGAACTAGTACTTGGAGATGGCTCAACAAGTAGTAGTGAGTGTGGTGTCTAATACCTGGAGATAGCTCAACAAGTAATAGTGAGTGTAATGTCTAATACTCGGAGATAGCTCAACAAGTAATAGGAAGTTGCAACTTGGAGATAGCTCAACAAGTGGCAATTAAAGAATTATTCACTAGGAGATAGCTCAACAGGTGAATATTAGTGGATACAACTTGGAGTTAGCTCAACAAGATGTATAAATGTGTAATGTAGCTTGGAGATAGCTCAACAAGATAGGGCTAGGTGATTTTGCCGTGCAGCCGGTGCGTGGTGCGTGCAGGTACGTGCACGCACCTACTGATGCGTGTTGTATGGTGCGTGCGCATATAGAATTTTTTTCAGCCCAAATTATGTATTTTTTTGTAATATATACTAACATTATCAACTTCATATTAATGAACTTTTGGCCAATTGGCCCAAAGAGGTAATTCTACTCAAATTCTACCTAATATCAAGTCTTGGATACACAATCATTATGCACATCACGCATCACTTGCACGCACCCGGCACGCACCCGGCACCACTTGCACGCACCCTCGCACGCACTATGCACGCACCCCGCATCACTTGCACGCACCCGCAAAATGATGATGGCAGCGGGTGCGTGCAAGTGATGCGGGGTGCGTGCAAGTGATGGCGGATGCGTGCAAGTGATGGTGGGTGCGTGCAAATGTTGCGGGTCTTTTCAGCAATGTTTGTGTTTTTTAGACATTGGAACCTGCACATACACCTGTACACCTCTATACTACTCTTGCCTTATCAGGCAGCCTCTTATGTCCCTAGTGCAGGTCAATTTACTTATGTTCATGATACTTACACTACTTATCTTTAAGTGTACAATCTGAGTTGCAGCTTTGGGGACATAGAAATAAAAGAAAGGCTAGTTAATTCTATAGTAGAAATAACTTTACACAACAGATGGATTTGGCCCAGTTGACACGCATGCACTTCCACGCACCACGCACCAAGCACGTTTGCACGCACCCAGCACGCACCACGCACCAAGCACATTTGCACGCACCCAGCACGCACCACGCACCAAGCACGTTTGCACGCACCCAGCACGCACCACGCACCGGCTGCACAGCAAAATGTATGTGCCGATATTAGGCCTAAAATCGGCCTAAGGCATGTAACCGTACATTTTGACACTTTGTATGTGTTATACAATGCAATAAGAGAGTTATACAGAGCCCGAGCGTGATAGCTGTTGCCGAGGCAAAGAACTTAACAATAATACTCAGCGAGCCGTGAAGGTACGCCCACAAGCGTAGCCTAGAGCCAAGCTAGCGAGGATACCTGGGCTGCCCGGAGATGTAACGCTAGATCGTCGATCTAGTTATACCCAAGAGTGCATACTCTCTAAACTACAGGACATCTCGAAGCGGGATAAGTACTAAGCCAACGCGTTACTCGAGGGAAGGAATTATGAGGGAAGGCATCCCTCGCACTAAGACCCCCAACAAGCTATGTTAAGATGTGGACTTTACAGTCCGTAACAATGGACCAGAACAATCCCGAGGGAAACCGTAGAGGTCTATTCGCGGCACCGGTTGTAACCGTGAGGACGTAGAAACATACTTAGCGGTCCTACGGAAAGCTACGCACCAGGATAGCCTTGGCAAATCGAAACATTTGATCTTAGAAATCATACACGGAAGGTCTTATCCGTTAAAGCCGACTATCGGGAATCACTTGTACATACTCAGCGCAGTTGCTCGAGATTATCATAAGTGGTGTCGTTGGAAAGCTAGATAACAGGCCTTCTCGAGAGAATGTTAATCACACTCAGGATGGACAGAACTATCCGAGGAATAGAATGAAGCTCACCCAAGGGAAACTGGGCGGCGAGTGATCATGAAGCGTAAAGGTACTCCTGACCCCGGAGAATTGTGGAGTAATCGGAGAAACCTCGCTCGGATCAAAACACTCTAAAACTATGTTAATCCTCACGAAATCATATTTTACCTCTGATATATACCCAAGAATGGACTATTTCTTTATTGTGTGTACCATATATAGGCTGGAGTTTCCTTTCCGAGCCAGATTCCTCTGTTCCACTCTCTTTCCGTCTCTCTCCATATCTGTTTCATCTATTTTTTGTATTAAACTCTCTCTACTCAGTATATAAGCCAGATATATTTATTCAATAAGACAAGTTTCTTGCCCTCGACCTGACTGCTAAGACCAGTGCTCCGTAGAACGTCCCCACAGGATCAGTAGCGTGACGCCTCCTGACTTGGTTATCTTAAGAAAGTAATAAACTTCACGCGCTTCGCAAAGCCCATTTATATCTTGATCAAATTTAAGTGTGTAGAGTTCTCTCGAACTCCAGATCGACTCAAATCTAGTTGCTTCCTTAGAGGGGATGGCTTCTAGTAAGGGATTATTCAGCTCCAGAGTGAGGGTTTCTTAGTTGACTTCTTCACGAAGTTAGACGAGCCACTAAGATTGTGGTACGAGTTCCTAGTGATTAAGTTCACTCACAATATTGTAGCTTGGCCCAGAGTTTGGTCGAGGACTTTACGGCATCACAGCAGCTAGTGCCAGAGTTTGCCTAGGGTTGTTGACAAACCTCGAGATTACTATTCTAGCTAGAGCCAGAGTTTGCCTAGGAGAATCTTAGTTTTGTTGTATTGGTTTTGGTTTTGGTTAATTGATTTGGACATACACATCCGGTTCGCTTGTACACTCGTACACCCCAACTAGGCTTCTCTCGACTTAGTTCTAAGAGTTGTCTAAGCTTAGTTACCCACGTTAGCGCTACAGTCTTGAACCTGGAGCAGTCGCGCGCATACATCCGATATTACAAAGCTTTCCCTCGGGGAATCTCTGACAACCCGCCCTCGCTCCCTTACATATCGATAGTCTGGTTAGGTGCAGTAGTGTTTTTGTTAGGTTGTTTTATAGCACCTTTCGCATACCTACACGTAAATACCCAAATACCGAACAAGATACAATGAGTTGGTCTGGTGATTCACACAAGTGATAAGAGCAAACAAGTGGGGGTTTGGATTTAAGAAAATAATACGTCTACTGTTATTAGGCCTAAAATCGGCCTAAGGCGTGTAACTGTACATTTTGACATTTTGTTGTTGCCGAGGCAAAGAACTTAACAATAATACTCAGCGAGCCGTGAAGGTACGCCCACAAGCGTAGCCTAGAGCCAAGCTAGCAAGGATACCTGGGCTGCCTGGAGATGTAATGCTAGATTGTCAATCTAGTTATACCCAAGAGTGTATACTCTCTAAACTACAGGACATCTTGAAGCAGGATAAGTACTAAGGGCTAGTCCTGCCAATTTTTCAGGGCGAAATTTTCGGGTGTCAAAATATTTCGGAAGGGCGGAGCGCCCGGGATAAAGCACATGATATTACAGTAATTAGTGACGCTGTGTGACTGATCGTTATCTTTTTGTATCTTTTTGTTTCTTGTTGCTTCCGCACGCGATTCCCGCAAATCACACTTGTTTTTTTCACTCGTTGATATCGATATGGCACCACATGCCAAATGGCTTGAGCCAGATAAGGAGAGGCTCATAGATTACGTGTATGATCAACGTGCAGAGCTTGGAGAGGGTGGAAATCTGAACAAACAGATTGCCAATGGACTAGCTGCTCATTTTGTCCAACCTCCGCCTGCTCAAGGTGGTACAAAGACGGCTAGTGCATGTAAGACTCAGTGGCAAATGGTGTGTTTGACTCTCTTTGAATCAAAGTCAATCACTGAGTGTTCTTAGCTCAAAAGGATCTGTGAAGCTCTTCGGGAGGTCAAGGAGCACAATTATCCTGGAGCTTCTGGTTGGCCTTATGATGATGAGCTTGGCTTTCAGGTTACTCCCGAAAATGCCGATGCTTGGGATTCGTTCAAGACAGCTCATCCGATCTTTGCTCCTTTTGCCAATGTTGGTTGGCCTCATTATGAGAAGATGGCTGAGATGTGTCCTCGGGTTGCAAAGGGAACTCACGTTCTCAATGTTGCTGGCTCACAGTTCACCCAGCTGTCATCTGATTATGATCAGTCGACTCAATCACAATCGACGGATCCTTCTTCTCAGTCGACTCAATTGCAATCGATGGATCCTTCTTCTCAGTCCACTCAATCACAATCCTCCCAGACTTTACCCAAAGATTCCTCTTCTCAACTCATCAACGTTCTGGATGACTCTGATAACAAGTTGGATGAGTCTGTGCGCCCAGAGTCATCTCAATTCATCATTAAAGAGAGTGTCAAACCTGAACCGGTAAAACAGCTTTTGTCTATTTACTGATTTGTTTGGATCTGATTTCATATATTTTGTAGACTCCGGTCAAGCAAAGCCTTGGGAAGAACTCTTTGGATGACAGTGTTACCATGTCTGCCCCCAAAAAAGCTCGCCGCAGTGCCCCTGATGCTTTGGCAGATTTGGCTGCTTCCACTTGCCATGTTGGTGACTCGTTGAGAAGCTTCCTTGGGCCAAGTGTTGAACCATCTCCCGAGCGACGCAAACAAGCTTCTGTCATGCTCAAGAATGATGATAAGCTCACACAGAAAGAGAAGGTATCCCTCCACCTCCTATTCAGTAAAAGTACAGCCGCTGCTGACTCTTACTGTAATGCTGAGGATTGGATCCAGGATGATGTTGCAGAGCAGTTGCTCTTTGATGCTCCCTCAGTTGTTTGAGCGGTATGGTGTGCCATTTCTAAGTATATGTTATACACTTTTTAATTATAGTTTTAATCGAGTGGCTCCATGTGAATGTCATCGTCGATTTCCATATCATTGTCACCGCATTCAGTGAGGACTTGCTGATAGTCATCCCACATTGCCTGAGCCATTCGATCTCTGTAAGCTTCTGCCTGCCGTTTCTCTGCATGAGATATTATTTCTGTTGCCGCCAGTCTCCCAAAATCAATCTCCTCTGCTCTTTGTATACCTGGTTGCTCGTCATGGCAGTCGAGATTACCATTTTCATCATATAGGTATTTGTTGACATGTGTGCTGTCATGTCCAACTATGAAATTATGCAGAGCAGCAAGAGCAGGAGGAATATGAGCTTGAACACTGATGGTGAAGTGCGGTGGTTGAGTAAGAATAACCCAGCGTTTCTTCATAACACCAAATGTTTGCTCTACAATATTACATGCAGAGGAATGGCGAAGGTTGTACAGTTCCTTTGGATTGGCTGGACTATCAATAAATTAAGTAGCCTGCAAAGTGGGGATTTAAAAAATTACCGCTGATTTGCTCGTCCCCATTCTGCAAGATGATATTGCACATTTTGATATGGCACTAGGAGTGAATCGCAGATACTAAAACCAGCATCGGCAAGATATTGTCGGTCCACTGGGATTGGAAAGTCTTTTACCCATGCTTTGCTATACATGTTAAAAGAGGAATTGCATGTCCATAGAGACAACAGCAAGGCAGTTCTGCGTCACACCCCCCTTCCGATTCCGTGCTAGCTGAAGGTCCCAAACTGATGGGCAGCAGTTGATATGTGTTCTGTCTATAGCACCAATTACACTGTCAAAGAAGGGTGTCCACTTGGGCTCATCCCTGATCTCCTTGGATACAGGAGAATTAACAGCAGGAGGTTTGACCCAGGCACTGTATAACTGTGGAGTTGACAGGAGAAACAGGATCATCTTGTAGTGGCTGTTCAAATAATCAGACTTGGAAGGACAGCTTGGGCTTATTGCATATATACTTACTTTGAGATTGTAGTGCCTGTATGCTGGAACCGTTCTCCAATATGATGCACACTGAGTCCTGTACGGCACATATACAAAAATATGGCAAGAGACTCCTCCATTGTAATATACCGGGAATCTTCTGCCCCGAGAAGCCGAAGCTCAAGGCACAAAGCCCAGAACACATGGGACTGGACTCTAAGCTCTGTATGAATACAATCCGGATGGCCATAGATTAATTCCTGCAGCCATCCATATCCTGAGAGCTGGGAAGTGTGATAATCCAATTTGTATATATAAGGAGAGATATAAGAGCCCACACTAAGGTTGATGTAGCATAAAAGAGTGACTGTGACATAAACAGCGAGTTTCTGTCGCTTCTCGAGCTGTTGTGTACTTTCCGATGGCATTGATAACATTCAGAATAACCTTAATCGTCGAGTTGATCGTGCGCGCGCTCTTTACGTGACAAGAAGTGATATCATTTTATTACGCCATCAAATGCACATAGCGCCCAACTAAAATATTTTGACACCCAAAAATTTCACCCTGAAAAATTGGCAGGACTAGCCCTAAGCCAACATGTTACTCAAGGGAAGGAATTATGAGGGAAGGCATCCCTCACACCAAGACCCCCAACAAGCTATGTTAAGATGTGGACTTTACAGTCTGTAACAAGGGACCAGAACAATCCTGAGGAAACTGTAGAGGTCTATTCGCGGCACCGGTCATAACTGTGAAAGCGGTAGAAACATGCTTAGCGGTCCTACAGAAAGCTACGCGCCAGGATAGCCTTGGCAAATCAAAATGTTTGATCTTAGAAATCATACACGGGAGGTCTTATCCGTTAAAGCCAACTATCGGTAATCACTTGTACATACTCAGTGCAGTTGCTTGAGACTATCATAAGTGGTGTCATTGGAAAGCTAGACAACAGGCCTTCTCGAGAGAATGTTAATTACACTCAGGATGGACAGAACTATCCGAGGAATAGAATGAAACTCACCCAAGGGAAACCAGGCGGCGAGTGATCATGAAGCGTAAAGGTACTCCTGACCCCGGAGAATTGTGGAGTAGTTGGGGAAACCTTGCTTGGATCAAAACACTTTAAAACTATGTTAATCCTCACGAAATCATATTTTACCTCTGATATATACCCAAGAATGGACTATTTCTTTATCATGTGTACCATATATAGGCTGGAGTTTCCTTTCCGAGCCAGATTCCTCTGTTTCACTCTCTTTCCGTCTCTCTCTGTATCTGTTTCATCTATTTTTCATATTAAACTCTCTCTACTCAGTATACAAGCCAGACATATTTATTCAATAAGACAAGTTTCTTGCCCTTGACTTGACTGCTAAGACCAGTGCTCCGTAGAACATCCCCACGGGATCAGTAGCATGACGCCTCCTGACTTGGTGACCTTTAGAAAGTAATCTAACTTCACATGCTTCACAAAGCCCATTTATATCTTGATCAAATTCAAGTGTGTAGAGTTCTCTTGAACTCCAGATCAACTCAAATCTAATTGCTTCCTTAGAGGGGACGGCTTCTAGTAAGGGATTATTTAGCTTCAGAGTGAGGGTTCCTTAGTTGACCTCTTCACAAAGTTAGATGAGCCACTAAGATTGTGGTATGAGTTCCTAGTGATTAAGTTCACTCACAATATTGTAGCTTGGCCCAGAGTTTGGTCGAGGACTTTATGGCGTCACAGCAGCCAGTGCCAGAGTTTGCCTAGGGTTGTTGACAAACCTCGAGATTTCTATTCTAGCTAGAGCCAGAGTTTGCCTAGGAGAATCTTAGTTTTGTTGTATTGGTTTTGGTTTTGGTTAATTGATTTGGACATACACATCTGGTTCCCTCATACACTCGTACACCCAACTAGGCTTCTCTTGACTTAGCTCTAAGAGTTGTCTAAGCTTAGTTACCCATGTTAGCGCTACAGTTTTGAACCTGGAGCAGTTGCGCACGTACACCCGATATTACAAGACTTTCCCTCGGGGAATCTCTGACAACCCGCCCTTGCTCCCTTACATATTGATAGTCTGGTTAGGTGTGGTAGTGTTTTTGTTTGGTTGTTTTATAGCACCTTTTGCATACCTACACGTAAATACCCAAATACCATACATTGGTAAATCTGGCTTCCTTATATACTGTTTAATATGTACTAGTTAGGAAATGCTGCAGAATGACTAGATTTGAGTCATAACTGCGGAAATGCTGCGGATCAGTCAGCATGACTGTGGAATGGTGTGCAATGACTGTTACTGAGTTATTTAAGCGGAAACTGTGGATGACTGGTGTTGAGTCATTCAGTAGAGTCATGGATGACTGATATTGAGTCATTTAGTGGAACCAGAGTTAACTAATAATGAGTCAATACTGTGTGGAAGGGTCTTTGCAGCTTCCATGGTAATGTGCAGCATTATCCCAAGTTGTGTTGAGAAGATAAGTAATGAATGTATGTGATAGTGTTAGGTAGTAAAATATTAATGCTAGTCACGGTGGCGGTTGTTAATAAATGAAAAAAGAGTGTATATATGCCTATAGTGTAGAATCGGGTCATAACATGCAGGTACTTGCAAGAAGCCAAAAGCACCTTGTGGGAGGGCAAGAATATTTTTTTTTTCGCACAAATAAAGGCTGAAATATGCTCTCCTCTATGCAATAGACCTTGTTTAAGCAGCTCATATGTTCACCTAGTATGTAGCAAGTTATAAGTGGCTATATGCACTATAGTACACTGAAGAATACAGTCTCTCTTTAGCTTCTAGTCAAGGACTACTGTTCTCTACCTACATGATGCTCTATTCTATGCACTAGGTACCTACTGAGTATCTCACACTCATACCTTGCATGTAGTAACCATTTTATTATTATTGTAAGTACTAAATACTTGCAGATACTCACAAGTATCTTGTGAGTACCTGTGTTGGCTGGGATCTGCAAGTACCCGCAAGTACGTGTGTTAAACTACCTGTGGATCTGGGTATCCATTTCCCAGATACATACAGGTCACGGGTAGCCCCTTGAGGCCCACAAGTACCTGTGCAACGGATCCAGGTACTACTTGACCTGGACTCGTGGACATCTTTAGTTGTGACTCGTGGGAAACAAGTACTTGGACTTGCAAGTATTCCTACGACTTATACTCACAAGTACCTGCAAGTAGTTGGTACTTACAAAGATAATTCATCTATTCCATAGTATTCTATTGTTATAATACCATGTAAAGAACATTGATTTCATGCAAGGCAGCATCACAAGGGTATTTAATGTCCAGAATAACACCCAATAACATTACCTGGACACACAATAATGGTCCTTAAGTGATATAGGTATATATATACTGTTACCAAGGGGTGCCCGGCTCGTGAACCCACTATAGTATCAGGTCAAAAAAATTTTAAGCCACCATGACACTGACTGACTGAGCAGTTATGTAATTTACTATATCAGGAAGGTCAAAGCTGCAAAACATTGTCTTTCTTTTTCCACTTGTGCCCTTGCAGCAGTACGCAAGACAAGGATCTTATTTGTTTTAATTATATATTGTACATTCAATCCAAAAACTTTCCTGGCAAATTCTACTCTCAACTGTGCCTATGCTTTCCGCTCCTTGAGGAATTACAGGAATTACAAATCCAGTTGTTGACATGCCAAGAGAGTCCCGTGCAAGCCAAATGGTACTGGATACAAAGTAAGTAAAGTTAAAGGATATCATTCATAGTAGTAAACTCACAAAAACTGTCTCACATCCCACTTTTTGGCAGGAGATCACAAATGGATCATTTGGATCAATAATTCTTTTGCCACAGATGCAGTCTGTGTTCCGCTCAAGCATCTTGTTGGTAACAGTGCCTTTGCATCATGATCTGCCACTACTTGTTCCGGGAACAGCCTGTTCTCCAGTTTCCATTGCCCCAGGAGGGCCAGGAGGCTGGTTTGAGGCCGGAGCTTGATTGATTCAAACTAGGGGTATCTACTACAGGTGAGTTTTGCATTACTGATGTGTTTATCGTTGCGCTTACCTCCAACAAAACTCAAGATATCATGTGGCACTGGAAACTCCTTGTCGCCTTCATCCAGCGCCGGTTGCACAAATGGCTGTATATCTTGCAATTTGCATTCTGAAACACCAATATTCAAAAATTCAATGTTGAAGTTTGGTGCTGGTCCTTTCCTTTGCTGACCACGTTTGCAGAGACTTTTCCCTCGCATCTATCCCAGTTTCTCCATCTGAACCCATTGTCTTGTTGTCCAAGCCAATATCAGATACAGAGAGTCTGTGCCTCATCCTCTTTGTTAGATGCTGTTCCATTATGTGCCCAATTATCTTCCTGTTCTTGTTCAGCCCCTGATGCCACATCAAGTTCTTCTGTGTTATCCCTAGTAGATTACTCATTAATAGTCATTGAATGCAGCAAAAATTACATACGCTAATGCAAAATTTGAGTTGTGAGCTTCAGAGATGACCACACAATTTTTTTTCTAGTTTGTGTCCATGTTTCTTTTTGATGGTGAGTCCATTAGTATGTTCTTCATAAGGTTGTTTTCCTCTACGCTGATGGAATACTTGTCATGAACTTCCTTTGTAGAGACATGCGAGTGCTTGTTTTTGAAGTGTGCAACAAAATTGTATGACCAGACAGCTGGTGCTTTGTTGGTTTTGGCATGTTCAAACATGGATGGCTTGGTGAGGATGCTGCTGCCACTGCATACTTGAACTTGACCATATTCACACATTTAGATTTCTTCCATTTGATCTGGTTCCTGGCTTGATTCAAGCGCCACTTGAATGTTCCATATGGGAATAAGCACAGACCACAAGGTTCAGAATCTTGGCTGACTTTGGGATCAAACAGGAGATGGGCTGCCACATGTTCAATAACATGAGGTCCTGCAGCTGGCAGGGAAACAGAAGGAGTACAGTAAGTGCATTTCTGTAGAGTGTCATCAAGGATCTGACACTCCTTTCCATCAGCTTTGCATACAAAACAGTCCTGACCACCTCCTTCTTTGTATGGAAATTTTGGAGAAGGTTTGACTTCAGGTACAAAAGAGCCATCTTTAGCATCTAGTGCCTCAAGTAATGAAGCTGTCAATGCACAAAGAATGGTGCTTTCAAAAAGGTATGTGGGTTTACCAATGTTGTTAGTGGAGACATCAGGATCAATCAGCTGAACAAGTTGAGCAGGCACACAATATGAAGCACCTTGTTCAAGTGAAGGAAAAGGTGATTATCAGACCATATCATGGTAGCGATGGGTGAATGAATGTTAAGCATGTTTTCAGTGCCGCTAGAGATGATTTCTGGCGAGACAAGGTAGTCATTATTTCAAATTGCATATCAAGCAACACACTGGACTTGTTTTCAAGTGTGCTGAAGCTGTTTTAAGGTACGCCTCTTTAAAAACATTCTTCCCATCCAGTAGAAAGGTTGTATCTACAGCTGATTCTTCTGAAGCCATTGACAAAGCTTCCTCCCAGATGGTTTCCAAGCTCTTGGCATTTAAGTTCTTGTCATCTTGAAGGTCAAGGCTATCATCAATGTCCAGTGGAGGTTTCTTGACCACATCTATGGAAAAAGGCCGTAAGATATTTGTGCCTTCAGGAAGCTCATTGAGAATATTCTTAAGCTCTAGGAACTTGCTCTCAATCTTGCTCTGCCCCAGTCTCCAAGTGGTCAGAACTGTGACATTGGCAACAGAAATGTCTCCACGCCATGTCCAAGGTGAGATATGGTCAACTCCAGGATGGACAGTGAAATCATTTTTAGACAATGCCGGGATTTTGAGGCATCTTGCAATGGTATTCCATTGTGGCATTTTTGCATGGTATTAGGCCTAAAATTGGCCTAAGGCGTGTAACCGTACATTTTGACATTTTATACATGTTATACAATGCAATAAGAGAGTTATACAGAGCCCGAGCATGATAGCTGTTGCCGAGGCAAAGAACTTAACAATAATACTCAGCAAGCCGTGAAGGTATGCCCACAAGTGTAGCCTAGAGCCAAGCTAGCGAGGATACCTGGGCTGCCCAGAGACATAATGCTAGATTGTCAATCTAGTTATACCCAAGAGTGTATACTCTCTAAACTACAGGACATCTCAAAGCAGGATAAGTACTAAGCCAACACGTTACTTGAGGGAAGGCATCCCTCGCACTAAGACCCCCAACAAGCTATGTTAAGATGAGGACTTTACAGTCTGTAACATTGGACCAGAACAATCCCGAGGAAACTGTAGAGGTCTACTCATGGCACTGGTTGTAACCATGAAAGGGGTAGAAACATGCTTAGCGATTCCACGGAAAGCTACGTGCCGGGATACCCTTGGCAAATCAAAATGTTTGATCTTAGAAATCATACATGGGAGGTCTTATCCGTTAAAGCTGACTATCGGGAATCACTTGTACATACTCCATGCAGTTGCTTGAGACTATCATAAGTGGTGTCGTTGGAAAGCTAGATAACAGGCCTTCTTGAGAGAATGTTAATTACACTCAGGATGGACAGAACTATCTGAGAAATAGAATGAAACTCACCCAAGGGAAACTGGGCGGTGAGTGATCATGAAGCGTAAAGGTACTCCTGACCCCGGAGAATTGTGGAGTAATCGGAGAAACCTCACTCAGATCAAAACACTTTAAAACTATGTTAATCCTCACAAAATCATATTTTACCTCTGATATATATCCAAGAATGGACTATTTCTTTATTGTGTGTACCATATATAGGCTGGAGTTTCCTTTCCGAGCCAGATTCCTCTGTTCCACTCTCTTTCTGTCTCTCTCTGTATCTGTTTCATCTATTTTTGTATTAAACTATCTCTACTCAGTATATAAGCCAGACATATTTATTCAATAAGACAAGTTTCTTGCCCTCGACCTGACTGCTAAGACCAGTGCTCCGTAGAATGTCCCCACGGGATCAGTAGCATGACGCCTCCTGACTTGGTTATCTTAAGAAAGTAATAAACTTCACGTGCTTCGCAAAGCCCATTTATATCTGGATTGAATTTAAGTGTGTAGAGTTCCCTCAAAGTTTAGATCAACTCAAATCTAGTCGCTTCCTTAGAGGGGACAGCTTCTAGTAAGGGATTATTTGGCTCCAGAGTGAGGGTTCCTTAGTTGACTTCTTCATGAAGTTAGACAAGCCACTAAGATTGTGGTACGAGTTCCTAGTGATTAAGTTTACTCACAATATTGTAGCTTGGCCCAGAGTTTGGTCAAGGACTTTACGGTGTCACAGCAGCTAGTGCCAGAGTTTGCCTAGGGTTGTTGACAAACCTCGAGATTACTATTCTAGCTAGAGCCAGAGTTTGCCTAGGAGAATCTTAGTTTTGTTGTATTGGTTTTGGTTTTGGTTTTGGTTAATTGATTTGGACATACACATCTGGTTCCCTCATACACTCGTACACCCAACTAGGCTTCTCTCGACTTAGTTCTAAGAGTTGTCTAAGCTTAGTTACCCATGTTAGTGCTACAGTCTTGAACCTGGAGCAGTCGCATGGATACATCCGATATTACAAGACTTTCCCTCAGGGAATCTCTGACAACCCGCCCTTGCTCTCTTACATATCGATATTCTGGTTAGGTGTGGTAGTGTTTTTGTTAGGTTGTTTTATAGCACCTTTCGCATACCTACATGTAAATACCCAAATAACGGATAGTAGCAATCTCTGTCCCTCCAGTAAGACAATCCCCAAGCTGCAAGATCTCCATGTTTGCATCATTGCCAACGCATGTTCTGGAATCTGCAAAGGTGAGCTCAACACAATCTGTCCCTGGAGAGCCAATATGACAATCTGCATCTGGATCCTCAATTTTGACAATCCAGGGCATGTTTAGAATCGTTCAGAATGGTCTATCAGTCATCTCTATGCTCCATATGTTCGGGTCACCATCCCCCTCCTTCCCTTGCACTGTACATTAAAGTTAGTAGTGTAATATGTAATATGTTGCTAAATCCATATACAAATAATTTTCTGCTTCTTGTTGATAACATGTATTGAACAGTTCAATAATACTGAATTCTGAACTGGTGCTTTTTGCTTCAGAAGTTCTGGGCAGACCCCAGGGAGCCTCAGGGAGCCCCAAGAAAGCTCAGGGGCATTCAGGGACATCCAGGGATCTCCAATTTAATTTAAGGTTCCCTAGGATTTGGGGGGTAGACCCTGGCACCCTGGAAGTACCTGTGGTCTTGGGGTGCACTGGGGCCCCTGGTTACACTAAGGCCATCTTGGGCCAATCTATGGTTGCCTGGGCCATAGGGACTTTTTCCTGATGAGTATTGATCTGGATTTTTGCAACACAGAAATATATGTCCTTGATCATGATCATCATGTCAATGTAGAGCTGGGAAGGGAGTAGATCTGACGGCTTCATATTATGTTGCTTGTTGCCAACCCAAAGAGCGAGTAGTAGATGTGCAGCTGCACTCAGATAAATGAGCTGTTCCGAGAGGGTCATGTCAATGCAGACATAAAGAAGTAGAAGGTACTGATAGAGTTGTTGACCCGATTTTTGGAATGTGCAATGAGATTCAAGGAAAGTGGGGCTAACATTATCCACACAAGCTTCTCCAAGGGACCAAATCTCTCAAAGCAAGTCATACAAGAGCTTCAAATCCTGCCAATCATTTGGTTTCAAAAGATTGTTGATGTGATAGCGAGGAACATTATTCCAAACTAGGTGAGCATGAATTGTAGTGATTTTGATATGAGTTCCGAGAACAACAATGCTGTTCTCGCGCAAGAGGACATTTCTGTCATGTTTAAGGATATGCTTTGTATTTTTATTCCCAGTGAGATTGTCATCTCCAACCTCAAAATTCATGAGTAGGAGATTACAGAGAAGTTGATAGATTGGTGAAGTAACTGGGAGGGGGTGCTTGAATGTTAAATGTACGATAGCCTCCCCCCTTCAAGATTCACCATCAGAGTCAATACTCAGAGTATGACAACCACTATTGGCAGCAGCTTTCAGAGCAAGAGAAATGATCTTTGCATGATCTTCACCAGTCTCTTGCTTGCAAGAGCCTGAAACCAGGATTGACGTCCTGTATGAAGATTTCTTTCACCTGTAAGCAGCCCAATCACTCCCACAGTATGATAATATAGTATGAAATTGTTGTAAATAGGTGTAGTACAGGTCTTTGTAGTTGCTATACTGTTTAACTGATGTATATAAGTAAGTAACAACACAAGTACTTGTAAGTATACCTGTAAGTACTTGTAGGTATACTTGCAAAGAAACTTGCAAGTCAAGTACTTGTTTCCCACGGTTCCCATCCAAGTCGCAAGTCAAGCATTTTAGGCCACAAGTACTTGTGTGCTGGTTCCAAGTATACTTGGAACTGGACTTGTGTCCATCTTTAGTGTTGAATAGAAGAATGATGGTTATGTAGATTCTTTTTCAAGCGAATGGCAAGTCTGTGGTGGCAGGGATGAAAATGGACAGTAGAGGTGTGAATGTCGATGAAAGAATGTGAAAACAATGTGTCGGCAATAAGATGTCTGGCAGTACAGCTGCACTGGCAATGGACCAAAAAAAGTCTTTAAATGCGATGGATTGATGTCGACAAGTTCAGATGATGATTGGTGAGAAAGACAACTGCAAGTGAAGAAAATGGCTGAAAAAGAACAGTGCTGATGGTCCAAAAGAGTATGAAAGCACAAATCACACTCATCACCATAATGAGGTGGGAGATCCCAACCTCAGTGAGAAGTATCGCAGAGAACATGAGTGAATACAACTGAGTAGCTATGAACATGCATGAAAGGCTATATACTGATGGCGAATTCCGGCCCGGAACACCACGATCCCCTACTCCAACCCATATCACCACGGCCCAGGGTATCTTTCCTTGCAGGAAAATGTCTGGGAAAAGCTGGTGGATTTTTGATCTTTCACAACAAATTATGTCATTTTCTCGACCGTAAAAGAAATCGGGAGATGATCGGAAATGGTTTTTTGGCCTGAAAAACCATTTCCGATCATCTCCCAATTTCTTTTGCAGCTGAGAAAATGACTTAATCTCAAGTGAGAAAGAAAAATTACAAGAAAAAATGACAAAGGGGATAAAAAACATTTCCCAAAATGGAAACTCTTGGTGAAAAGAAATTATTCCCACCCCTTTTCACAGTCTTTTTCCAGCAATGGAAAAACACCCCAGCCCGTGGTGTATCCTTGTATTGGTGTTCACTTCCTCCCCCCCTTTCCCTTTTCCTTACCCTTTCTTTCTTTTCTAAAGTAGAGAGGGGATGTCAAGCTTCATGCGCATCTACACACAAAACTTGTCATATTATCTAAGTATCTTTCCTGTATATAAGCTACATACTCATACTGAGACAAAATAGAGATCTCTTTCTTACCAACCACTGCTTCAGCGCTTCGGAGTTACCTCCCAGAGACGTATAGGGCCTGGCTAAATCTTAGGCAGGTCCCCCGTCGAACTCGATACTTCAATCCGAGTGCAAACTAAATTGAATTATCACACTGTACATTTCATAAAATTTCCCGAGGCAAAAAGACAGTTCGAATGCACCTACGTACCAACGTACATTGCGGGGCAGTTTGAAGACCATTCTGGCCATCTAGGCAGGAGGTAGTAGTATCGTTATAGAGTAAGCTGAATATCGCTCACGTTAGATATCCCCTTCCTTGACAGATTGCACATGCACTTAAAGCGCTATAATCAATAATACACAATTGAACAAGTCAAAGATGTCTACGAGTCCAAGTTATCCGCAGGTACTCGCAGGTATGTCTACCTGCGGATCCCGGTACCTGTTTCCCACAGATCCGTACGGGTCACGGGTATCGATCCAAGGAAATTTATGCTACCTGCAGGTACCTGCAAGTATTTGTGGGGTGGGCAGGAATAAATTTTTTTCGCTCAAATAAGAGCTGGAATATGCTCTCCTCTATGCACTAGACCTTGTCTGAGCAGCATATGTGTCCACCTAGCATGTAGCAAGTCACAAGTGGCTATATGCACTGTAGTACACTATACAATGATGATAAATATAGTCCCTCTTTAACTTCTGTGGCTTGTATCAGTAAAGGACCACTGTTCTCTACCCACATCATGATTTGTTCTAGCTACTAGGCACCTACTGAGTGTCTCACAGTCATACCTTACATATAGTAACCATTTTATTAGTATTGTAAGTACTAAATACTTGCAGGTACTCACAAGTAACTTGTGAGTACCTGTGTTCATTGGGATCTGCAAGTACCTGTGAGTACCTGCGTTAAAATACCTGCGGATCCCGGTATCCGTTTCCCACGCATCCGTACTGAGGCCCACAGGTACCCGTGCAACGGATCCGGGTATACCTGGATCCGGACTCGTGGACATCTCTAGAACAAGTGCAGTCATCTCCACTGCTTGGACTGTACTTCGCGTTTCTTGCACATCGATGATATAGCCTTTGAGCAGCATCAAATCACATTAGTAAACAGGAAGCAAAGAATTAAAAGACACACTGTGATCGGTGCTGCATACAGCTTCCAAGTACCCTGTGACTTGACAGGGACTTTGTCCTAGCGAGTTGATAGACTATGTAGTGAAACAAGCTTCAAATATGAGATAGTCATTGGAGATGTTAATACTCACCCAGCTAAGTATTACGCTGCAAACCGGGACATCGGTTAGGCTCGACATGAGTGAGAACCAACTGAGGGATGTTGGTGAGAAACCGTGAGATAAGAGACTGTTTCAAGAGAGAGGTTTACTTGCATGCTATGCACAGCAATATACTTCCTGTATGATCATGATAATCTTGAGGCTGTAAAAGAAGGGATGGTGCTTTCCATTTACTTACAGTAACGCGCATATGCCGAAAAGTTTCCGCCGTTTTATAGGATGTAGGCCGACGTTTGTACCAAGCTGGAAGAACCCTGAGTCAGCACCAGTAACCGGTTGACATTGTGGCTCTGCCGAGAGAAACTTCATCATCTTCTTGGAAGCACTTCCTGAATGGAGGATCGTGGATCCCGGACTGCAAGTGGCTGCAAAAATTGAAAGTTTGCATACATCTCATTAATTTGAGCTTGGTCATCTCATAGCGGAGCAATGGGCGCAGAGCGGGGAAGAGGCGATGGGTGGCAAAGTATACTGGTGGTCGCATGGGTTCATCTGGGATTCTGGGAACTGAGGATGGCAATGTGAACTTTAATCAAGGCCCGATCAAGGCCCCAAGATAATTTTGACAAAAATACTCGCCTTGATGCTCATGCACTACCAGTGCCTGGTCTCATGATTGTTTTAAGTAACAGTATCGACCTGGGACCTGACAGCTCAGTTGAAGTATTGCATCTAAAGCTCTCACGTTTTCATACAGGGAGGTGAGATGCCCAGTCACCAGTGAACCCAGCTCCAAAAATGAACAAGTTTATTTCGGTCAAACAGTACCGCCATGCAGTGGGGTCCTGGACGGGAGCCAAGCAGTATCGAGCTCGACTCATTTTCATACTATTGTTCCGTCCTCGTACGCAGGGGGTTGTATGTACCGACTCATTTCTATCGTAAGATTTTCCATTCTTGCTTCAATCTCCTGAATCCGTGTCTGCAGTGGGTCCCTAGTACCGGTATTTAGATAGCTGGATTCGCTGGCATGCTGCGCTGTAACCTGTGATTGCTGAGGTTCGAGCATGTTTTGAACTAGCTCCTCCGTTCTGTGTTGTAATTCTGCCCGCTTTGTGCTGGTAAATTGTCTAGTGCTGTCTGTAGTGGGGAGGGTGTAGGGAACTGTAGCTGTTTTAGAAGTTATCAATCAGAATTCAAGACAATTTTGACAGAATACACACTATCGACTGATTTTCCAGTTCCGGCCTGCTTTTGTTCAGTGCACCTTTTTCTCTTCCGCAACCACCAGAGTCCAATCCCAAGGGAAACAAGCAAGGCGAGTGCTCCAATCACGCCACCCACTATTGCCCCGAGTTCTGTTGTTTTGCCACTTGTGTTGCTTGGAGAGGTCATTGCCTTAGGTTTTCCAGTGCTGGAATCGGATCCAGTGGCTTTGGCAGGTGCAGTACTAGTATTAGTAGAGCTGGAAGGTACAGTACTAGCAGAGCTGGCGGAGGAGGATACTTCTGGAAATACTAAGGGACTCGCTGTTCAATAGGCTGGTTTTAGATTGAGGAATGCAGAGCCCACCTCCTTGAGCTTGCGCGAGCGTGATATTAAACGCTGCGTCAAAACCCTGGTAGACTTTAGGGATCAGCCCAAATGGATGGATGGATGGATGTAGTATACATGCTAAAACGTACGTCGGATATATTTTGGAATGCCCAGTGTGGAATAGCAGTCTCAGGCGGGATGGGGTTCGGGTAACTGCAAATTTCTTGAATTCTCTGGAGGCAAAAGGACAATTTGAATGCACCTACTTATCACTGTATACTGTGGAGCAATTTGAGGACCATTGTTTCCATCTAAGTAGGAGGTAGTGGTATCGTTATCGACTAAGTTGAATATTGCTCACGTTGTATATACTATCCCTCTGAGTCCTTGACAGGTCGCACATAGACTTATAGCGCTATAATACACAGTTGAACAAGTGCAATTAGGAGTTGGTACATCATTTGTGTAAACCCCCGAGCCTAAATGGAGAGGATCGATCGTGAAGCCTTTGAGCAGCTTCAAGTCGAATTAGACAGCCAAGAACTACAAGACATACTGCCATCGGTGCTGCATACCGCCCCTAAGTACCCTGCGACTTGACAGGAACTTTGTCCTAGCGTGTTGAGAGACTGGGAGGAAAATAAGGTTTAAATATAAGAGGGTCGTTGTAAACGCTGAATATTAATACTCGCCCACTGAAATAATGATATGTCGCAACTAGGGACAGACACGGTTAGGCTCGACATGAGTGAGGTGTGGTGGCAAGATCTTGATAGGCGCCAACAGGGAATCAATCACCGCGATTAGTATAGTAGTAATTGAGAATGTTCCAGTGGGCGAGGGAAAAAAGAGTAGGATGAAGTCCGATATTCAGCAAAGCAAATTTGAGGCGAGTGGTGCTTTGTTTTTCTTTAGAGATTCCAGGGCAGTGATAGCAATTAATATTGCTGTCCCAAACCCGCAACGTCGAGATATCTCAGCTCTGATGCAGGATCCTACGGTCGATGGGCATGTATCATCACTCGAGCGCAGCTTCAAGTTCGGCACTAAATATACGACTCCGATTTGTTAATATACTATAATGAGATGATGCAACGGACCTCATCGAACACAGCGGGCCCGTGGCTCTTTTCAAAGGATGGGTCGGAGGCTCCAAATTCAGATTTGATTAACTTGATCACACCTCCATACTACTACGATGATATTTGTACATACACGGTATTTTGTTGTACTTGGAAAAATGATCTTAAGCACGTCCCGCCTCCACGTCCTTCTTGAACTTCTCCACGATCGGCAATATGCCACCCTTGTCTGCTTTAAATCCCAAGCTCAACGCATACGTGTTGTCGAACCTCTGCGGCCAAGAATCTACCAATCTCTTTGTCGGGGGATCATCCTCAAACTTGATCAACCTGAGTGCCTCTTCCCCACCAACCTGCCGCAACGCTTCGATCTCTTCGCGGATCGTCGCTGTAAAACCAGGCGCGCAAACCACCCTGGTGTGTTTAGGAAAAGCAGAGCTGGAGATATGTTTAGCGTAGATTAGGTTATGGGTTACAGTTTCTGGGCTGGAAAACCAGACAGGAAGGTCGAGTTCCGGAGAAGAGAGGTCGGTTCCGACGGGGCAGGTAGCAGGGAGGCCTTTCAGTGGTTCGCGAACAATTCCTGTATTAGAACGTGAATCAGAGCTTTTCAGTGACGGATAAGAGTTTTCGAACCTGACATGAAGGAAGAAGAGGCACCAGTAGGCGCCCCGGAACGGATTGCAATAGTAGGAAGCCGGAGAACCCGTCCGTCTACATACCCTCGTCTGGAGAACTCGTTTATAAATAGCTCCGAAGTCAGTTTTCCCAACCCATATGCTCCTTCCGGTGTTGCAACGGTTTCTGGCGTGATTATGTGGGGCTACGACATCTTGAGACCTTCGCTGTATATGATACAGATGTTTGAGCTCACTTGGGGACCGCCGTAGACCGCACAGGACGAAGTAAAGATGAACTTGATAGGATGCTTAAGCTGCGATCCATATTTACGCGTAGCTTGAAGTAACTCTCGAACAGAGTCGACGTTGACCTGTAAGATGTCAGAAGGGCCCAGTGGTAATCTTTGCATCGCTCGTACCTTCAACCCAAAATCGAAATTATCTTCGGACCCTCGAGACATAATGCCATGCATACAGTACACCGTATCAGGAATACCAAAACGAGTATGGAACAATGAATCAGTTTCTCCGGGTTTGGTTAGATCAGCTTTGACCGTCAATATATCGGCAGTATCGCTAGCTTTGGTTGGGTTCCGTGGCTCAACTACATCGGTGATGATTAGACGAATATTTGGCGTCTGAGGATCTTCAAGAAGCGCTTGAGCCACCTATGGAAAGCATCAGAGGTAATATAAGCATGATTAGAAGACGTTTCGTACCAAGCTGGCGAGGAAACCTCCAGCGCCGGTAACGAGAACAACGTTGGTTGACATTGTGGTTCGGATGAGAGAAACTTCGTCATCTCATTGGAAAGACTTCCCGAATGGGGTATCCGTTGATCCTGGACAGCTGATCATCGCGCTAGCGGTTGCAAAAAATTGAATGCTTGCATTGGGTACATGTACATTGTCGTTAATCAGTGTTTACTTGAGCTCAGACATTTCATAGCGGAGCGATGGGCGCAGAGCGGGGAAAGGTGGTGATTGGTGGCAAAGTATACCAAGGGTCGCTTGGCCTGGTAGCTGAAGCGCGTGGGTTCATCTGGGATTTTAGGAACTGAGGACAGTGTGGAATTTAATCAAGGCCCGAAGATGATTAGACAAAAATACTCACCTTGATGCACGACTGCCTGGTCTCATGATATCGTTTCAAGTAACGATATCGACCTGGGACCTGTCCTAGACACTGACAACTCAGGCTGAAAGCTTTTATGGAGGCATCAAACTAAACCCACTATCAGTTCCTTGTCGGTCCCTGAAAACTTGCGTCTGATAATTGATTTTTGCTCGTGAAGTTACGCAAGTTGAAGTACATGGGAGAGTCGGAACAGGAAGGCACGGAACAAAGTCAAATTCAGAAGGTTAGTGACCGTGAGAATCGTCAAATCACGACTAGGCAGCAGAGACTGGTTCGAGTCTATGAGAATCGAAACCCTTTCTTGCAACTTCTGATGACCCCACAAACTCGTCCATTTGCTGTATATTCTCTTCGCCAGAGCCGGAGATAAAGGCATTGTATCTGGAGAACGGCGGTGCATTTTCTTAGCGCTTCAAGCGTCAAAAGACCCATATTCAATTTTTGGAAGGGGCAAAGTTGCGCGTTCCAACTAGCTGGTTCCCTCTCTCTTGTTCTGGACTCTTGGAATTCAAAAGGGAAGATGAAAGGAACGTTCATCCTAATTCAAGAAAACAATCACTGCAAGCGCACATAAGCTTTTTCCTTCCTCATGATCATGATATTGTGGTCTATTGTGGTGCGTACAAGTTGCCGTTTACATACATTGTATTTTTTTTCCATCACATGAATTCATGTATCCACCGTTGAATGATGAACAAATTGTTCTTGAATCTCGACCTAAAGGACTCCACGGAGAAGCCCGATCTGCTATGTGTCTCTGCATGTATATAAAATGGTTCCGATTTTTGAGTGTCGAGCAGCTGCAACTTGCTTCTCTCCGTCTACGATGATTACGACGGTAAAGGCAGAACTTGGCGGAACGGCTATAGATTGTTTGGTATACGGTAAGAATTCCACTACGACTACAACTCTATGGTCTATTTCTACACTTACTATCTATTTCAGGCCTCTTCATCTCGATCTTCGTCCAGGCCGTCCAAATCCTTTTTAACAGGAAAGTCTATGACCGTACCTCCATTGTGCTCGCGTGCACAACATTCTCCCTGTTCTGCCTGATTACCTCTGTATGTTTTTCGAATTCGAAATTTGTACGCCCACTAATATTCACTAAAGCATCTTGCTCTTGACCTCGACCGGGCTTTTCGAGCGTTCACAAGCAACATTGCGACCCCGAATTTCCCGAAAGATTACTACAACATACTCAGTGGAGCCGAGGCTTTAGCGAAGAATTCAGCATATGTGACGATTACGCTTATCGCGGATGCTTTCTTGGTATATACGATACAGTCCTCTTGTATTGACACTGACTCGGATATTCTATGCACGTAGATATTCCGTTGCTGGGCTGCATTCGGGGGAAACTATCTGGTAATCATCATCCCGTCTGGGTTATACATTGGAAACTTGGGTCAGTATACTTGCTTGTAGTCATTATCACGAACTCAACCCCTCGATACTTCTAGCCACCGCCTGCTGGGCCCTCGTCACTTTCAAACTAGCCGAAAATGCCTCCACTGGTCCAGTGGTCGTCGCAGAGGTGTGTTTTTGTCTATATCACTATATCATCTGGCAAAAGCGGATCCTAACTACTGAACTATCAAACATCAGGTCATCTCCCGCGTCAAATTCATGTACATCACTACGCTTTGCCTTAATCTATACTGCAGTCGTACGTGTTATTTCAGGCTCTAATTCTGTTTTTACCTCGTGTCTCATGCTCTTTCAGTCGGTATCGCAACTCGGATCTGGCTTGTCCAGAGACGGTCTACAGGTAGTGGTGGGCACCTGTTAAGAAACACCATAACTATCGTGGTTGAATCCGGTAAACTCCTCGTCTTTTTCTTCACAATCCCTGATTGAGATTCCGTGCAGCCGCCTTGTATTCAGTGTTCTTGATTATCCTAATCACGAGCGCCGCTCTCGAAAACCCGCTCATGTATGCGATCCTCAACCCCGTGCGTCCTAACCCCTCCAATATTAATCTTGTTTTTATCACGTTTCAATTGACTATCTATCCGTTCGTTCGTTTTCAGATGCCAAGTATTATTGTGAGTACCGTTTTTTTGTTATTATTATAGCCGGATTCCCGTTAATCTCCGTCTTTTTTCTTTCGGTATTGAAGGGTTTCGTGGTACGTCCTGAATTATCATCAAGATATACACAAATTGACCCGTTCCTATTCAGTTCGCGTCTATCATAGTTCGCGTAGGCTCTGGACGAGCGTTCTCCACTCAAAACCCTACATGGGGTGGAGCTGCCGTAGCCGCCCAGACACGCTCGGTTCTCTCTGCTCTGAGATTCGGACCCCCTGCAGGGAGCCACGGCGAGGACAGCACTTTCGACATCGAGACTACTGCGGGTCGCGGAGGCCATTCGATTTTGCCAACGACGAGTGTTCATTTTACCCAGGCCAGTGGCGATCATACTTCTGTTTCTGGCTCTGTTTCTGGGGGCTCTGATTCTGGACCGAAAGAAAAATGAGTTCCGCCCTCTACGTAGAGCGTAGAGCATCTTTTTTTGTTACTGACGTTTCACTCCTCTCCGAGTAACTTATATGTTCTGAGTTACTTATGTGTATACTATATATTTTCATTGGCAAGGGTGCGAATACACATTCGCATAGTATATGTATTCGTAGATTAAGAATTGGGTCCTGTAATAGGTAATAGCCTGTAGTAGCCTGTCCATAAGCCTGTAATATCTATGTACCAAGTTTATTTCGGAATACATAACAGTCAGTCGTTGTATCGACTTTTTGATAAAACATCTACTCCGTGACACGAAGTTTATCCAACAGCTTTCTCAATCTCGGATTTCCCCCCAGCACGTCCATCTCCTCATCTATCCTCCTCTCCAACACACGTAACACTTCCACCGTATAAGCAAAACTCTTTGTTTGTTTCTCCATATACTCTAATGCACGCTGTTTTAGTGTGGGTGATTTTGGTCGCTGTTTGATGATATCTGGATCATTAGCCCGATATTAGATGATATACATTACATATTAAAGATAGGCAACGGCAATGACAAAGGAAGGAGAGGGAGGGAGGAACACACCTAGAAGTTCCTGATTTGATTCATCAGCCCTTATCGCATGTACCAAGGGGAAGGAGAATTTTCCTTCTGTGAGGTCTTCGGCGAAGCCTTTGGTGTCACTATACTGATGGTTCGTGTCAGTATATATTTTGAGGGCCAATCCGATCAAAAGCTTTAGAAAATGAACGGGTCTTTCAGGATAGATAGGAACCAACGGAGTAGGCGGACGAAAGTGGAAGAGAGGAACCAGTATCCGGCTCGTGAGATGACACTTGGCCAGAGGGGAATAGGTACTCCGATGGACCGCAAAATAAGTAAGCAGGAGGAGGAAATGGTATAAGCAATCATCAAACAAACAGACTTACGCTTGCGTCTCGGAGATTACTGTAATCATCACGGATCTGATACATGACACCTATTAAATCTACGAGCGGTATGAAGTTTCTGGGGTGATGATACATAGTCAACATTCAGTTTTCAAACAGCTGAAGCTGATCCACAACACAAAGGATAGATACGAGGGTGGTAGCCACACATACATTTCAGTTCGTTCTGTGGCACAAGCCATCATAAGCTTCATCAGGATACGAAACAGGCTGCCAGTTTCTGAAATGATAAACAAAGAATGAGAAGAAGAACTTGAATTAGTCCGTTAAGGTATCGCAATGATGCGCAAGAGCATCCGCGAACGACCCCAAAAACGTCGAAATGTTCAATTGAGTAGGGAAATAAGGAAACACATACTGTTTTTGATCATGGCGATATATTGGTCTTCCGTAGGACACTTGACATGGTCTCTCCACAGAATATCCATACCTTGACCACGATGAGCGTTCAACAGCTCCTCTGAGTGGCCAAAACGGTGAGTATCTCTGTGGGTCGACCGTTGCTCCATAGCTTACCAGTTATAATGTCTTCTGGAGCATGACGACCTTTTCCTACGGAACCGCTCCTTTCTATAAGCGCGCGCAGGTTCGCTGCGTCTGCATATGCCTTGATAACAACATAGGATGCCGCATTAACCGTTTGTGGAATACCATATACCGCGTTGGCGACTGTTATCGGCCAAACCAATGTTAATATCTGCGAAGAAGGGCAGTCTAAGCACGTACCTGGCCGCCCTCGACGAAGTTCGGAACCATCTTCGACATCATCGAATCTACACAGCAGCGAGCCACTATCAAATACTGGGTGATGGAAACGCAGACTAGTGCACCCACAACAACGAATCATTCTGTAAAGCTTGAGCTATCTTGATGATGAGCTCGAGCTGAGCAGGTTCCACTTTTACCCAGTCGTTGAGAGCATTGGCCATGTGCCTCAGAGTTTCTTTGCTGGGCGCAGATATCAGGTAAGTGTACGGTGCAAGGATAGCCTAGGTTTAAAAGCATTCAGAAAAAAGAAAGCGAGGGAGTGCGATATATGATGGATGTCACCTATCGGAAACTCACTGCTTCATCTTCCTCCGTCCATGTAGAAGCATTCAATGTGCTTTGGAGGATATTTGAACGATCACCCATTTTCTGATGATATACGTGAAAGAGTGATTAGCGCCTGAAGGCTGGGCGGAAACAGAAAAGCAGTACAATTATTGTACATACACACGGTACATACAACACGAGAGAGTTCGTAGTATAACAAAACTACGAGTAAGTAACGATAATGATATTTTAAATTTTAGACCAAGACCAGAGAGAGAAGATTTGGGAGTGAAGACGATTTGGAAGTGAACAAGGTAACCCAAAGGATATGTTAGATACGAGCAGCGCAAGTAAATTAGGCTTTGGCTTTTTTCGCCTGAGCATCTCCGTTGTCGGCATCGTTGTGGTCAATGAGGTCGTCGATTGTGCGCTTTTTCCCATTGCCGTTGCTCGGGGCTAGCTGGGTGGGTACAGGTTCTTCGTCTTCCTCGCCGTCGTGTGCATGGAAGTCGCCATCGTCATCGTCATCGTCCTCTTCGTCGTCGTCTTCGCCATCGGCATTGTGCTGTCCGTTGGAGCTGTTTGGCTGTGGGAGGGTAACGTTACGGTTATTACTGGACCATTGCCAAAAGAGGAAAGAGAGACGAACGTTTGCCACTAAGAGGGCGGTCAAGCTCGCAGCTTGCCCCGAGCGATCCTGGGCTCCCTCTTCTTCATCGTCGTCTACGTCGCCTTCAGAGTCATCGTTGTTGCCTCCCTACCAGGCGTATCAGTCAGCAAAATTGAAGCAGAAAACTACCGACGAGCACGCCTTTGGTGACCGGCACTAACCTCATTGTCAAAATCATCGTAGGTATCACTTTCCTCGCCTTCGTCGTCAGCCGGTTTGACGACTTCAGATCCAACGAGCGGGTTTTCGTCTCCGCTGAGCGCTTCTTCGACGGTATAGGTCTCTTTGGAAGGTTCTTCAGACATTATGCGATATCGGCTTTACTAGAACAGAGGTGGAGAGTAGACGGTTGAATGACCAGAAGTCCAATAGCAGCGCTCGAAGAAAGATGTTTTTCTTCTGTGTTGGCAGGCGAATTAGCAGGACAAGAGGTGGAAGCAAGCAGAGCGGATGGAAAAGTGAGAGTGGGAAGGAAAATGTCGCAGTACGTCCAAGCTAGCAGTCCAGAATTGACAGAAAAGAGCAGATGCTGTAACTTGACAACTGTTTGACTGGTTATAAGTTTCAAGTTTGCTGGCAAATCGGGAAGTTAGGGATGCCGAAAGCGAGCGCTCGCCAACGTGATCGTGTAGCTTTAAGCGGGCCGTAAGTCGCGTCCTTTCAAGCCGGAAGTCACGTCGTTTTTTCATTGCGGTTTCATCTGAACGTCCATTCAACATCTCTATCTATGTCTGGCAGTTCCTCTTGTTTGATCTTTTGAAGAGTCTGCTATATTGCCCAAGGCTAGCTTAGTTTTTCTTACTTCTAGTCAAAAAAACCTTTGTTCAGTGTTCACGGAAACTCGAAACGTTCATATGCTGGTCTGCTCTTAGTCTCGAGTCAATGCGGAGTTAGTGCTTTTCATAGAAAAATTTGTAACGATCTCGAAACTTGGTAGTTCATAAACGTCGAGAAACGGTTTTTTCGGAAGTTTTTGGCTTCAAAATACTAATTATACGATCGCCACGGCTATTTGTCAACCCTACTGGATACACTCTTCAATGAGGGCAAATTTGATCCAATTATGAGTGCTGCCTCTGACGGTGTGGCTCTGATATCTTTGTGCAGAACGACGCGGACCACCATTGTGTGTGTGTGTTATGTGAGTGTTATCACGATTCCGTCTCTCCCTTCACTAACTGGGCCCAACCTCTACGATACAAAGCGTCGTCGGTACCTTAATCGATGGGATTTGTGGTCTCCCCACGTCCGCTTCTTGTCATACATAATTCTACCGGTGACAGAGCCTTGTTCCACTCAAGCAACATTTTTACAATTAACAATGTCAGATATCACGTTTACCTGTCTAGTACTTACTCCCCGAAGATGACTGGCCAAGAGGCAAGTAGCATTGGAAGACATACATTTTCATACTTCTTTGTTATGATTCAGTGGTGGCAATTTTACCTTATTCTTCGAACCTCATTCTAGACTCAGCCTATTCTGGCTGTTCAAGTCAATTATCGTTCAATTTTAGCACTTCTTGGTAAGTACGCCCAACTGCCTTCCCTGTGATACCAATTCGCGGGACTCTACTTCCCTAGCCAAGAATGTTCACGTACACCTCGGGCTTTTGCTTTTGAACCAGCCGGTTCGAGGGCATCTGTACCAGCGTACGCCATCCGTACAACTACAGAAGGCTTGTGCCGCACCGTGACCGTGTTCAATGGCACCAAACGATTATGATCACTTCAATGTTGAGGTGACATTTGATGAGATACCTCATGTTAACTCACGTTCGCTGAACTGCCTCGCGTGGAGCGTAAAAATCAAATACCGTCCCACTAATTCCAAGCCTTTTTTGCTCTCCTTTAGATCCAGCGTCAATGGTCGACATTGTCTCAATCGTCGTCGCAGTAGTGGCATTATTAGGGACCGTAGCTCAGGCAGTCCTCGCCGGCTGGTTCGAAATGCATTCAGAAGAGAAAAAGCGCCTAGAAAGTCTTCGCGCCACCTTTTCCAAGTACCACGATCCTCTCCATCTCGCCGCCAGCGATCTTTCCATGCAAATCACCAAAATCATCCACAACGACTCGACTTCTTCAGCGACTTGGAGCGATCAAGTGCGGATGTATAATATCATGCACACTTCTTTCGTCTTTGCCCAATTCTTCGCGTGGGCGAACATCCTCCGGCGCGATACGGAGTTTCTCCGGCCACGTACCAAATCGGGCTCAGCTGGTACGGATATTATAGTGCTGCTTGCCCGGATCCGTTCGGTCCTTCGTTCAGGGTTTACCGAGCAATTTCTTATCGCCACTGGTATTCAGTCCGCTATAGGAGAGATTGCGACAGCTCCAGAGTCACCAGATGGGAAAGGTCAGCTGCGCTGTATTGGCTTTGCAACATTTTGTGAAAAATGGCGGAGAGAAGCGGATTTCAAGGATTGGTTTGATCCCGTTGTTCTTGGGCTAGAAGCAATGGCGGGGAGCGATGTACTCACGAACGAAGATCGAGCTAGACCCAATGGGAGACTCAGGTTGTGGATTATACAGCATTTACTATCAGATCTTATCGACATATTGGATCCAGAGCTTGCCCACAACTATACCAAAGTACACTACGATGGAAAATTGAAGAACTGTATGTGCAGAAGATGTGCACCCGGATTAAGGGATGGAGACGACGAGTTCATAGTAGAGTTGGAGTGGGTAAAGGATAGCAGCAAGATGACGCACGAGGTACTTATGCAAGAAAGTTCTCTTCTTTTCAGTGGGACGGTCACGAAGGGGTCCGAGTCGGACCCTGATAAAGGTCTTCAGAGCACCGATGTCAACGTTAATATCTAACGTAGGGCGTTAACAAGGGAGAGGAAGGAAGAGCTATATCGGAGACGTGTGTTTAGTGGCTCCAGAAGAGGCTTAATGGTCTAGATGCCAATATATGGATTTGGCTTATGCGACGCGGACCTTTAATACATCCTTTTTCACTGTATCTAAAGTCAACATCTCGCTGAAAAATGAGATCTGATATAATTTTTACTACGAAGCTTTTGCATTGGTAATAGCAGTGAAAAATTTTGGTCCGGAATTTCATGAAGCAAAACTTGAAATGCTTATCACTTGGTCAAGTGCTAACCACGTTGAACATATAATCTCTGAACGACAACGTGCACTTATAAGTCTTTAAAGACAGACCCGATTCGGATACCCATTGCCATGCCAGTACTGAGCTAGAACTAAATAAACGTGAGTCTTGATAGCCATAAAATAGATCCAGCCCAATAGCTATGACAAGCTCAGACAACGCCATGACCACCGCAGGAGTCGAACCTGCAATCTCCTGATTACCAAATTCAATTCAGAGTCCTTTAGCTTGGGCATCGTAGTCAGACGCGATGCCATTTCGCCAGGCGGCCATAATAATTGGAGGAGGGGACTTCTTTCTAATCATGTTGCTTCAATGCTCTAACTCTTTGCCTCAGGCTGTAGTATGGTGTACCATGCCCCCAGCTAACCAATACTCTGATAAGCGCATTGGGCAATGGAATTGATATGGATAGATCTTGTGAGCGATAGGTCCAGAAGCGATAATAAGCAAAAGCTTATCAGACAGAATTTAGGGGGCGCGGAAACCGGGGGGCGCAAACGATCCCCTTTATTCTAAGTACGGTGGCTAATATATATAGGTTAATCAATAACAAATACGGTAAAGTACGGGGCAGCGGGTAACATGACCGGGGGGCAGCTGAGACCCGAAACAACAACCGTCGGACCGGCGGTCCACCTTCAACAGATCTAAGATAACTGGTATAGAGAGAGTTAATAGGTTAGTCCATAATGTACAATCAAGATAATAAGTCAGAGAGGAGCTCCTATCTGGAGGCTGGTACAGAGAGAGTTGATGGTATTGAAACTAGATTAGCGCTTATGAGTTGTATCTAATCAGTCATGTGAGTCAATCAGATGCCCTTGACAAATGTTGATATATCCTATGTTGAAAGTTGAAACCAACCCTCAAACACTATACACAGCCTCTTTACAGGATTGTATACATCCTGAATCATGTAGTCCTTTATGCTATTTGCTATTAGTCTTATGATACATAGCTTGTACACTGCCTTGCAGTACATATGAACTATACCTATAGAATTACCACATGGACTCCATATTCTAGGGTACATTATGCACATGTTATGCACTATGTATGACTCACATAGACTCATACATTGTTATAGGGTTTAGAACATTCCTTAGTATAAATACTGTAGGTATTTTCCTGTAACAGTAGCCAAGTATCCTACTGGACACTTCTCTGCTCTCAACTAGCCATTCTATCACTCCTCAGCAACCTCACACTTTAGGTGAGTATACTGTCAGCCATTGTTGACTGACTTGCTGTTCTATGGTTACGGGCCACAGATTGCTTCAACACATGTTGCATCCTCCATTGTGCTTAGTATGCACAACACGTGAACTTTGTACACTCCAGAATGAGTGTTGGGTGTTCTTTGAACACTGCCTAACCATATGCATTGAGCACAATAGAGGATGCAACATGTGTTGAAACAATCCAGGGCCCATAACCTGTAGAAACAGCAGGTCAATCAACAAATGGTTGACAGCATACTCACCTGGAGTGTGTGGTTGTTTGTGGAGATGTAAGAGAGCTTGTTGAGAGCAAACCAAGAATCCTACTTTTCAAAAAGTAGGATTCTTGGTTTGCTCTCAACAAGCTCTCTTACTAGTCCTATAGTAGCCACGATCCTGTTGCAGCTCAAGGAATTATTATGTCATATTTGTGCATCGCCACCGTTTGGTCCGCGCAATCCGCGCGGAAAATGTGCACGTGCACAACCTTGTAAGCCGATTTGGCTCATGCCCAAATCTTTGCCACAATGATTCAACTTAAGTTATGCCAATTTTTTCTAGATAGAGTTCATACATAGAGAGTAAAGAAGTTATAAATCGAGTTTTATTGCGAGAATATAAGATTTGGGTGCAGGAACACATCCAAGATTTGCACGTGTCATTGTGGCTGTACACAGTTACTACGTCATAATTTCTTGAGCTGCAAAGGCCCCATGGGAACTAGCAGACTCTATATGTTGTATATTGCCGATGTGGCAACTCCGGAGATTAGGTAGCCGGATCGGTATGTTCATATGTCCGTATCCTTACTCATCGTATTAGCAATATTATACAGTATGTACAGTATATAAGGCTCTCTCCAAAGCCAGTATCTATAGTAGTTATCCAGTTCTCCTCTATCTCTCAAGCCTCACGGCTTATTCAGCTCCCTGCGCCAAGTATCTACAACACTATATACACACATCTGTATGGATCGTCAGTGTATAATGAGTCTGCTTATAGGAGACTACTCTCTTACATCTCCATAAACAACCACACACTCTAGTTGAGTAAGTATGCTGTCAACTTTATGTTGACTGACTGCTGTTTCTACAGAAGAAGTGTCCGGTATGACTGTAGGATACTTAATTTTGAGAGGGCAATTAATCTTTATTTGAATTAAGATATTAAGTCACTGTTCAACAATTCCTACTTGTATAGACTGTTTGTTGGATTCTTCAAATTACAAGTCCTGAATGTAATGAAGGCTCGTCCTTATGGCGGGTTTTGTGTGAGAATTTGTCCAAATTAGGCTTCATCTTGTCTAAATTGGGTTGACCTAATAAGGAGATTAGTTTTGATATATTTGGGATGTCAAAGTGTTTGCCATGTGACCTCGAGGTTTCCATAATGCCATCCTAACTTTTGTACAGCTCATCAACATTCGATTTAATTTGACTCTGTTTCTCATTTTGCCTTGTGTGCTGCTGGAAGCGCAACTTTTATGAGTCCTGAATGTAGCGGATGCAGGAATTTGTGGTTTCTTTGTTCTTCAACTATAATATCTGTGAGTTGAAATGTTCTTTGTGTTCTACTTTGCACACTGTTGCTTTTGCTGATATTCTTTCTTCTCTTGATCTTCTTGCACTACATGCTGTTTCTGCTCCAGGCTGCGGTCCTCTAATATGTGAATTCTCAGTGCTGCAATTAAAGATGTCCACAAGTCCGAGTTATCAGCAGGTACTCGCAGGTATGACCATGAGAATACTTGCAGGTATGTCTACCTGCAGATCCCAGTACCCGTTTCCCATGGATCTGTACGGGTCACGGGTATTGATCCAAGGAAATTTGTGGGGAGGGCAGGAATAAATTTTTTCTGCTCAAATAAGAGCTGGAATATGTTCTCCTCTATGCACCAGACCTTGTCTGATCAGCTTATGTGTCCACCTAACATGTAGCCAGTTACAACTTGTAGAGATGTCCACGAGCCCAAGTCCAAGTACTTGGGACCAAAATAGTGCTACTTGTGACCCGTGAGGATCCGTGGGAAACCAGTACTTGGGATCCGCAAGTACTCACAGATCCAAATCTCACAAGTACTCACAAGTAACCCATTGATATTAACTGTATTACTCAGTGGTCACTGGTAAGTAAGAAGATACAGTATAAAATGTAAAGTAGTTCATGTTTTTGCCTCCTGTTGGAAGATTTTTGCCTGGAGGTAGGCCTTATATACTACAACACAGTTATTCTAGAGGTATCTATGATGTTCTCCTACCTCTGTAAGTGTTAGTAAGTACATCAGTAAGCAATGTCCAAGGAGAATCAGTTCTGGATTGCCATGACATCATCAGATTGGCAACTACAACAGTAAGTTGTCTCCTGGTGGAAAATTTTTGACTACTTGTAACTACCTGTAAGTACTTGCAAGTAAGCAAAATTATTCCAACCTGATACTTGTGACCCGTTAGTACTCATGGGAAACGGGTACTTCATCACTAAATCAGGGGAAACATCATTTGAGATTTCACGAATCGCAAGATCAAGAGATAATTACCCATGCTTGCACAGCATAATAACCATTTACAACCTAAGAAAAATTATTGGTTGAAATTACATTTGTAAATGAGCTCTTGGGAATGATTTTACCAGATTTCATCCACATCAAATCATTACACGAGATTTTTCATGAATAAAATCTACGGTTGATAATTCTCTTTACTCGCATCTCAATATGACCCACAAGAATAATTATGGTCAACCTGCAATCAGTTCTGAACCCGCAATGATCATTTTCTCAAAGCTTTAACTGTAGGTAATTATCTAGGATGATCAGACAACTATCGAATATCCTAATCCCAATACTGATCTGTTTAACTTGCATGCACTTACGAGCTCCCTACTAAGCAGTACTCTTAAGTACTAGCACAACAAATAGGACAGTATTAAGATCATGGTATGTACTTCAAAGTTCAAAGCAACTGTACATTGCGTGCATTGAGATTCAACGCAACATGATGTCTGACAGTCTCGCGACTGGACTCCAAGTCGTTCGACAGCAAGCTCGAAGGTTTTGGACCACTGACAAGGTATTTGCACTGGGCGCCAAGCAAACCAGGGTATGTACGATGCGTAAGCCTTACCCAGGATAGCGAAGGGTTTCAAAGGCCATGCGGCGTGCATGGCACAGTCACAGGGTCGCGAGGATTATAAATTGGTTCAACTTGTTGAAACGGGACGATTCCATCCTTTCTTCCTTCCCTTGTCTGGGCCCCATCTTCGTATCTGATGTATACTCTCAACTTTCAAGCCTCAAGTATCTCTCAATCTCCCTCAAATTATTTAAGTGCAATTGAGCAGATTTGCCAACTTTGTTAACCTCAGGTGAACCTCAAGTTGACTTGAGTTGACTTGAGTTAACTTAAGTGACTCAATCCAAGGTTCAGGGGTTCACTTTGGCTTAAGTCAACTTGATGAACTTGATTGACCTGAGGGTGACTTAAGTTGACTTAAGTATTTCGGACTTTTCCTGATGGGCCATGAGAAGAACTGGGACCCCTCCTCTTTTGATGATTCAATTTGCGCTTGATTTTGATTTGCATGCAGTAGACAAGTTTGAATATGCAACCTTAGGGACTAGGCTGGTGATGATTGTGTACATACTTCAAATACAAGCTGACACCTGGTATGCTTTCTGGCCAGATGGGTAGTGAGCCTGGATAGCTTGTTTCATTCTTGCGCAGCCCCCTCATAAGTATAACCAGTTTTTTGAATCCAATCATATTGAGAAAAGGGCGGTAATTTTGTGAGAAACTGTCGGTATAGTGCATTAAAAAAATCACGATGAGGATCTAGTAATAGCAGTGACCACCGCAGGGGTCGAACCTGCAATCTCCTGATTACAATTATTCGTTCTCACGGATGGTTTTATCGTAGTCAGACGCGATGCCATTTCGCCAGGCGGCCATAGTGAAATATGAGGACCTCTCAGGATTTAGCAGTTCAAGTTGCATGCTGAAACTCAAGAGGAGGCTAGGAATATTCAGCGTTGAAGATTCAGCCTGAGACCTGGAGGCCTAATGATTGCATACTACCCTTCAAGGATGTACTTATTATGTGTCTTTTTGTCAGGTAGTTTGCAGGCCGTGAACAAGTGTTCATTTTCAAAGTGGTGCGCCAGGGGCTAGGTAGAATCATCTCGTTCTTGGTTGTGCAAACAGGCCGTTATCGAAATCAGCCATGCGAGGAAACCAAGATGCGAATGTTTAATGTTTAACGTTTATAAAAACAGCCGCTCTGATGCGAAAAAAAGTTCATATCATGCCAACCAATCGATGACCACCGCAGGGGTCGAACCTGCAATCTCCTGATTACGTTAAGGTTCTTATACGCAGGTATCGTAGTCAGACGCGATGCCATTTCGCCAGGCGGCCATGCAGATGGGTTGAACCTCTCCTTGTTATTCTCTTTCAACGGTTCAATTTGGCGCTACGAATACCTATTGAATACATATATGAAGATTGAGACATGATTATCGAGTACTACGTGGAGGAGAATTGGGTCCCATTTTGCCAGGTGGCCGTGAGTACTAGGAATGCCCAAGCTAGATATATTTGTTTCATCGCGGTTGTATGAACCCATTGTTGAATCCAATCATAATGAGAGAGTGAATGTGCTGCCGTTTGGAAAAAAGATGTCACTGGGCGGCCAATGAGAGGATAACAAGTTAAGGTATGACCACCGCAGGGGTCGAACCTGCAATCTCCTGATTACAATCCCAAGATGTTGGTAGAGATTATCGTAGTCAGACGCGATGCCATTTCGCCAGGCGGCCATGTTGAATTTGCATAGGACCTCTGTAAATTACGCTTTAAGACTTCAACCTCGTTAGTAATAGCTACGAAGAGGCTATGTGTGAAGGCTGAGCTCTGTTAAGGCTTGAACGTTGAACCTGAAGCTGTACATGCAACGCCGGTTGATCCCAAAGGATCTATCTTTGACCTCCCTCTGAACACGGATCGTGTTCGTTGAAGTTGGTACAGCTGCTCTGTGACATGTCGTATCTTCCCAGAATAGTCACAGCGCTAAGTGCGAAGCACAGCCAGAGCACTGCCATGTGCAAAGTTGAACAGATTACCGGAATGGGTTCCTGTATGATGCTGAATCGAGAGGGGTATGTTGTATTATTGAGCGATTGATTGATTGTGAACGTCTGAACTTTAAATGAAGTGTAATACTTACTGAGACGAGAGACTAGGTCTGTTTCGAGTTTCTTGGGGGCAACTAGGGAAATCCGAAGATACCTGAGAACGTTTGGACGAAGCGGAGTGATCAATGAAGAGAAGTTCTTCTGTTAATAATACCGGTTCATTTTCGGTCAAAGTAAGTCTGTGTGTTGTAATGTGGGCGTTGAGATACGTTGAGATCTTGAGAACGCATGGGAGTGGAAAGGTCAGGGAAAAGTTCGTCAACTACACTCTCTGAAGGTTCCAACCTTCGCGTTCTCTGGAGACAAGCTTCTTGGGCGAGAGCCCGAGGTCTGAGACGCGTAATAAAGGCCTCTGGGTCTGCGTATGACAGTTTTGGTTTCATTCGATATCGATCAGAGGCTTGCGAACACGTTTTTCCTCGGTGCCAATCCCAACGTGGAAAGATGAAATCGATTTCACTGATGTTCATAGTGATATTCCCATAACCTAGCGGGCTTTATGAGGTATTTTAGGTACTAAGACGACGCAGAAAGTTGCAAAAGTCATACTGGTCAGCACATATGGAGCATGAAAAGTGCGCTGGTTCCATTTCACAAGTCAATTTTGTTATCCGAGTTACGCTTTGATGTTATCATGCATGAACAATGAAAAATAAAAATAAAAAGGAGAGACGATGGTTGGTAGATTACGATGTCTCGTGGCCAACGGGGATAGAATCTGTTGTCAGGTTGATTACTTGATCCATTTCCTACGCCTCACGTTCTCTTTTCCAAACATACAGCATCTCACTTTTTGGCTTTGGCTAAGTGAGTCATATTTAAAGCCTCGAGGTCCCTTCGTTGAATCCTCGTGCCCAGGCATTTAATGCCCAGCACTGTGTCTGTTCGCCGACCAGGAAGCCTCTCAACATTTGGCCGTTCACCAGCCAACTCCAAAGCCAGTAATCCGCGCAGAAGTTCTTCGCTGCGAAAAACAAACAAGACAAACGGCCTGTCTACGCTAACTTTCGAAGAACCAGAGTCTACAGTGTTTATCGATCGTGAAATGGTCAAGAATCATCACATGGACACCGCGCCCAGCCGCAGAGGTCCCGTGCGCATCGACCAGGACGGCCCCTGGAGCGTCAGTGTCGCAGAAAGTCCGCACGACCAAAGGTCTTACAGTCTTTACATAAAGAGTCTGTCCAGTTCTCCTTTTTTTTGGCTTTTTTTTTCTTACTTCTTGCAGCCCCAACCCACAATCTGACTCTTACACGAACGGCCATGGAAATCATAGAGCTAGACCACAAGCTCCACGACTCTATCATATCCACTTCCAAACTTCCAGCTCTACCATTGGACCCAGCGACCATACCCGCTGCACCAAAGCGCAAATCAGCTTTTCTCAATACTCTTTCCAGATTGGCTTCACCCAGTGCCAAGCGCTCAATACCGTCGCCATCTGTCGAACAGAGTGACCCGTTCGCGTCTTTTGCGCTGCTCAATGCAACGCTGCCAGTGCCTTCAGCTACCAGTACCGCTCTCGCTGCCTACTTTACCACGGTCGCCAATCTCCAGCCGGTCCGTCAAGCTAGAGCCTGGAAACGCTTTGTTCGCGTCCGCACGGACGATCTCGAAAGCACTCGAGTCGAACGAGCCATCAAACGGGTTAGATCAGACTTGGCTGCCCACGGAGGCGCGCACATTGCCCCGGTCATCACCGAGGAGAAGCCCAAAGAGTTACCTGATGTTCCGGAACCTGCTCAAGAAGAAGCCGCTTTACCTCCATCTCCATCTCCTGTCGTCGACCTCACCTCGACTCCGCGTGTCAGCGAGGAGCAGCAGCCTTCATCTCAACCACAACCCCAGCCGCAGACGCCTACTACCACCGAAGCACCTGCCCCTCGCATGTCCCCCGTTCCCTGTCTGCAGATCCAGAACGCCGCATGTCTCGCGCATTCGACTCCCAAACCGAAACAGGCGACGAATCGTCCAGTATCTCCACCGCTGCCCGCAGCAAATCGACGCGCAAAAAACGCAAGGAAACATCATCAGGGTCACTCAACGGCAGCGCTCTCGTAAAGAAGAAATCACAACGTAAAGTCGTCGTCGATGATTTTGAAATGCTCCGTGTGCTGGGCAAGGGCTGTGCCGGGAAGGTCCTGCTGGTGAGACACAAGGCTACAACGGATCTGTACGCGATGAAGGCGATTACGAAGAGGCATGTCCTCGCGCATCAGGAGCTGCAGCATACCCTGACAGAGCAGGCCGTGTTGAAGAGGATGGCAGCTGTAGACGAGAATGGGCAGGCTAATCCCAATGGCGTCGTCAAAGATCCGTTTGTGGTAAAGTTGTGGTGGAGCTTTCACGATAAGGAGAATTTGTTTTTGGTTATGGTAGGTGTTTTTCCCCTGTCTAAACGCCGCTTCCTCGTTGTTTAACTTTCTTTGGCAGGACTTTCACCCTGGTGGTGACCTCGCCACTCAGCTCGCCAGATGGGGCCGTCTCGGTCGGGACCGAGCACGGTTCTACGCTGCCGAGATCGTCGAAGGCGTCGAAGGCCTCCACGCAGCAGGCGTCATCTACCGCGATCTAAAACCCGAGAACATCCTCATTGGCGCAGACGGCCATATTGTGCTAACTGATTTCGGACTCTCAAAGGAGTTCCCTAGGCGGCGGGACGCAGTTACAGCTCCGCCGACGCCTTCAGGGAAAGAGTTCCCAGGCGGGGTGCAACCCTCGTGGATGGTCAAGGACGGGCCTGATCTCGGAAATGGGAATGCTGCGCCGACGACGGTGGATATGACCACAACGTTTTGTGGCACGGCGGAGTATCTCGCGCCAGAGGTCATCCAGGCGTTGCCGTACAGCTACGAAATTGATTGGTGGAGTTTTGGGACGATGTTGTATGAGATGTTAACGGGCATTGTGAATACCAGTCTCTTGGTCTCTTTCTCCCCTTTTTTGCTCATGTGATTGTCATTCTATAGACACCGTTTTGGGCAAACAACCATTCGGATATGTATGTCCGCGTTCTGCAGGACGAGCTACAGTTTCCTGATGAGAGGTCTATGGATCAAGATACGAAGAGTTTGATTCGGGGTGTATGTGTTTTAGCTTTTGTCTTTCTGCTGTGGATGCTTATACCTATGCGTAGCTCCTTCAACGGAATCCGGCACTTAGAATATGCGAACCACGGATAAAACGGCATCCCTACTTTTCTATGATGTGAGTTAACGCTTTTACCTAGTCTTATTTGTTTTAATTCATTCTGCAGAGACTGGTCTCATGTATACTACAAACGATACATACGTAAGTTCCTTTCATCCAACGTCCGCTTTTGTTTAAAAACTTAACCCTCCTGTTCAACTTTCCAGCCCCATACATCCCACCCATCGACCCCTCCAACGCAAGCGATACGCAGAACTTCGACGACACCTTCCTAGACATGGAACCCGTCCTCGACGATTTCAACAACGACATCGAGGGCGACAACGAAAACACCGATACTGATCCCGAGCACGAGAACGAGCATACCGATACGGACAGGACGGATGGAGAGGGCGAGGGCGAGGGCGATGAGACCAACACAACGCCTT
Source organism: Rhodocollybia butyracea (assembly GCA_015501585.1). Classification (NCBI taxonomy): domain Eukaryota; kingdom Fungi; phylum Basidiomycota; class Agaricomycetes; order Agaricales; family Omphalotaceae; genus Rhodocollybia; species Rhodocollybia butyracea. Next base: position 47,765 of record JADNRY010000269.1, read on the forward strand.
CGCAGTCACGGAGCTCGTCGCTGCATCCGGGGTCTAGGAACTTGAAGGAGGAACCGGTGGAGGATGGTTCGGTCGATGTGTTTGATGGGTATTCGTTCAAGGGGAGACACTCGATGTTGATTGATGACGAGGATGGGGAAGAGGAGGACGAGGGAGAGGAGACGGATGAGGAGGAGGAGGAGGAAGAAGAAGAGGGCGGGGATGAGGAAGAGGACATCTCTAGTGGTGTGCTGGGAGAACTTACGCCTCCGCCTCCTTTGCCGACGGCTGAGACACCAGCTCCAACACCAGTGGAACCGGCAGAAACAACGCTGGAAGATGAAGACGAGCTGCCTGAGCCCAAGACGCCTGAAGCGCGTCCGAAGACTCTTCCTCCCGCTGATGATGATGTGGCTCCACCAACTGTTACACCTTCGAGAGAACCCTCTACCACGCCGTCTGGTGTTGTCGAATCACAGATAGAGGCCAACCCGCGGACAAGTAAGGAGTTACCTACCCCCGTCGAGTCAACCGAGCCCGAGGCAACTCTTCCCCCACAACCCCCAGTTTCCGAGAAACCCCCCAAGCAACCTCCGGTTCCGCCAAAACCCCCTGTCGCCAACCCTGTCACCGCCAAAGCAGTTCGTGCCCAACCACCACCCCGTCGCAAAGAGCGCTCAGGCGTACTTGCACTCGACCAGTACCTCTCCGACGGCCCAGCTGCTGGACGCGATGGCGACGAGGACGAGGACGTGGAAGATGAAGAAGACGAAGATTGGGACTTCATCGAAGCTGACGGCGGGGAAGACCGCAACGGCGCCAAAGGAACGAGTCTGTTCGCCCGTGGAGTCGTTGATCGCTATCGATTGGCTGTTTTCCGGAAGGCTTCTACTCCAAGTCGTAGCGGGACCATGTCCCGGTCGGTTTCGGAGATGTCGACAAAGTCGAGCAAGAGCAAGATCACTCCGTCGTCTTCCTCCAAAACTTTTGATTCTGAGAAGGGAGAGCAGAATTCACCGACGCAGAGCCCGAGTCCTTCGATTCGAGATCGTAGAGGGCGGAATCAGAATCCGGTTGGCGTGGGAGGGTTGACGTTTAGAGGTCCGAGGCAGTTTCTGCGACCAAAGTCTGCGTCGGGCTTGTCATCACAGCCGCCGTCGTCGTATTCCAGCAAGTCGAAGAAGGAAAGCGGGAAATCGTTGGGTACTTTGAATTCAACTTCAACGTCGGGGATAATGGCTAGTTCGTCTTCGTCGAGTGGGGGTTTAGCGAGCTTGTTGACACCTACGTCGTCGGTACCTCCTCATTCGTTAAAGTCGAAAGAGTCTGCGGTGTCTGTTGGTGCGCAGAGTGCACAGAGTTATTCAGAGTCTTCGGATACGTCTATCAATGGAATTGGGAATCAGAATAGAAATGGGCCTGGGCACGGTCTTGGGGATGGGGATGGAGATGGGAATGTAACGGTCGATCAGTCGGAACCGGAACGCGAAGCCGCTGGGCCTGGTGGGAAGCATAAGAAGGAGAACAAAAAGTTGAAAAAGTACAGGGAGAATGCGGAAAAGGTGCTCTCGATTTTCTCGACCCCGAGGCAGACTCAGTCTACGCATAATACGCATCCGTCGTAACTGTGCTCGGGTCGGCTCTCAGAAACAGATATACTTTGACATATACATTTCTTTTCTACTAACATACACCAGTTCTGTCACTTAGATTCTCTCTTCCTCGCCGACTCTATCATTTTTCATTCATCTTTTGCTGTCCAACGTCTAACCCTTGCTGATTATTCTTACATGTTTGTACGTCTGCCTGTCGTTCGCTCTGCTTTCCTTCCTTTTCTTTCATCTTTTCTGCCTTCCTCATTATCCTTGCTTCCCAACATGTTTCTTTTTGTCCATGGAAATTTAATCGTAATTCTATCTCTCCAGAACTGAACCATTAGAATCGATCGATTCAATTATATGTTACTATGCATTTCTTTCTCATATACAATACATACAATAGGCATTGTTGAATATAAATGAAGGTACTCGTCTGTAGCTTTATCTGGATAGACGATCTACGAAGTACGAGTGAGTTCGTTGGGCTGATACGGATTTTTCTACTTCAAGACTGATGCAGCGAAATATACACCCGGTGATTTGCGAGCCCGCTTCCAGTGAAGGGATGGATACCCGTTCTGGGCTGGAGCTGCAGAGATTCTGTGCTTCAAGTTCCGAACCCAGGACCCAGCCTAGAACCATGCCGTGGCGTACCTGGAAAAAGTCGGAGATGATTACTCCTGTCCCCTCTCTACAGGTCGACACGGATGAATGTCTTTCTGTGCCTCCAGTGCATATCAAAATCTGTGCCTCCAGTGCATATCAAAACTCTCCATGAATTTCAGCCATTCCCGCGCCTCTCCCAGCGGATCTAGCGACGGCAGCGCTCCGAAACTCTTCATGAACCTCAGCCATTCCTCCCCCAGTGGATCTAGTGGCGGCAGCGGCTGCGGAGAGCTCCACGGTTCGTGATGTTCTTTGAAAGTCGGAGGATACATTCCAATTATTATGAAAGGAGGGCTTCTCTCGGAGTGTTCTTTTACGATGCCCATGTACATTTGTGGATGCAGGACTAGAAAGACATATATGAGGAACACAAAGACTATCAGATTCAGTAGCAAGCACTCACCACCTTGTGCTATCCACCCAAGACATGGACTTGTCTCGGTACACTGGCCTACTGCCGCAAGTTTAAATAACACCGACGGCTGATTTCCTGGAAATGGGAGGTATGGGCCGTGGTAGATTATTCGGTCGTTCGGTCCCCTATGCAACGCTCCGTTGATCGCTGCGTTGAGGCCTGATCCAGTATAATCCGGGCCAGGTAGTGGTTCACCGTCGATACCACTGATGAAAGTCACTCTGGGTGCTATAAAGTACGCCTTGAACTCGGCCAAAAGGGTTTCCCATACTTTTCCAAGTGCATCTATAACGAGGTCCGCTGTTTTTGAAACGGGTTTTCCCCACTTTCCTTCGAAGTAGTTCGGGGCTTGTTTGCCTGGGCTAATGCCAATATACCTCTGCTTAAACCCCTTGTTATTAACTACTGCCGAACCGCCGGGTTTGAGCACGTTTTTAGCTAGCAAAGCATTTGTGAGAAATGAAAGGAAAACCAGACCACAGAGCAGGTATATACTCACGACCTTTGGCGGTCCAGCCAAAACATGGACATTTTTTGTTTGTCTGGTCTTCGATCCCTGTGATCTCTGTGATATTAAAATAAAGCCATTGCCGAGATAACAGTTCCGATGGTGATGGATCATATAAACCCTTCCATTCTATCTTGTTCCTATAGTTCCTATAGCTACGTGATGACAGTCCAAAGATTTCTTCGAAGATTTGTTTTTCAAGCCATACTTGAAGTTGACTGTGGAGGGGTACGCCAGTTGTCGAGATTTCACCTGTTTTACCATCGAGGAGGGTCACAGTAGCAATTGTCTGTAAGATGTGGCCATTAGGTATAGTACGATTATAGCAAGCAAACACACCTGGACTGTTACTTTCTTAGCTCTTACACGCGGTTTCTTCTTGGTTACGCCACCTGTCAGTTTGAACTGGCCTCGTCCTTGACCTGGTCTGGACCAGCCCTTCACCGGTATAGAGGACACAGCAAGTACGACACTTGCTATGAGCGTAAAGAGAAGAAAAGAGCCTAGGCGCATTATAGAGAGTGCGCAAGGAATGACGCTTGACCAGCAAGCTGAGGACTGAAACGATTGAACTGGCAGAATTCCCTCACACAACCGTTTTTATAAGGCAGATATTATAAGGACCGTAGTTCAGGCTCGTGTGCAGTTCTTCGATATTTCCAATACATAGATGAACCCGTAAAGGCAGGTAAAGGCTCTCGTCGAGGGCCTTGTTTCAGCCACGGCCTTATGTTTTTGAATTTCCTGGTGTTTGGAGTTGCCTTGGCTTCAAAAGGCTCCGAATGAACGGGGGGAAGTAGGGGGAAGTCTGGGGAAGTCTGGGGAAGTAGCCGACGTGGGGCCCCAGCCACATTTATTGCGCCAAATACACTTGCAAACATATGGATGCATACATAAGCCTCCACAATGCTGTGGTCAGCAAGAAGTATTGCCGCACTTGGCGCGTTTCGTTCTGGGGCCGAGATATGCATCTTCGATCATTCATTGTAAAGGGAAAACATACTAGAAATCTAATTATGTCTATGTCCAGATATTCAGCAAGAAAAGGTCAGTATCCCCAATATTGGTTTGTTCGAGCCTTTGGGTTCTGAGGCTTACTACGTAGACTGAGCGCAATGCGCACGACAAACTTGCGGATAATGTGCAAAATGTGGGATTGTATGAGAGAGAGGGCGGTGAGGATATGATGAGAAGCTGGAGGCTGCATGTTGCCTGAAAGAAAGACGGTCGATGGCAGGGGTGATGTCTGTAGCTTCGAGAGAGAGAGCAGCTTCATCGTAGCTCGTGGTTGCTGCAAGTATAGTGAGGTGTATAGTGAGGGGAGGGTACGCGTTGTACGCGTTTCTGCTGTCGCTGTATAAGCTTCTAGTGCCGTCGATGGCGACACACGAGGCTGCGAAGCGCCCGTGCAAATAGTCAACAAGCCTTTTGATTCAGTACCATGACCATCAACAGTTGACTGCTTCGCTCGTGAAACTTCTTCGATTTTCTACTGGAACAAGTGATAGGGACACAAGGCCATATGTACGCGATAAAGACGATTATGAAGAGGCGTGTCCTCGCGCATCAGGCCTTCAAGCTTCAAGAGCTGCAGCATACGTAGACAGAGCAGCTCGTGTTGAAGATTCAAGAGGATGGCAGCTGTGGACGAGAATGGGTCGCCTAATTCCAATAGCGTTGTCAAAGATCCGTTTGTGGTAAAGTTGTCGAGAGCTTTCACGATAGGGAGAATTTGTTTTTGGTTATGGTAGATGGCCTTTCCCTAGAACGGGTAGTCTTGGTCGGGACCGAGTACGGTTCTATGCTGCTAAAATTGTCGAAAGCATCGAAGCGATCTCAAACCCGAGAACATTGAGAACATCGTGGCGCAGACCGGCATTTTGTGCTGACTGGTTTCGGGCTCTCCAAAGATTTCCCAGGCGGCGGGATGCAGTTACGGCTCCGCCGACGCCTTCAAGGTGGATCGTTAAGGACGGGTATGACATCGGGAGCGCGAATGCTGCGCGAATGACGGCGGATATGACTACGACATTCTGTGGACGGCAGAGTATCTCGCGTCAGAGCTATGAGATTGATTATTGGAGTTTTGGGACGCTGCTATATGAGATGCTGACCGGCATTGTGAATACCAGTCTCTTGGTTTCTTTTTTGCTGTTTTTACTCACGCGGCTACACCTTATAGACACCGTTTTACGCGAATAACCATTCGGATATGTATGTCCGGGTTCTGCACTCAACACCAAAGCCATTGATCTGTTCAGCTCAATTTCTTACGACAATACTTACTACAAGCGGAAATTCTGTCCTTCCGAACACTATCGTCGTCTATACGAAACTAGATGTGCATGTCTATCAATGGGATTGGGAATCAGAATTGAAACGGGCTTGGGCACAGTCTCGGGGATGGGAATGTAACAAAGTCGATCAGTCGGAACCGGAACGCGAAGCTGCTGGGCCTGGGCATAAGAAGGAGAAAAAAAAACAGAAAAAAAACAGGAGAATGCGGAAAAGGTGCTCTCGGTTTTTCGACCCCAAGGCAAACTCAGGATTCTCTCTTCGTCTCCAACTCTCCATCTGTTCGTTCCTCTGTTGCTCTAATCCTTGCTGATTATCTTTACATGTTTGTACGTTTGCCTGTCACTCACTCTGCTTTCCTTCCTTTCCTTCTATCTTTTCTCTCTTCCTCACCTGTTTTTTTGTCCGCGGAAATGTGAATCGTAATTCTATCGCTCCAGAACCAAACGAACTACTAGAATCAATCGAGTCATTTATATGTCATGTGCTTGCAGTGGAGGCACTAGAAATATAAATGAAAGTACCGGACTGTACCCTACTTGATCTGGATGAACGGTCTACGAAGTACAAAATACGAGCGAGTGAGTTGGCCTGATATGAATTTTTGCCGGCTAAAGACCGATACGGTGAAATATCCCCACTAGATTGCGAGCCCGTTTCCAGCGAAGGATCACCCGTTCTGGGCTGGAGCTGCAGACGCTTGTTCCGAGCCCTGGACCAGGCGTGATAATATGTTGTGGCGTATGTAGGCCCATTGGGTGTCAAAACCCTCCATGAACTTCAGCCATTTCTCTCCCAGTGGATTTACTGACGGCGTCGGTTGCAGCTCGTCCCAGTTGATGTACGCTTCGTGGTGTTCTTCAAAAGTAGTCGCAGGATTCTTTCCAAGGATCATGAAAGGAGGGTTTCTCTCAGGGTATTCTTTTACAATGCCCACGTATGTTTGTGAATGCAGGGCTGACAAAGCATATATGAGGAGCACAAAGAAAACCAGATTCAGCAGCAAGTGCTCACCATCTTGTTCTATCCACTCAAGACATAGACTTCCTTCAATACACTGGCCTACTGCAGCAAGTTTAAATATGACCGATGGCTGATTTCCCGGAAATAGGAGGTATGGGCCGTGATAGGTTATTCGGTCGTTCGAACCCCTATGCAACGCTCCATTGATCGCTGCGTTGAGGCCAGATCCAGTATAATCTGGGCCAGGTAATGGGTCACCGTCGATACCACTGATGAAAGTCACTCTGGGTCCTATAAAGTACGCCTTGAACTCGGCCAAAAGGTTTTCCCATTCTTCTCCCAATGCATCTATAACGAGGTCCGCTGTTTCTGAAACAGGTTTTCCCCACTCTCCTTCGAAGTAGTTCGGGACTGGGTGACCTGGGCTAACGCCAATATACCTCTTCCCGAACCCCCCAGTAAGCGCTAGTTCTGTACCAAGCAAGTTGAGCATCTTTGCAGCTAGGAAAGCATTTATGAGGAACGCAAGGAAAACCAGACCCCAGAGCAAGTATGTACTCACAAGCTTTTGCGGCCCAGCCAAAACATGGGCACTTTGGGATTCCTGTGATACTGAAATAAAGCCAGCGCCGCGCCGAGAAAATTGTTCTGATGGCGATGGATCATATAAGCCTTTCCATTCTATCTTGTAGCTATGCCATCCCATTCCGAAGATTTCTTCGAAGATTTGTTGTTCAAGCCATGCTCGGATCTCCCGGTAGTATCGGAAGGATCCGCCAGTTGTCGAGGTTTCACCTGTTCTACCATCAAGGAGGGTCACAGTGGCAATCGTCTATAAGATGTGGGCATTAGGTATAGTACGATTATAATAAAAACACATAGTTGCTACGTGGGCTTTCTTGGCTAGTGGCTGGCCAACTATTTCGGGCGGGGTGTTGGGTCCCGGTCTCTTGCCCGTTATAGGCTTCGGGGCTAGTTTCCTCAGCCCGGCTGGGTTCTGGTTCATCGGTATAGGGGACACAGCAAGTATGAAGCTTGCTATGAGCGTAAAGAGAAGAAGAGAGCCTGAGCGCATTTTCGCGATAGAAATGAAGCTTGACCAGCAAGCTGGGAACTGAACGTTTGAACCGGAAGAATGACTGGGACATTTCCCTCACATAACCGCTTTTTATAACGGACAGGCATTACTTATGAGGACCGTAGTCACGGTAGTGCAGGCTCGAGTGCCGTTCTTCGATATTTCAAATAGCTAGATGCGCGATTTCTTGCGCGATTTGAGACTCCGACCTAGTAGTGGAGGGTAGTGGAAGGTAGTGGACTGGTAGCGGTAGTGGAAACGATGGGGGCACCTCTGGGCACCTCCGTAAGAGCTCTCTTCGAGGGCCTTGTCTCCGTAGATTCAGCCACAGCCTTACGTTTTTGAATTTCCCGGCGTTTAGAATTGCGTTGACTCTAAAGCCTTCCAAAGCGGGGCAGCCATATGTATTGCTCCAATTACATGCCTGGGATGGATAAGGATAAGCCTCCACAATGCTGTCCTCCACAACCCTGTGATCAGCACTATACGTTACACTATAAGACCGTCGCCTTGGCGTGTTTCGTTCTGTTTCGTTCCAAGGTCAATTACGATTTTGTCTCCCGTTTGCTACAGATGTCAGACATGTAGTATTGTCTTCAATCATTCATTGTGAAGCGAAAATACTGGAAATCTAATTATGTCGATTATGTCAAGACTCCAGTAAGAAAAGTCGTCCTCAGTACCCTCAATATTGTTGGTTTGTTTGAGGGTACTAGTCCAAAATGGGGTGAAGAAGATGTCATTGTATGTGTATGCGAGGGGTCTACGAGAGGAGTTTTTGTGAGGTGGAGGATGAGAAGCTGGAGGGCCGCATGGTTGCCTGAAAACAAAAAAGACGCGTCGGAAATGGCAGAATACACGGCGATGTCTGTAGTTTTGGAAGATTGAGGGATGAGATTGGTAAGAGAGGGTAAAAGGAGGATAAAAGGAGATCGGTACAAGAATTGTTGGATGGGCTGGTTTTGGTACGGACTAGTGGACGGCGGTATCATTGTAGCTCGAATTGGTTGAAAACTGGCTGTTGCTGGCTGCGAATCTAGTGTTGTGGCTGAGAATACGCGTTGTGCGCATTTCTGTTGTCAGTATATGTGTTCCTGTTGTCGCTGTACAAGCATCTAGTACCGTCTGTTTTTGTCAATAGCGATGGCGATTATTGTTGAAGACATGATGCGAAGCGCGCGCGAATAGACGCCACGGCGCCTACCACGACCATCTTGAACAGTCACCACCAGGTCACCACCTGAACTGGACGCTTGGCTGGTGGAACTTTATCCTCTCGTTTACACCTTCTTGTTCTTTTCATTTTTATGATCTTTCTGTTGGAACAAGTGGTATTTCACGCCCTTCGAACATTTTCCATAATCTGTCACCGTAGTTATCACACCAGCCCCATTGGATCTCAATTAATGCTTGAATGGGAGGATAGAACCAACTGGGGCAAGGATTCGCGCATGGCCATTGCTCAGTATTGATGAAGCTAGATAAGATGCTCTTTCAAACTGCCGCCCGCCACCGGTAAAGCTTCTACCTTTGTTGATTGGCGTAGCTCATACTTGTGCTTTGTGCTTCCCAAGTCGTGTAAAATTCAGAAGGACCGGGGCACTTAGCTCCTTCAATCTATTTTATCCGATGGATCAGTATGTTGCGCTAGTCCTTCTTTTACCCGGGATTTTATTGGCATAGACTCTGACGCCGACAACAACCGATCTGAATGAAAGATTCTTCGTCTCTGGACCGTCGATCAATAAATTGTTCCCAGTCTTTATACCAACTTCTTTCCATTGCAGGAGCCCCGGACCACGATTTGCACACCGAGATTGTGCAAAGTTCTCTTCATGTATTTACTAGTGGTACGTGTTCGAACACGTAGCCACGTTGAACTTGAAGTGCAATTGTAAACGATGGGCGCCATCTTCAGCGGAATTCGCGTCGCTAAAAACAGAAGTTGCCCCGTCTAAAAGATCGGGGATCGCCCCTCTACATGTTCATGCGACAGAAGAACCTAGATCATGCGGTGAAAGGCGCAGCCAATTATCTTTTTCAGCAGAATGTCGATCCAGGGATCTTTGTGTGTCTCAGGACGCCTGCAAACGTCACAGCTGAGAGTCGTGTTCAACAAGCTTCGGTGATTTACAGCTGCCAGCGCGCACGGAATCCCTGATGCTCAAGATGTCATCCCTTAACTATGCACGTCTGAAAAGGACACCTATGACAAGGAGGTTCATGAAATACAATTTTCTTGCATCGGTAAGTTTCAAGGCTGCGAGGTATGAAAGGAACAAGAAGATGGCTGAAGAGAGGTGCATAATATCCGAAATATTCTGCTCAATAGTATGCCTTTACAGTTTGAACCACCGACGATCAGCGGTGGGCGAATGAACTTCTTGGCCATACAATCCTATCGTCCTTCTCTGTCGCTCAAGAACCAACAACGATACAACAACAAAATCAAGTGCTTCTTCTCCTCGTGCATCCAAAATGATGAGTCTCGCCGGTATGTAGTGTGGTCCAGTCTCTATTTCCTCTGGGGTAAGTCGTGAGTGGGGTATCCGCTGAGTTGGGCAGAAAGCAGCGATTGGATGTGCTTTATCGTCCTTTGAATAGAGCTAAGTAGACGAGAGCACATATGTAAGCTAGAAATTCGGAGATTGATGATGTTTGTAGATACCATGTGTCCTTTCCATTGGTGGGGTCGGAGAACGTCGCTGTGCTATAAAGCCCGGAAATTTGTTAATAAAGCAACGTTCAAGCTGAGGATGATCGAAATAAAAATACTTACTCATCTAAAGGAATTATACTCTTCTTCAACCACCTACTCATCAACATCGGAGCTGCATTCCAAGTGTAAGCTTATTGGGCCAATTTTCTCTCCACTTCCACGAAGCGATAGTTTTTCCTACAGCAGACGAAACTGTTGTCAGTGCGGTAGACGATGTCGGGGATTTAAATTCGGTGTCGACGCGGTAGAAGAGTGCGCCGTTTCCGGCATCACTGATGCTGGTGTTGGATGGGTTGTCGGGAGTGAGGAGGAGAGTCAGAGCGGTGTCTTCCTTGGTGGATGCCATTTGAGAGTGAGTATGTGAGTATGTGAGTATGTGAATGCGGTTCGAGTGAAGCTTTTGAAGACCATATTCGGCGCATGCCTGCGAGCAATGCAAAGCTATGTATTTAATTTTCCGGGGTTCAGTGGCAGAACTCGATGTACTGACCTCATACCTACTTATAGCACGACAAGATCGCGGGGCCATCGGGATAGCAGTGATCGCAGTAATTGCCATGCAATGGCAACTAGACCAGCCATCAATGGCGATTGATGCCAATAGATATGCCGACACGATGGCATAGAATGGCATCCCCAACTCCAACTCCATCGCTGTAGACTGTGTTCAGGCTCCAATCGACGAGTGTCATAATCTGGTCATAATCGACTTGTGCTCCGGAGACAAGTTTAGTTTCGCTCTCGAATGAAAAGGAGTGTTTAACCTGTGACCTCGGTACTCGGTCCTGTCGCCAGCTCGAGAATCTCAACACGCAAATGCTCCTAGAACCCTACGTGCTAGCACTGTGAGTAGTAACCATCTACGCTTCTCTCCAGCATACTGAAATCGTACTCAAGATTCATATATCACCTTGGTATTGTTCCAGGAGTAGCATCTGAATGAGCCAACCTCGTTACTTCACAGTGCACACATGAAAGCCCCTGAACTCTGTTGGGGTCAATATACCTTCTAAGTTTCCACCGTCCGGCACTCCCGCATCTTTACACTAACATCCTAGTCCGACAGACTGAAGGGGACAGAGGAAGAGAAATCATCATCCGATTTTCATTATTTGGTCGAACTACTAAGCATATCGTTTTCCGGTTTCACCCCTAACGATCAACCACCAGATGTCTAGCAGACGACCACTTCCGAAAGAAGAAATAGATATCAGAAGTGAGATAAACAAAAACAAGATGCCGAGCTACGCTACTGGTAGTACTGGATACTAGAGTCTGATTTGTCTTGTGAGATCCATCTCAGAAACTGTTACAAGGAGAGTACTTTGCTCAAAATCCTCCGAGTGCAGGTGCATATCTAACAGCGACAGTGTTTCCATCAACAGAAGACTGGGTCATGACTTCATCTTCCTCAAAATCGGGTGAGAACAGCTCAATATCAATGAGTGTAGCATCGCCGTCACCAGGTGTGACCTGGGCCCCGCTCAAAGTTGTAGCAAAAGCATCAGTGAAAGTGACCGTTCCCAGTTGGGCAATTCCGGATCACTGGTGTAGTCTTCAATAATCCACTCGGCGTTGGTTTGGCATAGGCTGGCGGTGCTGGATGTAACATTCACCGACATAGTGACATCCTTACTGTTTGTTGATGAGGGTCAAGGAGCCAGAGGTTGGAGTGAAGACGGTAGCGGTAGCGGTGATAGAATCCCCAACAGAGAGCGGAAATCCATCGAAGAAGTTAGCATCAGCGCTACGATAAGGGGATACAATGAGCGAATGTAATCGGAAGATTAAGAATAGAACTTACGGGAAGAACTCATACCAAGCTTAACAAAAGAGAAAGGAAGATTTAGGGTTAGGGTCACCAACTTCGTAGACTGAAAGCAAGTATCTGCTCACCATCGAAGGACTGTGTCTTTTCGTCACTAGCAACACAGAAATCGATTCCGGTCTGCAGAATAGCACCCTCACAGCCTGTACTACCGTCGATACCGACCCAGGCGGCAGCACATTCCATGACGTTGTCGTTGTCGGTTAGGACGTTGGGAACAGTAAATGTACCAGTAACCGATACATAAGTAGCCTGGTTATTTTGAGTCATTGCAGAGGATGGATAGATACGCTGGTACTCACTGTATCAGCAATTAGAATAGCACCCGCCCAGTTCGAACTGAGCTCTTCCTGAACGGCAAACTCGTTTGTGGTCACCTTCGCCGCACTGATGAGGTTCGCGGGTTTACCCTGGCGGCGCGCTGTGCGAGTAGCCAGTCGTTCCTTACTGTTTGGAATGGCAAGTACAGCGGTAGCGAGAAGAGCTTGTACTAGTAGCTTAGCAGAAAACATTGGTGGCAAATGTCAAGTAGATTTCCTGAAGAACTGATCAAAGATTTCACGTAGCTTTTATACCTCGTAGTATGCAGGTCATTTAGTTACAGGTTCAATTGTCAGAAAAACATCAATCAAATTCAAATGGCTACACTATCTGATAAAAATCGGAAGATACCTTGCTTTCTACAGCCTCAACCGATCTGTGCCGAGTACTAGACAGAGCGTAACGCGCATTGACGCGAGAACAACCGGCGGTAAGTAGGATCAACTAGCAGTAAGTAGCTAGAGAATTCTACTCCTCCATCGCTGCCATGCGGACTAAATGCGCATGATAAGCACTAGAATTTGAAAACAACATGTATACTTGAACAAATCTAGGCGCTATACCTTATAATTACAACGCACATGTTAGAAGCTGTTAGAAGACTCCTCAGGCTGTCAGGACCATCTCGTCAGTCATTTAAATCCGAGTGCTTTTCCCCACCCGGTTACTCTTCCCCGCCCGAAATATCCCCTCGGCCCCTCTGCTTTCATTCACTAAGTACATAGTCCATCCGAAAATCTATTAGAGATCATCGATTATCCTCTCTAACATCCACAACGCACATAGGATAGAATTGGTACTTACCGTAGCATTCCGACCTGGAGCTAAACTTGCAGGCATCTTAGGGATAAGTTGATAACCGCTACATTGAAGTAATAGTAGTGGTTTGATGAACGCGATTACGAAGAGAAATAAATGTACAAATAGTAGGACAAAAAACATACCTTTTTATCCTCAGAAAGTTTATATGATATTATATACGCACAAATTGTGGGTCTGGACCATATCGCTGTCGTTCTGTCGCAATCCTGGTCGTAATATGCGAGCCTTTACATTTCTAGACTTTGCATTGTCAGTCCGCATAGTAGATTTGAGGATGAAAAAGACTTGCACGGACGGACGAAATGTCTATATATCTATCTCCAAGCTCATAAAGATTATATAACCAAGAACTCCGGCTCGAATGTGTTTTTTGACCTTGTCTTCAAGCACAGTTTTCTGGAAATTGTACTGCGCTAAGATTGTTGTGAGTGAGAAGTTTGCGCTGTACATCTCATCTAAAGGAGGAGGAAGAAACCCTGGAGAAAGTCCGTCGATAATCATGGCAGCAAGAAACAAATTCCTAGGTCCCTGCGGCTCCGGTCCGGAACGGTACTTTGCGTCTATAGGCCACGGATGTTGAAAGTTACAAGAGAGTATTAATGCCTCACTGGCGATCCACGTCAGCCTCATTAGCTTCACAAACGTTCTGCAGCCCAACACCTCTCAATGCTACTTGTAAAGCGACCTTGCCGCCTAGCTGATACCTTTGTACTTTTAAAATAGACCGTTCGACGGTTTCATTTTCTTGGCTTTGAACAGACACGTACTACTCTCACGCAAAAAATTCTTTATTCAAGTTGTGGGCAGAGGGGTTTTATCAGTGCTTTTTGGACAAACTTGACCCTTTCAATATTCAATGAAAGCGAGAAGACTGTTAGAAGACTGTGTGCTTTTTATTTCAATATTCAAGATGTTCAAGAAGAGATTACATCTGGGTCTTTCACTTCGCAACCGCCACATACCCAAGGGGTTCAACGGCTTGGAAATACAATTATTACATCTGCACAATGTTCGATGAGCGATCTTGAGAGAAAGTTAGTAATACTGGGAAATGTATGCTTATAAACCGAGTTTTTATGTTTATAAGCATACATTTCCCGCTATCCCCGTTATTCCTCTAATTTTGAAGGCCAAATGTGGGTCAGGCAAAATTTTCATTATAAATTCCCCTCTGTACTGTTCCTCATCACTTCCATCCCCCACTTCTCACTTGCAAAAATAACATGTCCTTAACACCCGCCCCTGCCCTCCTACTAAACTAGGTATGTTCTTCCTAGAAAAACTCAAGCATACATTGTTGTGATAGGCTCCTGAGGGTAAAAAGGCAGCAACGAGTATATTCCAGTTGTCCTCTCCATGACGGTCAGAAGAGAGAGACAAACAGATGCAGAAGCATCCGCTGACTACAGTTTTGTACCTATGTAAGATTACAAGCTTGGAATGACAAATCCCAAATCCAACATACATTGATGATGGTGTCTGCATATAGGTGTATATAGAGTATTGAGCCACCATGCAGGCATTTGTGTCTCTCCGATTTGCCTCGGTGGATGAGCATCGGTGATCAGTGAAATGGGGTGCAACTTGAATTTCCCATCAATCAAAAGCTGGACTAATAACTATTTTAACATGGGAGGCAACTTCATCAATACTACCCCCAATTGGTAAGTTCGAAGAGTGTTTCACTCTTTGCAGGTCATAATTCTAAGTTGTGGCTGTCAGTCAAGAAGAATCCTCAGAGAAATTCATCGGCGAATGGATGGAAAAATGAGGTAATCGCGACCAAGGTATATATCACCATATGCATATTTCCCCCCTTTGGCCCAACAAATATTGTAGTACACAACATCAGCAAAACGTGGGTGAACTGGAGCCGTTGTCAGGCACCATACAGCCAATTCCAGCATTGGACAGTGCCGGAAAGTGCCGGAAAGCGGCTCCCTGTGCATACACGTTTTGCTGATGAACCTGCTACAAGGTAGGCGACTCCAAGGTCACACAAAAGGTCTTGAACTACGTTGGCAAACAACGCCAAGACTCTCCATATCAGTGTCCATGATAGTTTACAAAAACTGCACACAAGTTACATTGACATCTTGTATGTGCACTGGTGGGACTGGGATATATCTGTAAAAGAGGTCATGGATAGTCTGCACAACCTTGTTGCATCTGGAAAAGTCATCTATCTTGGGGTGTCTGATACTCCGGCTTGGATAGTGGCACAAGCTAATCAATACGCTGAAGACCACGGAAAGACTCCATTTGTTGTTTATCAAGTTTGTGTGACATTCTTTGGGAGCTATTTCTTCTCTTTACTGACATCTTGACTTAGGGAAATTGGAACGTCATGGACCGGTCCTTCAAACGGGACATCATTCCTATGGCTCGTTCTCTGGGTCTTGCCCTGGCTCCCTAGGGTGTCCTTGCGGGAGGCAAACTTTGTACCAATGAGGAAGAGCAGCGCTGTAGGGCAAGCGGGGAAAAAGGGCGCACTATGACTGGCGATTGGGAACGAACAGAGGAAGAAGTCAAGATGTCTCCTGTTCTTGAGAAAGTTGCCAAAGACATTGGAGCAAAAAGTATTTTGGGCGGGTGAGCCAGTATTCATCTTCTTCCATGACTAAGCTTAATCTGAACGACTCGGGGTCGCCATTGCATATGTTATGCAGGAAACGGAGGCCTCTTGATCTTGTACCTAATTTTCGCTGTGCTGGCCAATCCGACGAGCAAGGGGATGGGCTGTAAGCCGCACCCTGTATCCCGCACAGAAGATTAGCTGCCTTCAATCAACAGGATAGCCCATTAGTCTCAACACTACCTCCAGGCTGGAGAATCTGGACAGTGGGTTGGTTGGATTCGCTGGCATAGACCTGGATTACCCCAGCAGCTGACAGTCACGCTTGGGCTGTAGCTTCTTCTCAACAACTGAACCACCTCTTCCTTGCCACCAGTCTCTCCTTTTGTACCACACCTTACCCATATCTTAAATCCAACCTCGCTTCCTGGGCCTCGGCCCAACATTTGTATCGAGAACCCCACATGCTGAAACAGTGAAGAGATGCTCTGCGATGCTATGTGCTTGTCATTTGCCATACCTTGGCCATGGGTTGCTCCCTTGGCCTCGGCCCAACATTTGTATCGAGAGTCCCACATTCCATACAGATTTGCACTGCGGTGATGGAGTGTGCTTGTCATTTGCCATACCTTGGCTTTGGGTAGCTCCCTTGGCCTCGGCCCAACACTTGTATCGAGGATTCCACATTCCTATTACCCAGCGCTGCAACAGGGTGTGCTTGTCATTTGCCATACCTTGGACCCATAGGAGGCTAGGAGGATGAAATGGGAAGGGCATGGGAAGGAGTGGGCTGCAAGAGCAAGGCGGAGACGGTGATTTCCTTTTATCCCCCTCTTATTTTAGTACCACCTCACATATACATTATATTTCACCACACGGACACTTCTTCTACCGCCAACCAGTGTGTAATCTGGTCGGGAACTTGCTCCCACTTAGTCTCGTTGAAGGCAGAAATCCATCTACTATGACAGTCTCCTTATATGTGTAGTTCTCTCTCTGGTGTATACTCACTACCATACGCCGTTGCGCAAATGTGAATAAATATGATTGAAAAAAAAAAAAAAAATGCAGAAAACGCCCTATGTATTCCCGATCATCGGAGGGCGCAAAATCGAAAACCTCAAAGACAACCTTGAGGCATTGGATCTTACGCTACTGTAACGGCCAAAATTAACCGAAAAGAGGGTTTCTCTGTATTGTGAGCATTTGAAAATTTCAAAAAAAAAAGTGGTGATCCAGGGTTTTTAGACCTTGCAAGTTCAAATATGAAGTCAGTTTGTTACCATATTTGGGAAATCTAGAGATATAGACCATTTTGTTGCAAAATTCCCAGGGGTGCTCTACAAATATTGATGTTGGGGAAAATTGGACAACACCATTGAAATCTACAGGAAAAACAGACATATTAATTTACTGCTTAGAGCAATTCCATCTGCAAAGTGGTCATTTTTAGTCATTTTGCACTAAAATTGGCCAAAATGGGAATTTTCAAAGCAAGATAGCCTAGCATTGCACAGACCAATTTGAATAGAATAATATGGTAATCAACACTATTTTTCCTGCAGATTTCAATGGTGTTGTCCAATTTTCCCCAACATCAATATTTGTAGAGTACCCCTGGGAATTTTGCAACAAAATGGTATATATCTCTGGATTTACCAAATACGGTAACAAATTGACTTCATATTTGAACTTGCAAGGTCTAAAAACCCCGGATCACCACTTTCTTGAAATCCACAAGTGCTCACAATATGGAGAAACCCTCTGTTTGGTTAATTTTGTCTGCTACAGTAAGTGAAGAGCAGATTAAAGAGCTCAAGGATGTCGTGCCGTTTGACGTAGGGTTCCCGGCAAATTTTATCGTAAGTCTACTCAACTAGAAACTTCTGTTTTGATATGAATGTATTACATTAGGGTGATGGCTCGGAGCCCATGTACTTACTGAAGGTGGCGATGAATATGGTAAGAGTACCCCGTGCCAAAGCACTCCAACCTCGGTAATAATTGTTTATTGAAAATGGGAGTGCATATGTAGGCACATTAATATTTGAATGTTCACATGGTGTGATCCCGATTTTTCGCAGTTTTTTTTCGCAACGGAGATTAGAGAGGAGGAGGACATGAAAGGTTGGCGTCCATCTCCAAGTTTGAGACTTGGTCTTCACCGGAGACAATGCTCCATTGCATCTGATAGCACATAAGTTGCACTGCGGTCCTTCACTGAACACACACCAGATAAGGTTTACTTGAACAAAACTGTCATTCATATCAATCATCTGGGATGGAAAAATTCTCAACATGAAGTGCCAGTGGCCCAAGGGTTATTACCAACATCAGATCTAGTAGATATCATTCCGGTGCGGGTACGCTGACATACTCATGACCGAATGTAAAAATTGTTGGAATGAATTAAGCAAGACGTCGAATAAGCTCTAAGTTCACTCCGGTCTATAGCAAGTAAGCCCTAGCAAATGCGCAGGGGAAATATAACATTCTAAGCGAGTTTAAATACTACAGCTATGGAGAATATACGGAAAAATATAAGATAAAACACAAAATAAAACTAACGGCTCCACAGGAGAAACTTCGGCGAGCAATACCGATTGCTCACCTGACATCAATATCTCCAACAAAAATCTCTTTCAAGGAGTTCATGGATGTTATTTAAAATCATGGATGCATGTGATGGTCCTGAATATTGGAATCTGACACTCCATTCCCACTTTGAGTGTTCTTCAAGTCCCATTTCCTATTTTCCATCCAAGTCTTCATCTCCAAGACTCTAATTTCTCTGTTCCCAACTTTCCATGCTTCTTTGCCTAAGGAGAAAGGCTTTCTTCATTGATTGAAGAGTTCATAAGTCGAGTTCTAAAAGTGCTGCCCAAAAGCTCTCGAATTTTGGTGGAAGGAACTGTGTAGGGATACTCTTCCTGGTCTAAATATTTCAAAAGATTTTCATCATATCCAGATATTTCGAGCAGTGCTTTCCATACAAGCATTGGAAGATCCAAAGGGGGACCTTCCTTATAGGTCTTAAGGACCCATTTTATGGCATCTTCAGCAGTGAGCTTCATACATTGTCCAGCATGAAAGAATTTCACTGGACTTAGTCCATAAGCCAACGCTGAGAGAGCAGAAGTGATATCGCAGTTATGGTCTGTGATGTTGGACTCATAAAGAGATTGCATGATGTCACCAAGGATGTAATCGTTTCTATCCCTGAAGCTGGAATGGAGGCCTGCACGAAGCCAACCCTCTAACTCATCTAGATTTGTCGAGGTGCACAGACGTTCAAGGATTTGTGAACCTGGCAGAGAAAAATTATCCCCCCTGTCTTTTAACATGCCTGGAGGTAATGCCCCAAGTGACTGAACAAGAACACTCTTTGTGGATGGATTAGAGGTATAGTGGTCAAGCCATTTAAGAGCAGCTAAATTTTGATTCTGGCCTGTGTGCGAAGCTATGAATCGTTCCCCTTCTTTCAAAGTTTTACCAAAGTCTGGCATATGGAAATCTGGAAATTCTGACTTCATGGATTGCTTCCATACCCACTGGTTGTAGGCAGAGGCGACCATGGTATATACTTTCCAAAATAGTGCATAAAGAACTCTTGAGTAGAGGAGATGTGTAAGGGTTGTTCTGTAAGAGCACTGAATAGTGAATAGTGGAAGGACAGTTGACACAAGGTAAAGAATCACAACAGTCACAGAGATAGCACCGACAACATATGCCATGGTAGTGCTTAGAGGGATGAGAAAGATGATGAGCCCAGCAAAGAATAGTATCAGGGCTAGATGAAGGAGGGTGGGGAGCATTCCAATCAGTGACTGAACTCGCCATTTCTCGAGTCCATCAAAGCGAAATTGCCGGATAAATGCTTGCTCCCGGGGTGTGCCAGTGATAATAGACATATACTGACGAAGCCACTGCTTTGCAAGTACTGCAAAGAGAGCAACAGAAAGCGAGATAACAAGGCTTGTAAACCATAGCCCATTAATCCATAGATCAAGGATGGCAGGAGAGAATGCAGTAGCACTGGTGAGAGGAATGTTTAAGATGGCAGTTTTATTTGCATTTGCATGGACCAGCATGGTTAAATCACTGAGATAGAAGGCAGAGAGCTGAGTATAGTCTTGAGATAATGACTGTGATGTCTGTGCCACAAAAGTTGTGAGGACAGCAGAGAAAAGACCAGCCTGTAAAGGTATCAGTAACTCGTGCTATTTAAATGAGGTGCCAAGAAGCATACAAAGACCAGTAAGATATCAAGACTGTCACCTAATTCCCCGACCATATCATTGTCAAACGCAGTCGCTTCATCTCCATAGACCCTCCAGATACGAGCTTCCTGGTCCTGCTCATGATAACGTTCATCCTCCGGGTATTTGAGTGTGTAATCGTAGCTTGCTAGCATTCGAGGCTCAATAACATTTAAACAAACACGCCAAATTTCTTCACATACCCGCCAAAGGATCTCGTGTTGCTTGATCCATTTTCAATCCAAACCGACGAACCCTGAAAGGTCCGTTTTTAGTGCCTTGCTCTATCCTGTTCTCTGAAGCTGTGACAGTGTGCTGTAATTCCGAGATTCCTTTGTGGAGAGAATTCAATATACTTGTGAGAGTACCAGCTGTCGGATCAGATGTCTTGGTGGGGAGAGCATGATTTCGTGGATCTGGTGCCAGAGTAGGATGAGCTCCAGCGTGTTGTGTAGATGTACTAGGTTTTGTTAATGGTATGGATATACTGCTTGTTGGCTGAGATGCTACAGCTCGATGTGTTGCGTCTGGACTGGATCGCATGATGGAAGCTTCACGCTCCTCACGCGCTTGCATCATGGAATGCATACTACGCATGAGGGAGAGCATCTCTTCTGAGTAGCTCACCCCAGGTTGATTATCATTGAAAGAAGCTGTGAACGATTGCTCCATTGATTGGTGTAGCAGACAGTAGAAGGTCAAAGAAAGTTGCAATTTAAATTAAAGGTGTAGAGGACAGCTTCGATATAATTCTATTGCAACGTAATGGCCATCACGTGGCTCTTGGTAGTGGTAGTGGTAACTGCTGAACATTGAACTGGTGAACGCGTCGGAAGTCTGTGCGGCACATCTACAAAAACATTGGAGAAATTCCGTCGATAATCGAGCAAAACAAACCATTCAAATTATTTGCAAAGTATCCATCGCCGGGCCGTCACACCACCACCAAAGTCCCTCAAGTTTAAACGATGGAGCTCTGGAGTCGGGAGATATTGAGCTCTCTACTGAGTCGGCCTGGCGGGTTTTTCGGCGAATATCCTTAAAACGGGCTACGTAATGTTCACATGACGACTCGTTACTCGTAAACGTCGTTGTGCCAGTGTTTCTTTCCTGGTAGCCTACCAATCTCTTTTTTTTTGGAGCTACGTAGTGAGTGGCAAACAAAGGGGAACAACGTTGTGATTTCAATGATGTGAAAATGTTGTTTGATCCTGCCCTTGTCGCATGGCATGCACAGACATGACTGCTACTTCATTGCTCACCATAGCCTCAACTCGTTCTTTCCTGCTCTCGCTGATTCGGACAACTCGGACCTTCTCGAGATTACCCAATGTCTTTTTAGCAGACTGCGGACATGGAATAGTTCCAAGAGAGTATCAATCAATGTCTTGCTTAGGCTTGCCGTAGCTCGTGGCCCTAGGAGAGACACGTATGAATGCCTCACTGGTGATTCAGGCCGTCAACCTTGATAACATCACGTACGCTCTGCAACTCATCTCTTAGTGCTACTCCTTGCCAGCTATAGCTGATATCTTTGTCCTTGATTTTGTGTCTAAAATATACTGTTCAACAGGTTTTCTCGGCTTGAACAGACACGTATCGGCCTTACCATAGGTTTATCTGTCAGTAAACTGGGTTCTGTATTAGCCAATGCAATGCTGTGCTCATAACATGTGGTTCAGGCGAGACTGGTCACCGTCACTACTATGGAGGCAATTACTCGACGCTTTTTGTTTTGGTGTTCAAGATACATACTATTCAAGAAGGGTTTATTCGGGAATCGGGTCTTGCGTTTCACAACCGTCGGCATGCCTCGTGTCTTACGGTTAGTCGTGGGTTTTCAACGGCTTTAGGATGAATGCTTGCTTAACATTCAACATTCAACGGGCAAACTTGAAAAAGTTAGTCATATTGGTCAGCTATTAAGCTAACTAGTTTATCAGCCTACGTTTCCCGCTATGCCCGGTTATTGCTTCAATAAAGAGAGTGGACTATTTTGCCTTGACTTTCATTTGGATGCTTTTGAAGGCTCCAAATCCGAATCGAGCGGAATTTCTGTCAAAGACAAAAGTGGTTCATGGAACTTGACCTGTTCAAACGTTCGTATAAATCCTTACGTTCCCTATTACTTCCAGCACCCACATAACATGTCCTTCTTTACCCCGGCCCCAGCCCCTCCTACCAAGTTAGGTGAGCTTTCCTAGAAAAACTCGAATCTGCATTGATGATGGAGTCCGTACGGCGTATATAGGCATGTATTGGGCCCTCGTGTCCCCCGATTTGCCTTGGCGCAATGAGCATCGGTGATCAGTGGAACGGGGTGAGACGACTCGGATTTTCCCGTTCGGTCAACCAAAAGCTGGACTAACAAAAACAACGATGGTACAGCTATTGGGTACTATGAACAAGGTAACTAGCTTCAAGTTGCTCGACGCATATTTTAACATATGGGAGGCAGCTTCATCGATACTGTGCCCAATTAGTGAGTTCGAGGAACGTTCCACCATCTGCAAGTCAAGATTCTAACTTGTGGCCTTCAGTCAAAATGAATCCTAGGAGGAATTCATCGGCGAATGGATGGAAAAACGAGGTATTCATGACCAAATGGTTATCACGACCAAGGTATATATCACTGCTATATGCATATTTTTCCTCCTTTTGACCAACTAATATCGCAGTACACAACCTGCTACAAGGTAGGTGACTCCAAGGTCACACAAAAAGTCAACAACGCCAAATCCCTCCACATCGTGATGTGTCGAAGATAGCTTGAAAAATTGCGCACAAGTTACATTGACATCTTGTATGTACACTGGTGGGACTGGGGTACATCTATCAAGGAAGGTCATGGATAGTTTGCACAACCTCTTATCATCTGGAAAAGTCATATATTTCGGCGTGTCTGATGCTCCGGCTTAGGTCGTGGCACAAGCTAATCAATACGCTGAAGGCCACGGAAAGACTCCATTTGTTGTTTATCAAGTTCGTGTAACATTCTTTGGGAGTTATTTCTTCTCTTTACTGACACCTTTACTAGGGCAAATGGAACGTCATGGACCGGTCCTTCGAACGGGACATCATTCCTATGGCTCGTTCTCTAGGTCTTGCGCTTGCTCCCGGAGTACTCTCGCAGGAGGTAAACTTCGTACTGATGCGGAAGAGCAACGCCGTAAGGAAAATGGAGAGAAAGGACGCACTATGACTGGTAATTGTGAACGAACTGAGGGAGAAGTCAAAGTGTCTCATGCTCTCGAGAAAGTCGCGGAATACATTGGAGCGAAAAGTATTTCAGCGGGTGAGTTACTATCTTTCTTTTATCCCTGCCAAGCCCAATCTGAACGACTCGGAGTCGCCATTGCATATATTATGCAGAAAACGCCCTACGTATTCCCGATCATTGGAGGGTGCAAACTTATCGAAAACCTCAAAGATAATCTCGAGGCATTGGATCTTACGCTGAGGACGAGCATATCAAGGAGCTCGAGGGCGTCGTGCCGTTCGTTCGACATAGGGTTCGCGGTGAATTTTATTGTAAGTCTACTCAACTCGGAAGGCCGGGCTTACTTTCTGTTTTGACATGACTGTATTACATTAGGGTGGATGGTTCGGAGCCGATATTCTTTCTTAAAGACAGCGATGAACATGGTGAGAATCCCACACGCCAAAGCACTTCAACCTCAGTGAGAATGGTCTGCTGGACCATGGGAGTATATATGCAGGCAGTGGAAGTGCATCGTGTATGAATATGGGAATGTTTAGATGGTGTAAACTCGAGTTTTGACAGCTAATGAAATTAGTATTAAGATTGTCTTTCGTCGCAACGGAAATTAGAGAGTGAGAGGCATGGAAGCTCAGCGCTCAGCGTCCAAACCGAATCTGAGTCCATGGTCTTCACCGAGACAAAGCTCTAGTCACATTGCATCTGATAGAACGTAAGCATTGTGGTCCTTCGCCGAGCACCCATTACTTTCATTCAAATCATCCTAGTAACACAGGGGCTAAGACGGGAAAGAAAAACTTTCAGGTCCAAGAGTTATTCAAATATCAGATATCACTCCGGTGACTACTTTGAAAAAGGGCAATGATAACTTGGTGTAAGATGTCCTTGCAGTATGAATTTTAGCCCATTGGTATTGTACCGAACAGTGATGATACGTGCATTCTTCGCTGGATTAACGTCCACGCCTCTTTGAAGACAGTCCCCGTTTGCACCCATAAGTCGTTATTTCTCTTTCATTTGCTTCTTCTTCCCATTTAGGCTTCATTAATGTGTATAGCCGTCGCTCCAAAGATGGAGCTCTAAATTTGCGACAACTTGAGCTTTGAAAAAAGCTGTCAAGATCAAGGTCATATAAGACAGCCCTTAAAGGACGTCCATCCTTACCGCAGTAACTCGAGCCTCTCTGATTTTTCAGGTATCATGCTGAGACGTTCGCGCCCTTCCAGCTTGCTCATTCTTCCAGGGCAAACCTCATTGCCCAGCTTGCCCAGCAATCAGTCAGTTGACCAACCAAGCACACGGGAGAGCCACGCAGAAACTCCTATGACCGGGACTCGTAAAGTATGGAAATGTCTCATAAAAATCGGCATATTTGGTCTAGGCATGGCATCTACATTAGCCGGCTATAAGGACAACTCCATCCCGGTAACTGTATGCGGGGCGGCTGCTATGCTGGGGTCTTTGATGTGAGTATTCTGTAAAGTGCAGTTGATCGTCCATAGAATCACATCCACGCTGTCTTTATAAACAGGTCATCCCTAATCACTCAATTGTCGCGAGCCCGTGCTTTAGGGGCTCAAAATGATCATTTAAGAGAATTGGAGGGACAAACGGCACAAACTCAGGTAGATGTAGCCACTGTAACGAGCACCACCGAATCTCTGAGCCCTGGTGATTCCCTTTTTCTTCATCATCACGCTCCTACTCGAGACCTTTACCCACCCCAGAGCAATATGGATCGCCATAACATCATTGACCCTGACTTTGAGGATGTTCGCCCACTATATTCTCGTCCCCGTCTTCCTATCCCCCCCACATCTTCGTCATCTTTGTCTCTAACTGGTAACCCTTGTGAGATTTCCAGGCGTTTCACTGAAGAAAGTCCTTTTCAAATTGACTCGGATTGGCGGGAAAGAAGTCTGGAAACGCAAGCTGATATACGGGTGGAAGGGCCCGTGGTGCAGAAAGGAGCCGAACATTGGGAACTCGGAGCTCCGCTTTCTTCTCCCCTTTTGCTTTGTCCTCTTCGTACCCCCCGCGAATACTGTCCCCCGAGAGACGTAGGTTTTCCAAGTCGCTATGATCATCACCAAGTGGATATCTCGCACTGTAATCCTCCTGCATATTCAGCTCCAGTTCAACTTCCCAAATGCCAACCAAGTACATCTTCGCTCCAGAGTGGGACCAAATCTCTGAAGTTTGGAAATCCTCTTTCTCCATCCCGGTGTCTTCGGCCGCTTCCTACTCCCCAGATTACTGTCCCCAGGGAGACGTGAATTGTTCAAACGATCGTCACCATGTGGATGTCTCACACTGTAATCCTCCTGCATATTCAGCTCGTCCTAAATGTTCACTCGGTCCATCATCGACATCCCCAATTATGGTGCAGAGTGAGACTAAATATTTGGCACTCGGAGAGCCTCTTTCCCCTTCCCCTTCACTTCGTCCTCTTCCTATCCCCCGGTTTACCCAGGTTCCAAGAGAAACCTAAATTCTCTGAGTACTCATGATGATCACCATGTCCTGCACCACAATACTCCTGCAGCAGCGTGGATTCAGCATCCCAAATGTACCCCAAGTCCCTCGTCCTCGATTATGGCGCAGAGCGGAACCAAATCTCTGGAACTTGGAGATCTTCTTTCTTCTTCTCCTTTGCTTCATCCCCCTCCTACACCCCCAGATTACGGTTCCCAAAGAAATGTCAGTTCCACAAGTGCTTATGACTCTTACCCAGAAGGTGTCCCGCGCCAAGATCCTCCTGCATATTCAGCCAAGGTTCAATTTCCCGAACGCACTCCGAATCCATCATCCCTGATCAGCATCTGCCAGAGTCTTCGACCGGCTGAGGCAAGCCCTTCAATGGAAGCATCGAACTTTGACTGGAGTAATAACAACAATGAGAATAATACCAGTATTGCATCGAAGCGTACATGGGAAAAAATCAGGCTTAGAGGGCAGGGCAAAACAATTATCAAGGGATTCGAGAGAAGATCCGGAGGGGGACAACAAGGCGTCCGAGACGGGAAACGATGTTGACTATTGAGATTTGAGTCTTCTTTTTTAAGTACCATGACCGATTTACATTGAAAGCACAGCTTTCTTTGAGCCTTTGTACTAGTTTGTTATACGCCGGAATACTATCCAGCTTTCATTGGAGTAATATTAATATATAGCAATGGGATGCACTCCTAAGTTCTAAGTATGAGCTCCTCTGCTGTCTCGTCTTGGATCGTAACCTTCTGGTATAGGTAAACAAGTTTTTCATTGATGACTACACTACATGTGGCTCAAGGCTGCGACAAGGCTACTCCTGTAAATGGCGGTCAGTACGGTAGTCACTATGGTCACTTGACCAATTCTCGTGCGCGTAAGCCATTCGCGCATTCTCGTATGCTTGAACTTGTCTGCAAGGAGTAGGCATCGAAGGAGCTGAATAGCGTATAATAGCAGTCGTAGCATGTGCGGCAGGCAGGTAGTATCTTCTGACCTAATGATATTTTTAGAATTGGAGTTGAGTATCTTCGAATAATGAGCTTACCCACCGTTTCACTAATACTACCACCATGCCCCACTGCCTCCCATTATAACCCTAGAAGAACATTACTTGTCTCCCGGCATATCTACACAAAACTATACGACTGTCGAGTCTGCCTTGTTGGACCTCGGAGAACGGCGCATTGCGGATATGGATGCAGGTTCCGTCACCCTTCAGATTATATCCCACGTAGCCGTCGATGCTCTTCCTCCGGACCTCGCTCGAACAACAAACGACGAGCTTCATGCAGCTATCCAAAAGCATCCTAAACGTTTGGGTGCTTTCGCTAACCTCCCCATGGCTTCTCCTCAAGAAGCTGCGAAGGAATTGACTCGCGCGACGGAAGAGCTACACTTTGTCGGAGCACTTATCAATAACCATCTTAATGGTCGCTTCTACGACGACACTTTCTTTTGGCCGGTGTTTGAACGAGCACAGGAGCTCGATGTCCCTATATACATACATCCAATGCTTCCCTCCGACAACGCAAAAGCGCAATATCAAGGCAATTATTCTGAGAATACTGCGCTTTGGTTGAGTATCGCTGGATGGGGATGGCATGTGGACACTGGCCTGCATATCTTACGACTCTTTGCTTCTGGAGTGTTTGATAAATTCCCAAGGCTGAAAATAGTTATTGGACATATGGGGGAGTTGATTCCTTTCCAGCTTGAACGTATTCTTCCCATGACTGAGACGTGGGATAAGCGTGAGAGGGGCTTGAGACAAGTAAGTTATATATGCGATCCAAAAATTCGATCCTTCTTGATGATCCTTCTTCTCTTGTTAGGTCTGGCGGGAAAACATTTGGGTAACTACAAGCGGAATGTTTACGCTCGCACCTTTGGCATGCTTGCTGGCGGTGACCCCTGCTGAACATGTGATGTTCAGTGTTGATTATCCATTTTCCAAGAATGAGACTGGTCAGAAATATCTGGAGGAAATTAGGAAGAGTGGATTGGTCAGTGAAGAGGAGTTTGAGGGAATTGCGCACAGGAATGCGGAGCGTTTATTGAAGATCAAGGTTTCAGAAAATATTGGGTAGG
Source organism: Rhodocollybia butyracea (assembly GCA_015501585.1). NCBI lineage: Eukaryota > Fungi > Basidiomycota > Agaricomycetes > Agaricales > Omphalotaceae > Rhodocollybia > Rhodocollybia butyracea. The sequence goes on from JADNRY010000269.1 coordinate 75,592, forward strand.
TTAGTTCCATAACACGAAATGATCATCAAGTACTGAAGTGGGCGCATCTAGTACTTCCAGTAGGCTATAAACTAGTGCTTGTTTAATGTGTACTGGGGTAGGGCTTGAAATGCTACCGCGATGTGATGCGTTTATAGTGCCTTCTGGGTTGTATGGTCCAATCCTGGCATCGTACAATTTCAGGCTTGGTCTTGGTAAGTTCCTATTCTATGGAGTATAAGTTAGTAGCGATTCTTCGGTTACATCAGCCTTTGTAATTCTTAACTAAACGAATATGCACTTTCAGCTCGGTTAGATTTGACGCGAAAGACTTACGCGCATGAATGAAACAGTCCATATATGTATGCCTTTCCGAGTTCACAAAGAGCAATAATGCACGATACAATCGTACGGACAATCTCTGCATGAAGGGCATCAGTGGGAGCAAGAAGGAGCATAAAACCAAGGACTCCAGGTCGAATGGGTCTGTCCTTGTCTTCAAGCACAGTTTTCTGGAAATTCCCGGAGTTATTCAGCCCGCTGTATTAGGCGCCGTGAACGCGGGTGCGTTCTCGAATGGCACCGAACCAAGAGAGGATGGATCCGGGATGGATAGATGGTTGATGTAATGTACGTACGCCTGCTTACGGTTCTGAATTTCACGGCTAACAAATTCAACTATCGCGACCAAGGTCCTTAGAAGTATAACCTCTATACGCTTGTTTTCTTCCCCTCGGACAGCGCACATCGAGATTTGAGGCCTGAAGATCTGAAGCTCGACACGGAGAAGTCCACCATGGAACCCCTCAGCGACAGGGTCCGGGGCATCGCGGATAACGCAGCCACAGACAGGGTTGTTTATCTTTATTAAATCGGTCAGCTACGACCCGGCTACGACCCAATTCAGAACAAGAAATCCGCCGCGCGGAAGATGAGAGATTTTGTCGGCGGTCGCTCGAACCGGACCGACGTGAGTATTTTCGTGTATGGTCTCTTCGATGCTGAGATTCATTTTTGTTAGCAATTTTGTCTGCAGAAGTAGCCCTCGGAGAGTTTTGCCCATGATCTTAGGATTCGCATCCAATAATGTCATTGCCACTGTAAATCAACAACAAGAGTTGAACACATCGAATGAAACTGTTCCAAGGGCTACCAAATACATCGTTCACATACAGATGGATAACGACGGTAATCAGCCTATCCTTCTACGAGGATCAACACTACCTGTCGTCTTTGGCATTGCTGTAAAGCGCTTTGCAAACGAGCTCAAAACCAGTCCTAGACTGACAAAATTCGTCAAATGCGTCCGAACAAAAAGAGACCCCGAACTCACATCCCTCTCAAACACCTTCATCAGCGGCTTCACCTCCTCCTTCCTCCACCTATCATTCACCAACTGTTTCTCCTGTAACGTCCCTGTATTCAAAAATCTGATAATCAGATTCCGGAAATCCCTCGGCTTCGAACCAAACTCTTCCATCGTCGTAACTTCTCCAACCTGTCCTTCTCCAGCTGCGCAAGACGTCGAGCCTTTTCTTGTCGCCGCTGTTCATTGTATCGTTCCTGTTCTAGACGTTCTGCTTCGAGTTTGCGTTGAGCTTCTTCGTGCGCTTGGGCCCGTTGGAGCTTTTTGTGGAGGGCGACGAGGCGAGTACAGTACGTGTAGTTGTGCCGGGAGATGGGAGGGAGGTGGGCTGGGGCTGATTAGGGAGAATGGGTACGGAGGTTTCAAGTCGTAGAGGTTCTGGGAGGTTAGATAGGTCTTATCATGCGCTTGTCTGATGAATATAGGGAGAGGGCACACACTTTTTTGAAAATCTCGCGCTTCATCCACTCCCTGGGATCTTCATCGTAAACTTCCTTTCGGCTGCGGTACCTATCCTCGATATCATCCAGGTACTCTGTGGCATTCAGATCGTATATCCACGAGAGGAGACTAGCGTGGTTTTTACGAAGTTCGTCGATTTCTTTTCGGACTGAAAAAGTTGTTTCCGGCTCGGGTTTGGCCCAGTCGGTGTTCACGATCGTATCGAAGCTAAATAGAAGATGCGTTGAAACAATCTGTGAAAGGAACAACTGGAATTTTCCCTTGCCTTGCCAGTTTTACAGTATTCAAGCGTAATACTTCAATGGCGTGTCCATGCACTTCCAGTTTTTGACCGAGGGGGTACTAGCCTTGTCCGTAAATCCATTATGGTTTTTGTATTATTTTCTGCTAGGAAGACACAGACTGCGGCAGCGGGAGGAGGGGGAAGAACAGACAACCAAGTTCTCAGGCCAAAATTACTGAGAGAGATTCAGGATTCACAAAAGAGTCTTCACTCTTGTGCGCCTCGTGGTCATGGAACAAGAGAGTTGACGCCCTTCGTGTTTGCCGAGCGGCGCCGCGCCTCGGCGTCAAACTACTGGCTCTAGTCTAAGCCGCTCATCTACTTATAAAGTGCTGTAGAAATTCTGGCTTGACACTCAAATACCCGTCTCTTTATAGCTAGACAGTGCTCAGCCTCAGTTGGCTATACCGGATGCCATTGCTTATCTAGCATCGGACGAACGCTTCTACTGATTTAACTACCAGAGAAATTGTGCCTCAGCACGACGTCTTGTGCGTTCAAAGGAACTCGCACAGTTCCAATGCCGCTGGATGATCCCTCAACAGCTCCTCCGAAATCGCTGTAATACCACGCTCACCAAAAGCCGACTCATAGTAGGTCATGAGCTTGAATTTTTCCACTTAACGCTGGTCTGTCAAATCTTGGGTGTATACTCCATCACTCAGCTCGTGCCCATCGCCGCCATCTTCGGTATAACTTGCTATACCGTAGTAATAACAGCGGGTATGACGAACGCTCCTTGAGCAAGAGAGAGATCGTTTACAGAGTGTTAATACCAATATTGGATGCAGCGACATTTGCAAAAGGTAGGACTCAGGGCGCTCTGGCCATACGGAAGCTAGCGCGACAAGGAAGCCTGATCGCTGGATAAAAATATAAAAATGAAAACCGCATATATGGACTGTGTAGAAGATCCATGTCCTGGATAAGACTACTTGTACCTCCTCGTGTTGATTCGGCTCCTACAGTCCTATGTTGTACTCGTGACGGTTTCATGGCTGGAGCTGAGTTTCCATCTAAGGTCAGATCTAGAGGAGGGTAGAGATAGCTGAACTTTATATTGCAAGTTCTATGACGGAAACGAGTAAGTACGACAAACATTCCGGATTCTGGAGAAAAAAGAGGCATCGTTGGAGATGGGTGGCTTGGATCGGTACAAGCATGAGGAATCAGAATGTCGGTATTAGAGCTCTTGCGACGAATTAGATAGAGATAGACATCGTATAGGCAATTCGTGGATCCGGGGGGCGTAAGATCTACGTGTCCGCGATATTCGGCCGAGACTTTTAACCACTTCATCAGCGGGGAGCATACAGCTTTCAGCTGTGCACAGGCTGAAATCACACAAGAATGATTTAGGGCAGCTTTAATCTTTATTCTCCAACCGAAGCTGATATTGAAGTAAGTCGGCACGGCAGAAAACTTCTACAAGCAGCTCCAGCACTGGAAGGTGTAAGCGGCTCGACCAGATCTTAGCAGAAAGAGCGAGACTTGAGAACGTATTCAGAATAGCATGTGGAAGACATACCACCAGAGCAGACCTCCCGAATCTGAGGTCGTGCAGTAACAGTAATAACACATCAGCAGCAGCAGCAGTACGAAGAATGTTGGAATCAAGACTTTGAGGAGGGAGCGTGCACCTTGCCTGGTGACCTACAATACGAATGAGTGAGAACGAACACTACGAATAAACACTCGAGAGGACCGACAAGAACGGCAGGCTCTGAGGCGAAAGGTCAATACAAAGTATTGCTGTAAAAATTCCACGTACTCACTAAGAATCGAAGAGACCAAAGCAGAGACCTCGGTCGACAATGCTTCCAACAATGGATTGAACGAAACCAGGTAAATACCGGTACCGGTAATATCATCGGAAACGACGATCATGCGGTAAACTTCAAGATAACCGTTAGACGTTATAAAACACCGTTGAAAATTGCAGTCGATGAAAACATAAAGCGCGGTTTCCTGACGATCGCCGCCTTTGTTGCGCCGTTCGCTGAGACGCGTACGAGCAAGTACACAGAGTGTAGAGACGCAGCACCAGCACCAGTATCAAAAGCAAAGTTTTCTGTAAACCATGTCTATTCTCTTGTAGTCGAAAGAAGGGAGTGATCTTTGGGGAACGCGTCAAATAGAGCCTGCCCGGGATGGAAGAAATAGACACGCACCGGTTGAACGCAAAGTTCGAGGGCTATGTTGGTAAGTGACAGACGACAGCGATAGCGGTGTTACCTCGCCAGGGTGCAAGGAAACCTTCGTTGCCAACTGTACGATTTAGAGCATCAACAACGGCGTAAAATGTCAGTGCGAGACGGTCTTGCGTGATATAAAATGAACTTTAGCACAAGTGAGATGCCTCAGCACGACACGCACTGTCTCTTCCTGGTTCAGGATAGACAGTTTGATTTGTGCAATGGGAGCTGCAGCGGTCTTCGAAACAACAGAAAATGGAATATTGGAGCCGATGGATGCATGTCAAAACAGCAGTCGAGCCTCCACTTGAAATACCACCACCTATCATATAAAATATTTCGACTCAACAAAGAACATGGCTTGAACAGGTAGAAAAAACGCACTGGCAGATTCCCGAAGGTTCTCTCCTTTCCTATCATCTTCTAGCAGCAAAGCATTTCCTCTGAATTTTCCCTCTGTGGCGCTGTGGCAGGGTGAACGAAGTATTCGAATCCTGGGCGAGTGGAAATAATGCATCCTCTCCTTTAGTATGCTCGGATTGAAAGCGTCAGACTCGTTTGGTTTTGTAGAATGTTATTTTGGAAAGTCTTCGAATCGGAATTTTGGATGCCTGTCTTGATGCCTGTACCTTCTACCCGCTCAGGGTTCGATATTTGATGTTGCAATGTTTTGACCTCAGGGACTACAAAGCATGAGTGAGCAGATGTAAGCATTCGAGTCCATTTAAATTACACACCGTTCTATCTATTACCGAACGAGTTTCTTTGCTAACTACAAGACGGCTACAGGCTACTAGCCGTCTTGTGGTTAGCGAAGATAAGTCGTTCGCTAGCCATGACACGTGCTGAGCGCTAAGCCACGACGGTTGCGCCACTGCGCCACGCAACCGACGTTCTGCGCCCGATTCTGTTCAGTCGAAACCATTATATAACGTCGTAGCAAGCCGCAAAGATCTGCTTGCTATTACTAAGGCTGAGAAAAGCGTTAAGGTGACTAGGATTCAGGTATAGTAAAGTTGTGAGCCAGACAATTAGACGTAGTACCTATACGTTCAAATATCTCAGCAACTCAAGCGTACTACTAAATTTCCTCTTTGTAGCCACCGAATGTGGTGCCGACTCGAATGTTCTTGTCTTTTGTAAGCACTACGGAGCCATATGTGCTCCTGCCATTAGGCAGACATGACGTCTCTTTCCAATCCAACCCTACAAAATCGCCTACCCAGATGCCTTGACTGTCTATCACCTCGACGTTTTGATAATCACTGGGCTGTGAAACATTCGCTAGAGGAGCCTGTTGTGGGTACACGCTGAGTTCCCCGCCACCGAGCGTCCCTCTAGTAGGTTTCCCCATCAGCAGGTCAAATACAGCCCGGAGGTCGCTTTTCTTGACTTGTCCAGAAAGACGCCCCCCGTCGACGATATGCCGGCTCTCCCTGTCAGTACCGGCAGCTGCGGAGACGCCAACAAGAGCTGGAACACTGCCAGCTACGCGCAAAATGGTTCCATTTATGTACAGCATCGAGCCTCGAAACTAAACGTGAATCCGACAGAAATTAGAGCTGAACAATATAAAATTGCACCTTTCGCAGCACTACCAAGTTGTAGAAAAAATATCAGGATGCTTTGACGTTCTGATACCGGATCTACATTTTTTAATCATGGGCGGACTTGTCCAACTTGGTTTAAACAGGTTTAATTATTTCGTTTATCATTAAAAATAATTAAAACCGACGACTTTAAACAAGTATTGGTTCAAAAAATCTAAACGGAGTATATTAAACCAACCAGAACCAAAATAAACAAGGACCCTAAACAAGGACTTTAAACGAAGGCTATTATTTACTAAAGCAGCCCAATAAACACAGGGAATCTACACGGGGTGTATGCTGTTTCGTGTATGGGAGCACTTTTGGCTTTATACGTTGTGCGGCCGATGGAGTCGACGCTGTAATCATAGAGTCCATATCATGTCGTTGTATAAATGTATAAATCAAAGCATACCTTGTAGTTCTGTGGTAGTTCTTGCCTCTGGAGACCGAGCGTAGTATGTGGCCTTACAATGAAGTCTATGCTGTTCAAAAGTGTGAATAAATACATTGTCATTTTCTCGCAAGTTGGATCATACAATTTCTCGCAAGTTTGGGTAAGTGTCAATTTCTCGCAAGTTGGATCATCCAATTTCTCGCAAGTTCGGCTAAGTGTCAATTTCTCGCAAGTTCTGACATCTGTCAATTTCTCGCAAGTTAAATTTCAGGGCCGGTCACTTAGGGTTAGTCCTGCAACTTTTTCAGGGTGAAAAATTCAGATGTCAAAATATTTCGGATGAGCGGAGCGCTCGGGACGGAACACATGATACTACAGTAACAGATGACAATATGTGACTAACATCGTTACTCGTTGTTATATCTCTTATTTCTTGCAATCTGGTACTTATTTTAAGTTGTTTTTATGATTTTTTGGCATGTTTTGAACTCTAAGCTGCGTAGAAATGGAATCAGGAATGCCATGGCCCAGTTTTCACTGCTATCTGTACTCCTCAGGGCACAGAACTGTGTAGTCAGGTCTGTGTGCACAAGAAGAAAGATACGAGGTCATACTAAGAATAAAATGTAGCCAAAAGAATACACATGATATAGAAGAGTATTTTCTTTCATTTTCTCCTGTTCTGTGCTCTCTATTATACCTTTGCACCTCCGTAATTCATAGTAATTGCATGATCCTACACAACGTGACAAAAGGTGACAACAAGGTCATTCTATTGCGCCATCATACGACCGTAGCGCCTTGTAGCGCCGGCCAAAGATATTTTGATGCCCGAAATTTTCGCCCTGAAAAAGTTGCAGGACTAAGCCTTATGTAACTTACCATATCTGGTAGAGCCAGGTCTCGACTCTGTCATGTGACTCGTGAGCAATGAGAAATGACAGTAGGACCGTGACCTCGGGTATGTCGGCTATCCCGCCACAAGTGTGATGCCGTTGGGATTCAGTTGCCAGGTGGCACAGCTTTTAAGTATGTTTCGAGTTGATGAAGTTATTTGGCTTTCCTTACGATAGCTACCAGTTTGTACAAGCAAAACCCACCCTTACTGCAATTGTTGAACTGTTCACTCCCTTTCTTACCATATGGTACAGTATCTACTTGTACATGTACTTATACACCTTGCATTTCAATCTCATGAGCCGTCAAGGCCTCAGATATCCATGTTGTGGAATAAGTGATCTGGTTACACTTGTGCACTCGGTTGTTAGACCTTTAGTACAATTGTCTGGGTCACCCCCAGGACTTCTACAGTATTTATACTACTTACAATACTTTCTAGAATATTCTACATAGTACTGGTAAGTAGGCTGAGTAAGGAATGAGTAATACTAAAGAAAGTACTAGAATGTTCCAGTACAGACTCAAATCTACAACACTCCCCCATGAGTCTGTACCTATCCAAGTATAAGATAATAAGATTTACAAGCTCCCTAGAATCAATTGCTGGAGATGGGGCCAATTGCCCTCACAGACCCATGCACATTTCCATCTGTATCTCCCTGAGATTTTCATTCCAGCTAGGTGCAATTCTAGAATGCATAGCCACTATCAATGGCAACATGTGCTGTGTCGCCCTTCCGACCCTCGGGACAATCTCTAACAATGTGTCCCCGCCTGTGGCATTTATAGCATGTGACCTTTGGAGATTTCCAAACTTTCGGAGCTTTTGCCACTAAGGCAGTTTCATCCGGCGGAGCACCACCGCGCCGCCCCTCTTCATCCAGCAAGGCACCGGTAACATCTGCGACTGTTAGTTCAGCAGACGATGCTGAGAGTGTGGCTGCAACATTGCCCCACTCCGATGAGAGGTTAAATATCAAAACATCGACCTCATCTTGTTGAGTTACCTTGACCCCAATAGCACGGAGTGCCGTTGCCAATCGACTGATGCCCGAAATATAATTCTGAATTGGTTTGACTGTATCATGGTCAAAGCCATAGAATTCCCGTTTCAATGAGATCCGGTTGGCACGAGAATTCTTTTCATATAATTCGGCAAGTGCAGACCATGCGGCAATGCCATCGGCACAGTCCTGAATGTGTTGGTATTGGCTGGGATCAATAGTGAGACCGATAACGGTCAGAATTTCTTCTGACTCCTTGGCCTTGGATTCATCTGCTTTGGCCTGGGCCCGGGTCGTTCGTGTAGCGGCCTGGCTCTCTGTCTCCATCAATTCCTTTTTCCGATCAATCCATGCCGCGATTGGGGCCCACAGCCCGGCTCGGCGCAGAACCATTGTGATGGCAAACTTCCAATCACGGTAGTTCTTGCCATTCAGTTTCGGCACAGATAAGAGAAGCGAGTTGATGTTGGTAGAATGGGATGGTGATGTAATTTCGGACATGATGATAGGGTAAGCGAGTAAGCGAGACAAGCAGATCCAAGTTAGTGCACCAAGTAGACAATTGTGTTGTGGAATAAGTGATCTGGTTACACTTGTGCACTCGGTTGTTAGACCTTTAGTACAATTGTCTGGGTCACCCCCAGGACTTCTACAGTATTTATACTACTTACAATACTTTCTAGAATATTCTACATAGTACTGGTAAGTAGGCTGAGTAAGGAATGAGTAATACTAAAGAAAGTACTAGGAATGTTCCAGTACAGACTCAAATCTACAACAATCCATGCCATCAATAATATGATTAGATG
>JADNRY010000027.1:0-403388 GCA_015501585.1 Rhodocollybia butyracea
CTCATCCATTCGAATGGCTCCTGCGGGCACTGCACCGCGAGCCGAACTCTCACCGCCGTCCCGACATGGTACGGCCGATGCCTGGGCGGCATATCTTGTCACCCCACAAGGGTTGACCGTGCGCCCTTCGGGCATCGTGTACCGTGAAGACGGTGCAGTAAGCGAGCGCTCCATTCGTGGACGCCAGCTGATCAACCCCAGGCGGCCTGATCCGCCTTCTGGAACCCCTCTGGACGTATCGTCCAGATATTTGCTGTTGGCGTCGAGGTTATCCTCCGTCACCATTATTATCGCCATTTAGTGGCTACGGGCGAATTACAATCGCCTCGCCTCCTCCGCCGCAAACATTGTTCGCTAATTACCTCAATGGCACCATTGAGGATGTTGCCCGATTCTTTGCTGAGCAAGGAATCTCTGTTGCGGATCTCGAAGATTCCGCGTTGTATGCAGCCACCTGGCTGCAAACATTCAATCCGCGTAATGCGGAAGCAGCATTAGCTGCTTCAATACTCAGGGGACGTATGCCCCCTCATCTTCGTCTCCCTGCAGGGATCAACGATCACTATCGTACCCTTACGGGTACAATAGACAATCGTCCGCCGGCCATCACTGATGTCCAGCTTACTCCAACGGTGGTGCCTACGGCACCGCAAGTATTCAACCCGCCGCCTGTGCCTGTGCCACAGGCTTCATCTATTGCATCGACTTCGTCGATGACAAACAACACCGCTGCTGGAGCCACTGCCCCAGCTCATTCTTCATCTGGAACTGCTCCCGCAGGACCGTCTTCATCATCTGGAGATACGTCTCCCCAGATGGATGAATCTGATGGATAATCCCCCCCAGTAATACGTCTTATTGGGGATTTATCCCATCATATTGTTCGATTAGTACCCTAGTACTAATCTAGTGGGGGAGGGTGTAACGCCTCCTCCCCATCTTGCCTGATTCTCTTCCGGCCGCGCCTTATGGCGCGGCCTTAACTTTTGTCGCATCGCGACTCTTATCTTATCTTATCTTACGATTAGATATCATTTCTATTCTATTCATTTCGATTACTATAACTAGTCGAATTACATAAATTACTGTAGTTCTTCTACACTACGAGTACACAATCGCATAGCCTTTGTCGTGCTCTTTCGTGTGAACGTAAGACTCTCGCCTAAGGGCGTTATAATCCAGCGCTTTAGCTGCTTTCTCATTTATAGAGACATTGTCTCTTGGTTCTTTTATGGCAGTCATTTGACTGCCTTCTGATCGACTGTTGTTATCAGTTGTCGTTGTAGGATTTTCTCCTTGCTGAGGTATTTCCTCTGTTAATTGAATCAGGAGCTTTTCAGGCTCACTCGTTTTTTCCTCTGACGGTTTGACCGTGTGGGAATCGTTCTGTGATGTGGCGTCATTATTATCAGACATGCGATTATTCGCTGTCTCTGGACTCGGTGAAGTCATCTGAGCATTTTAAAGGCTTAGAATGGAAGTGAATTTCTTAACAGAAGTTCTTAATGATCGAAAGAAGCTGATTGCGAGGATGTTTGATGAATATGATTGATATTGTACTGCGTACTGTATCTTTTACTTTTAAACAACGGTAAGCGTATAACGCTACTTGATGTTCAAAAAAGTGTAAGGCCTCTACGAGGCGTTGCTTAATTCACACGAGTGAACACGACAAGCTTTATAGCATGTAGTGTACCAGTATAAAAGAAGACTTACTTATGTAAGTCATACGGTATGCAGTATATAGAAAAGTAAATATATTGAATATAAAAAGAAATTAAATGGCGACGCAGCGCCTTAAGACCAGTAACGGCGTAGCCGTTACACAGGGGTTAGAACTCATTGGGTCACATCCTGAAGTGAATGAGTTGATGGGCAGGCCTTTAGATGGGCTGATGCATCAAGAGTGGACGACTAAGATGGCTGGGTTTGGCTTGAAAATGCTCTTGCATATGCCTGAGGAGGAGGATAACCGAGACGGCCTCAATCCCGAGTAATCGGACAAAGTCATACGTACGGTATGCCCTCGCTCAACTAAGCTCGAGTTAAAATAAAAGAATATTACACTTGTATGAATCCGGAACCATTGAATAGGTTTACATGTGTCTGTACAAAGTGTGAGGAGTTGCTAAAACGCTTTGACGTTTCTGGGGAGAGATTTCACGTTAGTATTACACCTCGTATGAGAAGGAAGATGGAAAGTGAAATGGTACTTCGGCAACGAAGAATAAGTATAAGATCTTTACAAGTACAAGTATATCACATCAGTTTCATTGGCACGCGATGTCTGGCCCTTACGTTTACATGAAGGAATTAAGTTTCGACTGCATTGGATTCGAAGACATTGTCGATACTGAATACGTATGCTATCGAAGGTTCGTTTGCTACAGCTCCAAGTCATTTACTCATGCCCCTTGCTGGCATCTAGGTTACGGAAATCTCACATACAACACTCCACCACTATCCAACAATTAGATGCTTTGGTAACCGTTATGGTCTACACTATTGTCAAGTTCCTTTCTAAAGGGCAATAAACAAGGACTCAAAAAAAAAACTTCCTTTCTGTCACTGACGGTGCTTCAACCGACTCGTTCGCATAGGCCGAAAAAGTCAAGGCGGTATTCACTCCCCCTCAAGGAGCGCTTTATCGCAAGCAAACGAGCAAGAATCTCCAATGGGAGTGTCAAGTTGTCGTGGCAGTCCCGATCTCCGGAATTCAAGAATATTTCTATAGTTTGGTCACCGCCATAAAGATCAAGGCTTTGGAGAATACTGAGTTACAGAAGGTGTTAGTCCTCCAGTGCCGAGATCAAATCCATGCGGATCGTCGTCAAAGAATCGTTCAAAGACGCGGACTAATGGTATGCATTTTGTTTTATAGTTGACCTATCCCCCGGCCTGCACGCGTTGTAAACTGGCTGCCAAATAGTCTTCCGTTTGTGTACAAGGTTTATTTGATTGCGCTAAGCCCACTACGTCTTCTTTGTCAATGAAACAAAGTTCTGTGTCTGGTCGTAGTAACATCCCTGCGCAATGATGACGTCTTTCATCTTCAAGGTAGCTTTTCAAAGTCAAAGACTATGAACTCATGGACGCCCGCTTCCATGTACCCACAGCTGGTATCGATATGTTCGTGTTTTGTCATGGGTGGTCAAATCAGAAGAAACAGACTGGAAGAAAGGAAAGGTTTTTTGGGCTCGTTGGTAAAACCTTAGCACCTGAGAAATGGTTTATTTAAACTAACTACGGGTACTGGCGGGGCTATCCTATCAACTTCTAGGTGTTTGACAAGCAAGCTTTTGACCTGGGATCACCATTGGAAAGGAGGGAAAAACTCGTCCGAGTAAAGGAAAGGAAGTCCCGTATATGATCCTGCAGGTAAATGGGGTGAAGGAGGAACCGCGGCGTTCGATGAGGGAGGTCTCGCAGGCTCTGCATCATTCGATGAGGGAGAAGGTGCTGCAAGTGAAGGATGTGGCAAACGAGCTTTTGCACGAGCTTGTGCTGGCCCCTGTTGATTCCGACCAGGTCTTCGGCCACGTTTGGGAGTTTTCCCAAGCAAAAGTGCTTTGGCGTCCCGAGGCTCGCCCAGCTGGTTTGACATCATAACAATAGCGCTAGCGTCCATCGCCCTCGCTATTGGCTGAAAATCCTTCAAAAACTTGTGAAATTCTAACCAGTGCTGTCCCTTGGCATATTCAGATATTTGGTTTTCAGTCATATGATCGAGCACGGTCAATGAGTCCTGATTCTGGATGATAACTGCACCAACCCGCGTGTGCCGGCTGGTGCTGCCCCTGCCAACGGCGTTTATGCTGACAACATATCCAGAGCATTTCCGAGGATCCAGAGGATCTGCAGGATCTGCAGTTTCTGAAATTTTGGGACAGGATTTGCCTCCCTGGAGCTCGAAAATAACCCTATCAGTCGTCTTGCCGCGGTGCGCCCTATCCACGATGAAGTCCCATTTTATCGGCTTCCCACCAGGACCTTTGCCATCTTTCAGCTCCACCCCCAGGTTGAAAATGAGGTGCGCAATACGATTCCGGACGGACGGGTTAGTGAATGGGACCATTTCTTTTTTGGCACCATTTTCAGTGACCACTGTCACCTTATAAAAATACTCGTTCTCAGGTCGAGAGTTAGTAACCAGAATGTACAGTGCATCATAAATATTTACCGTTTCGCCATCCTTTTCATCGACCACTGTCTTCATAACCTTAGAATTGGGTGTTTCTAGATTTGGGAAAATTAGTAACCAAAAAATAGATGCATCATATGTTTTACCGGTGGTGCCGGTGTTGGCGCACCACACACGGGGGAAATGAGTACAGCGAGGAGGACAAAACCCAGCCAGCGATGTGCTAGGAACATTGAAGGAGATGATCAGATGCTGCTGTGTGAGGAGCGCTGGGGAGAGATGCTTTCGTAGCAATAAAGCAGAGAGAGAGGATAGCGAACTGAACCAGCAGTTGAGGGGGAAATTTTGCTCTTTTGTTTGAATCTTAAATGTTGGATGCAATGGGGATATGCATGTATGATGAGTTGGCTCAGAAAGATTTTGCAGACACGGGACACGGTAAATACGTAAGAGATGAACGCTTGAACCCAAGACGAACTGACGACGATCAATTGCCTCATTTTTGAAATCTAGTCAACTCCGCGCAACCATGGATAGCAAATGTTCAGTTTGATGTAAAGTACAAAGGTATGGGGACTCGGGAGATCTCTCGCTTCGCACTGTCCAATACCTAGCTTGTTCAGAGATTCTGCTTACAACGGACTTCCAAGTTCCCAGCATTAAAGATAGTTTAAACAGGCAGTCTCCTATTGGCGGCGATCTGTGGAGTGATGCATTGTGCGGCGGAATAGCCTCAGGGACAAGGGTACTTTCGTTCAGAAATATAAAAGCGAGTTGCAGATGGAAGCGATGCCGTAGGCCTGCTGGTTCAGCCCCTCCAATTCAAAGATAGATCAACTTACTTTCTTTACAATTTCCAAAAATGCACTCTGCTCTCAGGCTCACAGTCAGCTCCATACTTACCGTGTCCCCTCTGCCGACCGTTGTAAGTGTTTGCTACGGTAATCCTGCTATACTTAATACCCAGATAGATGGAAAGAGTGCCACCCACCGTGACCTTCCTTAATCGCTCAACAGGTAAAATGAAATGGCGCGCCAAACCAGTTCCTCATCCACCAAGATATACTGCATGGATAAATCAAGCTTTGAATACAAGTGTGGACGACTAAGATGGATGAGTTTGGCTCGAAAATTGAGCGTATGCTCCTGAGTATGCCTGAGGAGGAAGGACGATCCCAATCCTGAGTAACCGGACCAAGTCATATGTACGGTGTGCCCTTTGCTCTACCAAAGCTCGAGTTGGAATGAAAGGATTTTGTAAACGCTGCTGCTAGTGTTGTACCTGACACTTTGAGGAAGTACAATCCGGAACTGATGTGAGCTCTTTTTGGTCAGAAGAGCGATTTCGAAGGCTATATTCCAGACAGAATCGTATGGCCAAATTCGGAGGCTGAGAAAAGCAGTTATAGCGTCATCTAATATCTGTTCTGATACTAAGCAACCTCATTATCTCGCTGGTTTGATGGTTTTTTTTTTCTTTTCCTGGGGAGCAATCCCAGACTTGTGTATGTACTTCAGGCAGAATTGTACGACCCACTGGCAATGCTGCCAGAGAAAAGCAGCTTAGCTTCATCTACATGTTCACCGTAAAAAACGGGTATCTAAAAATATCCACATATGCAAAATATATAGCTACTCAGGTACACTTTGAGCCCGTCCTATTGGAGTAGAGCCCTCCTGCCCAATCCCCCACCAGATGATGATCATAAGTGTGGGTATCCATGATCACTAAACTGGTAGCGATAACTCCTCCCGTTGGTTCAAATTGCAGAGATGAAGTTCACTGAGGAAACGATCATCAATCAAAGATGTGAAGAATAGGTTACGCTACTTATAATAAATGTAGATGTTATACAGCCTGCATAAACTACCCTTCATTACGCTTCTGCGCCGTGCGGTTGAAGCTATGACTTACCTTTTCGTCCAGCTGGTATTAGTAGCAGTGGGTACTGGTATGCCTGAACCAAATTTCAAAGATCCTTAATGCTGCTGCACAGCAATCCCCGACTACAGGACAAATGAGTCATTGTCACTTCCTTCTGTTAAGCGGTCTGAGTCAAGTAAGAATATGAATTTTGCATTACGAGCCTATGGCTCCAGGTAATGCAGAGTGGGTGAGTGAAGTACATCCATGTCAACAGGCGGCTCGGGCGCTGCGCATACTAGCTTTGGCCGGTCAAAGCATTCCAGCCTCTGCAGATTGAGGCTGTGCTTGTTCACAGCGGCACCTCCATCAATGGGTTTCGCTTTGCTCACCCAATTACAACTTGGTCAAAGGCTTCAACCAAGTTGTACCATAGCTTTGCTTTGGGAGTTGATGTTGAACTTGCAAGTGTCAACAATCTACTGGCTATGGACCAGCCGCTTTCTTTATGTCCAGAGGCTGCCGCTGATCAGCAAAATGTATGAACGGAAAGCCACTTTCTGACACCGCACAGTGCTGGGGGCCGCTGGAACCGGCTGTATGGTGCCTTGACAGCGGCTCCAGTTCACCCACGCTTTGCTGATCTGAGGATGTAAGCCGCTCACTTTCTCAGGTCTTCCTGCAACAAAACAATAGAAATTGATTACTGATTTCATTGTTTCATTGTTCAGCACACCTGGAACTCGCTTTTAGCGCTGCCCACCTACAAGACAGTGACATACATTTGATTGTATCCTATAGTCCTACTGCAGCTTACTTAATACTGACCCTCAAATTTTTCATGAAAATTTTGCTTCACTAACTTCTAAGTACATAAGTAGTCTGGCCAGACCTAGCTCAAATATCCTAGGCTGCCCAACGGCTCTGGCCCTAGCTCTCACATCACTTAATAAGTGAGACAAAGTAGGAAAAAATCAAGAATTTTCAAGTTGATTTCAAGGGTAATAACACTGAACAGAGAAGAGCAAGTTGGCAACTACCACTGCTGTCTTGCCACTGACTTTAGAGCTGCTCTCAGTGAACCTGCACCAGCGTCACACTGTCACATTGCAAATCAACTCAGGTGTTGGAACAACCTGTGCTGCAGATAAAAGTAAGCCTCCAAGTATGAGAAATGATGTTCATCCCATGTGTAGACCTACTCAGTATAATATCCCAGGAACACATAGAGTGCAACAACTTGTATATTGATAAAGACTGTACCTGTAGAACTACTCGGTATATCTAGATTGGTACAGTAGTCAGTAGGGACAAGGGATACGGCCAATGCAGTAATTGGCTTGGTTCATACTGGTATGTGAAAGGCGCTAGAAAACAACCTAACAAATACAAGACCGCACCTAACCAGACTATCAATTTGTTTAAAGGGAGCGAGGCTGGGTTGTCAAAGATTCCCCAAAGAAAGTTAAGATATCGATATGTAAGATGTTACACCAGCCAGTGTAGTGAAACAACTGAACTAGCGTAGTGCGACAAGGTCTAGTAAGTTCTATGAACTGAACTAGTGTAGACTATTGTCTAAGTTGTGCGTGTATGTCCGACCGAAAACCCAAATAACCAAATAACCGTGTGTGTGTGTGTGTGTGTCCAACGATAACCAAAACCAAAACCAATACAATGAAACTAGGACACTCCTGGGCAAACTCTGGCTCCAGCTAGTGTAACGCTGTAACGTCCCTGACCAAACTCTGGGTCAAGCTACGAAACTGTGAGTGAACTTAATCACTAGAAACTCGTACCACAATCTTAGTGGCTCGCTAATACTAGTTAAGAGCTAGCTAAGGAACCCTCACTCTGGAGCTGAATAATTCCTTACTAGAAGCCGTCCCCTCTAAGGAAGCAACTAGATTCACGCAAAAGATCTAACTCAATCTCAAGCGGGCGCAAAAGCTGTTACAAAGCTTCTATTACACCAATCCAAACTTTATAAGATAGAATAAAATATTAACTTCGAAGAGAAAGCTAGACTCCATACACGCCCTAAACAAATGCCCAGTTACGGTGTTTGATTGACTCGGTACTTTTGAACCAGGGGGAATTAAGAGGACTAGCAGACTCTGGCAGTGAAGAGACCTTTGACTTTGTCACAACGGGTGGTTATGAGAGGTGGCAAGATAACTTGATTTATGAGATAAATACATCACACTTATATACTGGGTCTTTACTAGTTTAATACGAAAAGAGATGAAACAGAGTCAGAGAGAAACGGAGTAAGATGGAAATTCGAGAAAGAGAGGAATTTAGCTAAGAAAGGAAACTTTAGCCCGGACATATTGTACATTTATCTAGAAAGTTGTCCCAATTTGGGTATCAAAGTAAAAGAAATTAAAATGTGTTAACATATTCTGGTCCTCGCGGAATCTCGTACCGCAAATAACTGTTCCTTCCATTGGATGTTTCATGGCTCCACACAGGTATGTGTCCGCATGTTTATCCTCGAGGTTGTCTGGTAGGTTTGAGCAAGTCCAGCTCAATCCCTTTAAGATAATAACATTTCCCAGTGATAGTTCACTTTCTAGCTTTGAGTAGATACCAAGAACCCCAGAGATATGTGTGCTAGCACAATGCTCAGAGCTCGTGGATCATCAGAGCTATGGCTTGGCAATAGCCTATCCACCGTAAGATCATCGGGTTTATTGCAGTAGGACTTTCCTAGTCAATAGTTGGCTGATAATCAAATATCAAATTCGCCTAGCTTGATCATCTAGCAGCTGTGCCGCATCGCAACCCGACTAGTCATTGTAACATGTTAAGATCTTCCTTCCGGTCCGTAAGGCAATCATAGATCTTATCCTCCGGCGTCCATCTTTCCGCTAGCGCAGTACAAGGATTGCATTCCCCTTCTGATGCCTTTCCTGGGTAACGCCACCGCCAGTACTCATCCCACTTCGAGACATCCAAGTATGCGGATTTGTGTATGCATTGGGGTGGGTAGAACTAGACTGACAATCTAGTGTTGATGTCTCTGGGCACCTCAAGTATCCTCGCTAGTTTAGTATCAGACTATGCTTGTGGGCGTATCGTCACGACTAACTGAGTATTATCGCTGAGATACTAAGTGTTAGCTACAGTTATCACGTTCGGGCTCCGTATAACCCTCTTATTGTATGTGTAGCACATATACATTGTCAATATATATGGCTACAAGCCTAAGCGCAAAATCTGCGTATTAACGGATACAATGGTTTCTTTTGCTTTTTCGTCTATTTCCATTCTTTATTTCCTGCCCTCTCTTTCCCTCCTTTCTTCTCTACTCTCTCCTTCTTGATCTTCACTCATTTCATGAAGCCCTTTAGGAGCGCCACGTCCTGGCACTTCACAGGCATCAGAAAGATACCCGGAGAACAAAGGGGACAATGGTGGTCTGGAGAATTGCATAGTCAATAATCCCTAGATAAAATCTAAAACCAGCCAGTCGCAAGGTCTAGTATTTGGTCCCAATGATGTACTGCACTGACCGACAAGTCGCTAGAACCAAATATCAATCAACAAAAAAAATCCGGGTTGAATATAAATAAGTAATGGGCATGTCATGTGAACAAATACCTGAAAAAACCGACTTGAACCAACCGCCAGATCCGGAAACGCCCTAACCACACTAACATCTCCTCTCACAGTGAGATAATTCCAGACAAACGGCACACTTGCCAAAGCCATGACACAACTGGATATAGTAGGTAAAGTAAAAAGAATAAATATGCACCCAGGAACACGTCGAGTGCAACAACCGGGGTGCTTCTTCGTAACAAGTTAAATATGCAAGCTCGGATGAGAGATAAGATGTGAAAATAATGGACCAAAGAAGATCGAGGAATAAAACAACAATGGGATCAAGCATTACCCGCATACATGATACTTATCCCAAAGTCAAACACGGTGGCGGGACTTCTATTATCCAAGCCGAACTGGTTACTGTATGGCTCCCCAACACCATGGAGGGTAAGTGAGGACTCAGGAGGTGTTTTCACCAGTGAATGCAATCTCAGTCAGGCATAGCTCATGCTATGCCAGCCTGATTGGGTATAATAATGGAGTCTACAACTCTACTCTGTGGAAGGTGCACCACAATATTCTTGAGGTGATCAAAGGCCTTGGAATAGTTGAACCATCATTTGAAGAATCAAAAAGCATATCTTCACCATGATTATTGTTTGCTATTGTCTCAAAAGAAGTCCCAGCGGAGGGCAAGGGTCCTCAAGTGCTGCAAAATCCAAAGCGCATGCGCCGCTCAGGGCGGGCCTTATGGTCATGAACACCACAGGCACGGCAGTTGGTGCTATAGGATTCAATAGGAGCCAATGACCATATCAAATAGGGATCACAAGATTAGCCGGCATGTCGGTTCAACATCAGGTGGGAAAGAAATACCCGATCTGGCGGTTTTGGAAGAATCCAACACTCATTTGACACCTACAAGACCCTCCCTTCCCTTCGGTCAGAGTCGGGGATTGTTCTTCACTAAACTTATCCCAAGGCTACGTCTACTGTCAGTCCAGTGTCACACTCGAAATGGATATTGAGATGAGCGATATCATTGGCGCTAACCCATTGTGGCAAATGGTTGGGGTCAATGACGCAGCGACGACCTACATACAAGTAGACACTTTTTCTCCTTCTCCTTCGTCCGGTACTGCCCCCTTGACGGCTTTCCAAGTCGAAACCAACACTTTAGTTGTGTCCGCATCCGGGTTCCAAGATATTAACAGCTTCGGTGGCGTAACTGCATTCTGTAATTCAGTAGGCACAACAGTAAACTGTCAGTTCGATACATTAACTCTGGAGGGCCCCCCAACTACTAGGGTTTTTGAAGTAGCCCCCACATCCCTGATACCAGCCTCTAGCACTACACCCTTACCCTCCGAAACAAATTCCCCCGTGGTGGCCAACCTCTCATCTCCCAATCGCACGATGGTGATAATTGGAGCGGTAGTCGGGAGCGCCGTTATAATCGTTTTGATGCTCTTAACATGGTGGCTGGTTCGAAGGCATCGGAGAAGAAAAGTGCTTTGGGCCAAGAGTGGTCAGGAAGTTATCTCCCCCTTGTAAGTGCCCCCGTCTTGGAGGTATGTTTGACAAGCCTGATTTTTTTTGGCGATCTTACATAGTCATCCTCGAGATACGTCGCATATCGCTGGCCCGTTATCGATGCATTCGCCGATTTTCTGGTCCATTGCAAGGTCAGCTCTTAAATTTTTGCTGTCCAAGAAGCAAGAAGATGCTAAACATGTCCGCTAGCTGTCAGATCTAAACGGGCAGAGATGCAGGAGAAAGCGCGCGCTCGGATGGATGTACAAGAGGAGCTTCGTGCTACCCAAGAAGCATTAAATCGAGCACGCGAAAGCCATGGAGAGGAAGCTACACTACGCCAGCAAATGTTTGAACTAATAGAGCGGGTCCGGAGAATGGAAGAAGTGGTGAACGATCATCCTCCCGACTATCAATCTCAGCCATAAGTTGAGTCGTCGTTGCAAATGAAATATATATAAAAATCCGCAGTCTTTCACATTCCCCATTGACAATGACGGTATGCCTTTCGCTCAACTAGGCTCGGGGCTGATCTGAAAGAGTACCTGTAGACGCCGTCGCCGAATGCTTTTACAAGTGGTTGTACCGAACTTGTACGAAGGTAACTAAAAAAAAAGAATTCGCTGAACGCGGTTTGCCTCCACGTTTAAAAGACTTGACTTGTTTGTTGCGTCCCCGTTGCGTGAAGAATTCTGTACCCCGATTTTACGACCCATCGGCCCCCGAGTCGCGACTCGGGCTACGCAAGGCTATACAAGTATACAAGTATACAAGTAGAAGTAGAAGTAGATAGTAACATGGCAGTCAAATTCCGTTTGGTTATCCTGTTGTATCTTTCAGATAAAAAGCTGAAAACACAGGGGGTATCGGGGTATCCAAAATAATCCACCTATGCAAAAACACATATAGCTAATCAACTCTAATCACAACTCTAATCAAGTATCAACTCTTTCGAGTTACTAATTACGCTCCAAAGAATAAAGATATCCTAATAATATTTATGTACATATATACATAAAAGGGGTGTGTGTGTGCAAAATACAACGTATACAACGTATACAGTGTACAAATTTCCGTGTGCATTCCATTCCATTAAAAAAGGTTCAACTAAACAGTGCATAATCATACCTCCCAACTCCACTCAAAAAGCTCAGCTCAGCACAGCTCACCTCGGCGGTTCGCTGCACTCAAACCCTCGTAGTCTTAATCTCCCACATCCCATTCTTCCTCACGATCCCCGTCCACACCCACTCCCCTCCATGCCCAACCAATCGACCCTCTTCACACCCCTCCCGATCTCCTGCGCCTCAACCTCACCCATCCCTCCCATCCCGCCATCCCCGCGCATCCTCCTCCCATCCCCATACAACTGACCAAATGCTTTACACCTTGCGCGGAAAGCGCTGGTTACGAGGTCTTTCGCCGTAACCCCCATCCCCCCTCCTCCCATGCCTCCTAACCCTAATCCTCCTCCATAGCTCCGCCTCCAGGAAACGGCGACTGCTGCTGCAGCGGGATATCCGGATGATACGGCGACCCCATCCCCATACTCATACTCATACTCATACTCCTGCCCCTCCCCCCACCAACAACCCCCGCCATCTCCTCATTATAAAAATCCCGTGCCGATATCGGTCTCTGCAGCTCCCTCCACACGCCCTCTATCACCTCCCACACCGTCAGCCCCACCACGCCCACGCCCACCCCACCTCTCCCAGCTTGTGCAGAGGCACTGACGACATCGATGTACCACGGTATACGGGGGTGGTACAACCGCATATGCGGGGCCGCAGGCTCGCACGCCATCTGCGTGAAATCGATACTCGTGGGGGGGCGATTAAGGACCGGGAACACCGGCATCGGCGAACTCGGATGGGAGTTCCTCTCGAGTTGCGTCTGCAGCGGGAACCGCAGGTCGACAAACAGCGGCGGGCGCGAGGAGGAGACGCGGAAGAGGAGGAGGTTGGGCACGCGCTTGACGGGGTCGGACATCTCGACGACGTCGGAGCGGTGCCGGATGCTGGACCAGCGGTTGAGGAGGCCGCTTTTGACGGAGTAGTCGGCGCGCCAGTCGCGCGGGCGCGAGATGCGGTCTTCGGCGGTGTAGAGGTGCTGCGCGTCGAGGGCGCGGGAGGGGGGTAGGGGCTGTAGGGGTTCGCGTTGCCTGTGGAAGCAGGGTATGGGCTGTAGGCCCCGCCGATGCCGCCCATCCCCATCATGGCCATACGTTCTCTGGACCTGCGGGTATCGCGGTCGTATGAGCGTGCGCGCTTCATAGCGGATTTGCGCGGGCGGGAGTGGGAGTGGCCGTGTGCGTGTGCGTGATGGGGAGAGGGCATGGGATGGCGTCCCTTGAATGGGAACGGTGCCGGGAATGCGAACGACCACGTTCGTGTTCGGCGATGCCTAGTTGGTCAAAGGAGTCGAGGAGGTCCCAGTCTGTGTCTTCTGGAGGCCCAAGGGGAGCGACTTGTTGGTGGCCGCGGTCCATGCCCTGCATGAGATGCTGCCGTGCATGTCGGAAGTCGTCTACCTCGTCTTCTGGGTGTTCGAGGCCCCAGGCGCCGGCGGCGGCGCTGCTGTTCTCGAATGACCAGGGGTCTTCGTGGCGGGATGCAGAACGGGCGTGGCCATGGCGAGGTGCAGATGCGGGTCTCCCTGCTTGAGCAAAGAATCCACCAGGGGGAACACCACCTGAGGGCGGCGGATCTGGATTGGTGTAGAAATCGTTGGCGTATCCTCCTGGAGGTGCGCTGCCAGGTGGTGGGCCACGCTCGTACTCGTGGAGAGACTGTCTGTCGTACTCTGGTGGTCGCCATGCAAGACTCGCGAAGCCGTCGTCGCGTTGGGGTGGGTAGCCGCCACCAGGAGTTACAGGGTACGAATTATCGGGAGGTCCAGCACCGTGGTGCCATGAAGGCGCTGACCAGCCGCCGCCCCACGGTGAGGGCATAGGGAGATTTGGGTTGTAGAATGCGCCTGGGGCGCTGTGGGGTGGGGGAAGGACGGATGGGCCTGTACGCGGATATGGTGTACTAGAGAACACAAGTTTATTCATTTTACGTGGTTAGAAAAGATACTAGGACATACCCAGAGCCATACATCTGTCTGCCAGCGTCTGGATGACCTGGAAACGCACCTAGATCAAGACCGCCGGCTTCGAATCGTGCGTTGGGTGGTGGTGGAATTCGTGATGAATCGACGAGCGGAGGCATATCACCGTAAGCGCCGCCCCAGTGTCCAGCCATGTTTGAGCGAGGAAAGTCAAGAGTTATGAGAAAGTTGGTTGTGACTCGTCGCCTATATATAAGCGATAGAACAAAGGACCTGGCGTTAGAAAATTCTGTAGAAGAAAGACAATAACAACGGTTGAGATTTTTTTGAATTCTGTAGAAGAAAGACAATAACAACGGTTGAGATTTTTTTGAAACAAAGGATTTCGAAACAAAGACGTACCAAAAAGCCAACGCCAGGCTTTTAACGCGAAGTCGTCGAGTAGCTGGGAAGAGAGACGGCATCAGAAAAGATCCAAGATTTGAGATGACAGCTGTACGCGCGCCTATTCCGAAACTGTGTAATAAGCAGTGCTGACGCGTCCACGAGCTATTTATGCTCCAACCCTCTCCACGCTCCCAGCCTCCGATTCACAGCAATCCACACATATCCTCCGACTCCGTCTCCGCACAGGTATTGCACGCAGGCTAAAGCGCTGCTTCATAGCTTCATAGCTCCATAAGCAAAAAAAACACGCCCCGGCTTCCAACAATCCCGTGTCTAAAAGATCTGATACGCCACACAACTTTGCTGTTAAAAACAGGGCGTTTTTCGAGGTCTGTCTATCATATATCAACAGGCGTCATGATTAGGTGGGCCTACATACAGCAATTCCATGTACAAAGTTCATTGCCCCCACTTGGGACCCACGTTTCCTCTAATCGCGTCTCAAATTGCCCTTTTTGGATTCTCCAGGTGCGTGTAGTCGTTGATCCCGCCTGTTTAGTACGTTTAGTACTTGGTACTTGGTACTTGAACTACATCTAGACGCCTGCTTCACTAGTCTGCCTTGAGGCGATCCCGTCTATGACTCTTGTGAGAATACATATCGTTACCGCCAACTCCACTGAGAGATTATCGACTCCTTCCTAGATTCTTCATCATATCGCTGCCGTATTCGTAACAGCAAACTCCAACCTTCCAAATGACTCCAACTGCATTTACCGAGAACCTGGAACGGAATAACCTACTAGGACATCCATATCTCTATATCTCCATACCTTCGAACATCTATACTTCGACTATCCATACCTTCGACTACCTGTGCTTATGATACAACAATGACAACAATACACGATCCTACTGCTCTTCTTATTCCTTCTCGCTCCCCATTCGACTCGTCCAACCGTTAGTTGCAGTGCGTTCGAAACAAACCTTGCGTATCATCATCACCACCTGTATTCCATTAGTGAACATCGCCTTCTTAGCTCAGTGGTAGAGCGTTGCACTTGTATTCTGCTTTCGTCCCAAGGCTTACACAAATGCAAAGGTCAGTCGTTCAATCCGGCTAGGAGGCAATGTTCCAAACAGCGAGGATATAATTCTCTTTTTGTTTCGCATCTATCGCTCCAAGCACGGTTTCCAATCGTCGAGCTCCCAGCATTTGTATCTGAGTATCTATCATATATACTTCCACATTGTGAACAATGCCTTCTTAGCTCAGTGGTAGAGCGTTGCACTTGTATTTTGGTCAACTAGCGCATCCTACAATGCAAAGGTCAGTCGTTCAATCCGGCTAGGAGGCACTCACTAAGGCGGCTCCAAGTAATGTTTTTTTTTTTTTTCCTTTTTCACGGTACCGCAAGGCTCCGCGTGCGTTCCATTGTTCAACTCTACCGTTGGTATCCAAGCCATCATATAGAGTCATTCGTCCAATGCTTCATAGAAGCCTTCTTAGCTCAGTGGTAGAGCGTTGCACTTGTATAATCGTCAATCATTGCCTCATGATTACAATGCAAAGGTCAGTCGTTCAATCCGGCTAGGAGGCAATAAGAGGCTAAAAAATGATATTTTTTCTGTTTTTGATGTATTCGTCGGTACACAAACTACAGAAGTCCAATCCCATTGCTTGCAGCATACAGAACTTGCTACATACTTACCAAAGTCCATCCCATCCCGTTCCTAAACCATTCGGTTGTTTGGTCCTCAATTTGGGAGTATAACAATTAGAATAACTTAACAATCAAAGTTCATTCATAACTGCTCTCAATTCTTCTTGATTCTTCTTTGCGTCCCCCAGGATCATTTGTATCATATGTATCATATCCAGCTGTTCTTCCTGTTGTAAATACTCGGCGCAGGGAGCTGAATCAGCCGTGAGGCTCGAGAGATAGAAGAGACTAGATTGGAGAACTATAGATACTGGCTTCAGAGAAGGCCTTATATACTGTGTACAGTAGTAGATATTACTAAGGGATTCCGGTACATACGAGGTATCACTAATCGGATGAATAATGATTAGTAAGTACAACCGGAGTTGTATCATATCCGATATGGGATTATCAAGGCGTTACATACAACACTTCCAAAGGTTCATAAACAGCCTTCTTAGCTCAGTGGTAGAGCGTTGCACTTGTATGTCACCAACCATAGCTTCTTCATAGTACAATGCAAAGGTCAGTCGTTCAATCCGGCTAGGAGGCAATAAGAGGCTAAAAAATGATATCTTTTCTGTTTTTGATGTATTCGTCGGTACACAAACTACAGAAGTCCAATTCCATTGCTTGCAGCATACGGAACTTGCTACATATTTACCAAAGTCCATCCCATCCCGTTCCTAAACCATTTGGTTGTTTGGTCCTCAATTTGGGAGTATAACAATTAGAATAACTTAACAATCAAAGTTCATTCATAACTGCTCTCAATTCTTCTTGGCTCTTCTTTGCGTCCCCCAGGATCCGTCCAGCCGTTCTTCCTTTGCTCATAAAAGCCGTCTTAGCTCAGTGGTAAGGTATAAGGTATAAGGTGTACACGGCCCAGTCGGCATACCGACAGTGGTCCCGCAAGGGAAACAGCCGGTCCCTACGACAGCGCAAGCAGCGAGCTTGACTCCCAAGGAGAAGGTAGACTGCAGGTCCAGCGTAGGGATGGGTAGCAAGGCCCCAGAGCGGAAAAAGAGGCTAGCTAATGATAAAGTACGATGAAAACCTTTACTACTCCCATTATCCACTATCAGAATCCTCATCCTCTCCTTCCAAGCTGTAGTCCAACGGAATGCCTGAGATAGCTGTAGTCCAAAGCTGGATGGCTTCGTGGATAAATTTTGGCGTGGAAGAGATATCCGACCAGGAAAAAATACGCTGTTTGAGATAAAGTAACGCATCCCCATCACTGAGCTGGCCATGTGGGATCGAAGTGAGCGGGGACAATGTAGCGATGGCACAGAAATGGACACGTAGGTGAACCAAAGGAGGAATTGCCATACATTGCAGGAGAACATGTTCGGGTGTCTCAAACGGCGCATGACATGAATGACACAAGAAATCGGTTGGTAACTGTCCAGCGGTAAGGGTACATTTGCCAGGTGTGGCCTGAAAAAGGCCGGGAGCCAAGGAACCACATAAGAGACGAGTGATGGAAAGCCGATGGCGAAAGTTTTTAACTTGTAAGAGGTAATGACGAAGATGTAATGGTAAAGCCAACGATGGACCCGTTTCCTGTGGTTCGAGCCGATCTTTCAGGAGGCATAATTTGCTCATAGAATTAAGGTCGTTATTCAGATGGTGAAACATTGTATTAGAAATGTCAGTGTTAATAGAGCGAATATGTGGAGGAGACAAGTCCCTCAGAGGAGGGAGGCGATCCTGAGAGCCTGGCAAATTGGAGATTGCCCAATCGACATCCATAAGCCAACACGGATGACCGTTAGAGCGTAAGTTATTGTTTGCTACTAAAGCGAGGGCAATGAGGCTATTGTCAGGTGCCGAAACGAGATAAGAAAGGAATTTGAGACAAAGTTCCAATCGGCGGGTCCGGAGAGGCAAAAGACCAAGTTCGGTGAAGAGAGGAGAGATGGTGGATTGATGAGGAAGACCAAGGATGCGACGAAGACACCGCGTTTGAATGTCAAATAAAGGATTCATTACTGATGAATCCACGTTGACGGCGACGTCGCAGCCATGAGTGAGGTGGCAATCAATGAGAGAAAAGTAAAGGAGCCGAGCGACATGAGGAGGGATCCGTGACCTGCCAACTAACCGTTCGCATCCAAAAACACTTCTGGCGGAAGCGACGGCAGCTTCAGACTTCTTTCTATAATGTGTTGCAAAGATGTCGCGTGATGAGGATTGTAGCCAGATGCCGACGTAAGGCCAGGATTGTTTTAGTTGAAGAGGGCAGTTGGAGAGTGTGAGACGGGGAAGCGGGTTGGGCAAAGGCCCAAAAATCATAAACACGGATTTTTTCACATCAAGTGAAAGGAAATTGTCGTCACACCAGGATTCAAGCTCGTGAAGGTGTCTTTGGAGGCCATGAGGTGTTCGCGAGATAATTGCAATGTCGTCTGCATGTTCCAAGTGAGAAATAGTAATTCCACAGAGATCGGCGTCATCTGGATCAGGAGTGAGGTGAAGAGATGAGAGAAATAAATTCCAGAGTGTTGGAGAAGCTGGATCGCCCATTAGGACGCCGCATAGGGCGTGAAAGCACTCGGAAAGTTCGCCATTCTGGAGAATCGTATATGACATATGGTCATACAAAGTTGTGAGCCAATCAAAGTAGCGGCCAGTCAGTCCATAGTCATATAGTTTATTCCAGAGGCGATGTTGGTTTGTCAATGGAAACGCGTTTGAAATGTCGACGAAGGCAACATATAGAGTCTCACCTCTCGACCTCATATCATCTATTAGTGTCCGTAGGATGAACACATTATTGTTTGTTCTGTGGTGTTCCCGGAAACCGTTCTGGGAGGGAGGAATGATGCCAGCCTGTTTGGCTGCATTGGAGAGCTTCATATGAATAATGAGTGTCAAGAGCTTCAAGATGCAGCTCTCAAGTCCTACAGCACGGTATTCACTTGGATTAGTGAAGTCGCGTCTACCTCGCTTGCGGATGGCTTCAATAAGTGTGGTCAGCCAAGCAGAAGGGACTTCACCGGCATCGACACAGGCGTTAAGAAGATCGCATAGGATTTGGTTATCAAGGTCAAGTATCCAAGAATAAGAGGACCCATCAACCCCTGTGGTGCGCGAGGACTTTGACCGCATGAGGTGAGCTTTGGCCCGCTCAATATCATGTAATGTGAGCTGTTCATTGAGTGTCGGGAAGATGGAGGGCTTTGACACTTTAACGCGCTCGCACAAGTTGCACTCACGAGTCAGGCAATCTTGTAACGGCTGAGGGACGTTCTTGGGTGGGTTCATTCGTGGAATGAAGCACTCGGTGAGGCTCGACAAAGACACTAGAGTAGGAGCATTGCCTGGGTAGCGAAGGCGCTTGTAAAGTCTCCAGAATGCACCCGAATCGGAAGAGCATTCGATGAGGCGGTGCAGGATCCCATCCTGAAGTTGTCGCTTGAATGACCTGTGTCGGTGGTTGCGGTGGAAGGAACGTTGGCGAGATGGGTGTGGTTTGCAGGGAGCTGGGTCTTCAGGGAGATCTGTATAGACCTTTGGATATCCTAGCGGGACCGTAAAAGGGATAGGAGCGGGCACATGGTAGTAGTCTGTAGGAGAAAAGGGGATGGGTAGGGGCAGTCCTGCGCCGTGTTTTGCCAAGGCATCTGCGGCATCATTGTGTTTATTACCAGAGTGACCTTTAACATGATGGAAGCGGATAGGAGCTGAGCATGCCGCGATCCAGCTTGCGATCAGTCTGAGAAGGTCACCATTGACGCAAACCCATCCGCATTTAGCATTGCGGATAGACCAATGTACAAGGGAGTGTATCACGTACGTGGAGTCTGTGAAGATGTCCAGTACACAATGTAGCGGGGTCTTTTGTACAGTCAGTAATATTGAGTAAAGTTCTGCCCGGTTGTTGGAAGGTGTTCCTGTCACCCGTGCAGTGGTGTTGAAGGGGTGAGCGGGGCCCGCGTAAATCTTTGCGCCTGCTGTAGCACCTAGTTGTCCATTATTGGTAGCCGACCCATCAGCGTAAACCTTCAGACCATGTGTTCCAGCATGAGCGGGGTCGAGGTTACTGAAACCGTATAGTTTCCCTAGTTCGTCACTGGCCTCAGGAGGGGAGGTATGTAGAACCTCGTCGAGAAGGTGGTCAAGGTGTGCTACCAATGGTAAAGTGAATTCGGGACGCTTCCGTTTCATAGATGGAGGAGGAGGGAGAGTGGAGCGTGGTGAAAGGATCTGCAAAGATAGGAACGCGTGGTCAGACCACCTTGTTCTATCTGAGATATCAAAGGAGGCGATGTTAGAGGAGCTATAGGCTGAGCAGATGCCATAGTCAATGACCGAGGTGTTGTATATCCCATCCCGTTTTTGAAACGAGGTCCAGCGAGAGTGGGTGCCCGGGATGTGCTCTGAACCATTCAGAATGGTTAAGTTGAGGTCGTCGCATAGAGTCAGAAGGTGTGATCCTCAGGAAGAGCAGTGAGTATCGGGTGAAGTCCGAGATGGGTGTGCGGCGTTTGGCCGAAGGGAGCCAGTGCGGGCGTTAAGGTCTCCTAGAATGAAAAAAAGGTTTGTCAAGGTTAGTGGCGAGTGTGCAGATCTCTCTGAAGGCGTCCCATGGGGATGTATCAGTCCACTGGGACCAGTCAAACTTGGAGATTGAAGGAAGAAGGTACGCGTTAATGAAGAGAATACCTTCCACTTCGACTGTCACAATGTCGGGCCCACAGAGGTCCTTGTGTAACGTTGCATGTAGGTCCGAGCGGACAAAGGTAGCGACCCCACCAGAGGGATCGTTGAAGTATTCCGTCGGTCAAGCTTGAGAAAAAACAGAAAAATTATCTGGGGCGTGCCATACCTCATCAGAATATAAGTCAGTTTCCTGGATACATGCAATGTGAACGTTGTCCAGTAACTCGCAGAACTCAGAGTGGAGAAGGTTAGATTGAAGACGGCCCCCCAAATTGAAGCTAAGAATGTTCAAATTACACGTAGTACTAATACAATTAGGAGAAATACTATGGTGCGGCGAGGGAGCGCAATCAATCAAAGACTTCCCCACTGCTAACCGTCATTCGGAGGGTGACTGGTAGGAGACGTTGAATGCAGTGTTGTTGACAATCCGGGACCGGTGGCTATCCCAAGCGTTAACGAATGCTAACGCCTGAGAGGCGTTAGTAAAGAACAGATGCACCTGGCATCTGGCGGGCCCAGTGTGTCGAATACGGTAGGGGAATGTCAATGGCGTGGCTGCGTTATCCAACAGGTCAAACCAGGTGTGGAAGAAGGCATGGAGAGCTCTACCTTTCCCGCGGAATTTCCAAGTTTCGGTGGAGATACGAACTGTCGATCCCGGGAATGTGTTGTGATTGGTAGAGGGCGTGGAAGAAGGTGTGCCAGTTCTTCGACGTTTTGGTGTTGGTTCCATAAATGACGGGGATGCGGGTCGGCGAGATATACGGTTTCGGAGAGGCACGGGATTTTGAGGCGCGACGGAAGGTGGGGTGTCCAAGGCCATGTGCGGCGACGGCGAGGGAGAACGATCCTGAGGTGAGGCCAAAGGTTGCCTCTGGGACCCATGACAGGGAGAGTCGAAGTCGGAGTCAGGGTTTCGTGGATTGCTGAAGATGTCAGGGGAGCTGGTGCGTGTATACGAGAGTAGTTGTCCACTAGGACCGGGAGGCTGTTGTTCCAGTTGATCCAGTCGCTGAAGGATGGTGTCGTAGGGAGGTTGTGAGCTCTCAATGTCGTGGACCCATGTCTGTAGGTCATTGACGTCAGTGCGGAGAGTGGTCACGTCCTGTCCCAGAGATTGCTGTGCGTGGTCGTAGGTCTCGTCATGTTGGTGAAGACTGTTGTTGAGGTTTCGAATGAGATTGCTCGCCGTGGATGACTCTGTACGAATCATCCCTTCGAGGCGTAAGTCATTGCTGTCCGAGCGATATCTGGTGGTTGCAGCAGATTCCTTTGTTCCCGAGGTGTTTGGGATGAGCCTGGATTCTGCAGGGTAGTGCAACGTAG
This sequence comes from Rhodocollybia butyracea, assembly GCA_015501585.1. NCBI lineage: Eukaryota > Fungi > Basidiomycota > Agaricomycetes > Agaricales > Omphalotaceae > Rhodocollybia > Rhodocollybia butyracea. Next base: position 22,232 of record JADNRY010000027.1, read on the forward strand.
GCAGATTTAATGAAGACTGGGGAGAGACAGTCTTCGACGGCATGACCTTCGAGGCTTTTCCCTTAGCGGAGATAGCCTTTTTCGAGGCTTTCCCGGAAGGGGTCAACGTAGTAATGCTGCCAGCGTTACTCGGGGAAGGGCTGCGGCGCGGTTCCGAGGGATTGTCGTCGTCGAGAAGATGTGTAAAGGATGTGGCAGATTGTCTAGCGAGGGATCGGTTTGCTGAGGAAGTAGGAGCGGGAAGAGGAGTAGGTGAAGGACGGCTTTCCAGTGTTACAGCTGAGGTGCTGGCCTGGGGTTGTTGTGCATATGGCACATATTGGTCCTGGATCCTACTCAGTCTGACCGTGTCCTCGATGAGTTCTTTGATGGACTTTGCCATTCTGTGGTTAGAGATGGTATGTCTCAGAATGTCTCAGGTAGCGATTGGTGGTGGAAGTCGGGCAGCGGCTGAGACTTTTGTAGAGTGTGCGCGTGAAGAGTGAAGAAAGCGTTAACGTTGTCGAAGTACGAAGTTGCGGCGATGAGCGCGATAGAAATTTTCGGGCGCCTAATCGGTGATGGTGGATGGATAGATAGAGCGTTGCACTTGTATATTTATCGGCATAGGAATTTCTTGATGCAAAGGTCTGTCGTTCAATCCGACTAGAAGGCAATTACAATTCTTCCTCCAGATCTAAGTAATCTTTTTTTTTTCACCTTTGGACAACCTTTGGATTGGTACCGCAAGGCTCTGCGCATGCCATTTTTCGAGTGAGTCAACCGCAAGGGTGTGTATATTTTAAAACTTATATATCATGATGACTTTCAACCTTAAGAGCTTCTATAGCCTCTCCCCCCCTTCCCCTCCCTCCCCATACCTAAAGTAAATAATTTCCCACAGCTATGCTGCTTGTTGGCTCTCCCAGGGATCCCTTTTCCTCTGGACCCAGTATTATCTCTACTGCACTCATCACAAATACCAAGAGCCTGTTTGAAGAAAAGTAAGACCACAATGATGTATTCAAGAAGCAGATAGAAGCAGCTAGCAAGATATAAAGACTGACCTTGACAAAGTCCCTCAACCAGAGCTCAATGGAGGGCCTGTAGTGTCAGGTACTGTATTCATTGAGCTAGGGGAGTTCTTTAGTATCTAAAAAGTTCAAGGTACCAAGTATTATAGAATAAATCAACAATTTCCTTTTTTTTCCATCCCCTGCCAAGTCATCCCACCAAGTTGTATGTCAAGCCAAAAGAGGTTATCAGAGGGCGGCTTGGAAGAAAAGCGCATGTGAAATATGACTGTGAGCTATGTACACCTCTAAAATCCAGTGTGCACTGTTGAACAGTCTAAGTCTCAGAAACTTCGAATTTTAGACCCAGAAAAACTGTATCTGGTACTAAACAGTCCATTGAGGGCCAGACAATGCTTTGACCTTAATAGAGACCGACTCTAATGTTTCCAATTGAATGTTCTCAATTCTTCTTGGCTCTTCTTTGCGTCCCCCGGGATCCTTCGTACCATATCCAGCTGTTCTTCCTTCGCTCATAAACAGCCTTCTTAGCTCAGTGATAGAGTGTTGCACTTGTATATCACCAACCATAGCTTCTTCATAGTACAATGCAAAGGTCAGTCGATCAATCCGGCTAGGAGGCAATAGGAGGCTGAAAATGATATTTTTTCTGTTTTTGATGTATTCGTCGGTACACAAACTACAGAAGTCCAATCCCATTGCTCAGTTGATTGGTTTGGTCCACAATTGGTATTTAGCAATCAGTCATACTTAGTCTCAATTCTTCGGATCCTCCCAGGATCCTTATATCATATCCAGCCTTTGCTCCCAATGGAATAACGCCTCCTTAGCTCAGTGGTAGAGCATTGCGCTTGTATAGACCCTGACGCGGCCGGTTCTGACTGAATGTCATTTATACAATGCAAAGGCCAGCCGTTCAATCCGGCTAGGAGGCTATGTATAGTGCTAGTCTTGGAAGTATTTTTTGCTTTCAATGTATCTGTACACAAGATATGTACAGACTTCTACTGTCCCACTAGTACTAAATACTAAGCTGTTTGGTTGGTTGGGTCCACATTTGCTCTCAATTCAATTCTTTGCACACTCCCAGAATCCTTATATCATATTCAGTCTTCCTTCCCAAATGCATAACAACTCCTTAGCTCAGTGGTAGAGCGTTGCGCTTGTATGCCTGGAGCCCACCACTCCAACTGAATGTCATTTATACAATGCAAAGGCCAGCCGTTCAATCCGGCTAGGAGACATGGTTTCGTGGGAGTTAAGGTAGATTTTTTTTTTTCGCTTTTGGTGTATTCAAGTTTGTCCAGACAGGACACGTACAGACTCCACTGTCCCATTAGTTCTGAACCACTCTGCTGGTTGGTCTACATTTGCTCTCAATTCAATTCCAGGACCTCATATCATGTTCCATAAATCAGGCATTTTTCCCAACTGCATAACGCCTCCTTAGCTCAGTGGTAGAGCATTGCGCTTGTATACCTTGACGCTGATGCTTACGCGCTTACGACTGAATGTCATTTATACAATGCAAAGGCCAGCCGTTCAATCCGGCTAGAAGGCATATCAGAGGACGGTGGTGGTACTAGAATAATTTCCCATTTGGATCTATGTATCACTACACATCGGTTCCCATTCCTTTGTATCCGCGTATAATCATCTGCTTTCCTCCCAGCCATATAAAGCCTTCTTAGCTCAGTGGTAGAGCGTTGCAGTTGTATGGACACAAGTATGGATGCCTGTTATCACCTAATAGTACAATGCAAAGGCCAGCCGTTCAATCTGGCTAGGAGGCATGTACTGGTATAGATTGAGGAGTGGATTTTTGTCTCATTGAGATCTCTGTTCTTTTCAAAACCGATCGCCGGTCCTCGGGTTCAGCCCTCAGCTGTATACACTTTCTCAATTCTTTGTATTTGACTGCACATCCCATTTGAGTACAATGTGGCACAAACTCAACACAAACTAGGCAACTGTCGTGAGAAGTAACAAACCATTTCCACTAGTCACATCCTCCCCAACCTATACCACAAATTGTACCCTCGCTGAAGACCAGCTGTCATAAAAACGGTTTTGTACAAACTCTAAAAAAGGGGACTGATGATTCCGTGGTTATAGATATACCAGAATAACTCACCCATATTGATAGGAGTGCCAACTTCAGAAGAAACAGTGATGACGGACATCCCATAAATCAGGCCATTGAGCTTCACAGGTATCAGCGTGACAATGAAAACAACTGGAAAACAACGACAGCCCAGTCAAGGTGTTAAACTTACTTGAACAAAACCGAAGTTAGCAGGGTCAGGATCAGGTTGTATGATCTGAGCAGTGAATGTTTCTTTATACATGGCTCTGAAGACAATAGGATTCTTCCCATCAGGTCCTATCATGTTGATATTGTCCGTGTAGTCAATATGGTCTGAAGTAGGGATCCACACCGTAACCGTATAATACGGTTTACGGTTACGGTTTTACGGGTACCCGTAACCGTACTGTATAAGGCTTGCAAAGCTAGTTTACGGTTACGGTTACGGTACTCCCGTATACCGTATACTGACCGTATATGTACGGCCGTATACGGGTACCATACGGCCCGTAAAATTACCCAGAAGCCAACAATGACAAGGAGGTTATCTGACTGCTTTTCTATTCATATGGATACCACCAATGATATTTCCGTTGGAAAGAATTGCTTGCTTTCTGAAATTGAGCCCTCAACGCCAGGAAAAATGGTATAAGCTTTCATCACCACATCAGATCACTGTGGGAATTAATATACTTGTTGTTGAGGTGGTCCTCTGTTTGAATGCAGAGACTGTTTGTGTGGTGATACTATACCAGAATCAACATGAGACTCTTGAGCTTGTATTAAAAGTGAGTATATATGCACAAAATTCAAGTTTTAGGTCTGAGTAATTTTTATACGGCCGTATACCGTATAATACCCGTAACCGTAAGAGGCTTTTTGGATTTCTTTACGGTTACGGTTACGGTCCTACCGTATACCGTAAGTGACCGTAAATTATATGGTGCGGATCCCTAGTCTGAAGGCTGGTGAACATGTGTTTCATGTAACATGCATGAAAGATGAACATACAAGAGTATTTGTTATTCCCTATTTCAGAATCAAACGTCACTGGATAGTGGAACTTGTATACTAATGCCGGAGTAGTCCGCATTGTATAGACGGCGGGATTGTTGATAGGTACGGAAACCCGAATGTAATACTATCAAAGTAACATTTCTTGAATTGGCGTGACGGTAGGCATGCACATTTACAACCCAGTTTGAGTTATTAATCTGGTAAATTTGGCTCCCATAACTCATATTCAATTTTCAGCAAGGCAAGCACAGATAAAACGTTTACTTATGGAAGCCCCTGGTACCGTGTGGTGGAGTGAGATGTTTCTTGATGCCACTGGTAAAGGAAATGAGAATTGGTATGATGGTTCACCCCCAGCAGACTTGCTGTAGTCACTAGAATTGGGGAATAATATAATAAGGCAACATCAGAAGCCTTTTAGGAGTGGCACGACCTACACAGTGATCTCAACTGCATTGGGAAAGTCAGTAACCATGGGCTGGAACCTACACACAAGTATACAATGAGGGCTCATGAACCACACAGTAGAACAAAGCCATACAATTTGGTGTTGTCCATGATAGCTTTCATGAGGGCATTGCGCGACTTTGCATTCTTCATGGCCACTTCTAATATGGTGTCGTATGAGCCAACTGACGCTGTGCCATCCTTGAACACCTTTATGAGTGTGGCAACCTGTTGTGTTGAATATCAGCAGATATCAGTATCATTGTTATGATTGATCAAGCTCATAGTTATCTCACACTCATTATTTACACGTACTTACACATACTTATTTCCTATCACCCCCATTACCAGTATATATTGTGCTTTTCACTTTATTCTGCCGTTGTGCTATATATTATCCCGAGTGGTAATATCGTGTTCTATTTTATTATCCAACATGTTGCAAATTGACCTCGCCGTTCTCTGCATTGTCATGTTGGAATATTACTCCATATGTACAAGGATCAGTATACTTTGCTTTGACATCTCTTTATTATATGCCTATTAGAGGTTGATCGATAAGGCAGACAGTGTACTCTACACTGTTAGTAGGCTCTGGTCACACAGACACAGAGGAGACGAAGGTCCAGACACAGACACAAACAGAGAAAACACAACTTGATATTCCACAAGTACATACAGGATTAAATACGAGTCCAGCGAGTTAATAATAAGTACAACGCGTGAAGCGTTCACAGACGGAGTGAGAGTAATAAGACGAGAGTGGAATGGAGCACAAGGTAAGTAAGTAAGAATAGACGAGAGCACGATAATAGAGCAATGGCGAGTGGGCAGGATAAAGATAGTACAACTAGTTCACATACCAGTAGTTACAGCGAGAGAGAACGTTCCATAGATAGTAACGAAGTGGGAAGACTGTTCCATAGTAAGTATAATGAAGTTGATAGATGAAGAAGTCCAACAATGCCATTAGCTTACTATATACTGTACAGTTGGTACTATACCATGCTAGACAGCGTTTTTGGGCTTCCTCAGTTGGTTTTCATTATCCACTGAGTTTAATTCATTCCTACAGATTACATCAAGAAAAGCTGTTTTTGCCTAGGTGACCCCAGAGTGGCCTAAAGCAAACTAGGTGACCTATGAATCCTATGGCATCCTAGGAATTTGGGCTTGTCCCTTGCCAGTCAAGGGACAAGCCCAAATTCCTAGGATGCCATAGGATTCATAGGTCACCTAGTTTGCTTTAGGCCACTCTGGGGTCACCTAGGCAAAAACAGCTTTTCCTGATGTATGAGACTTGTTCTCTAATTAAAAGGAAGAAAAGAGAGACAGCAACAAAACTTACACTGGGGGCATTGACTGTGGCATCTGAAAGTTGGATGCTTTAATATCATCTCAATAGGCTCTCGATAGGCACCTTGAATGGCATCTGAGGATTGTGTCACACTTTTCTTTAGAGGTCTGAATCAATGGCCATTTATTTCTTTGGCAAGTCTTAAAGGTCTTTGAGGTAGAAACAAAATTCAGTGTTTGAGCCCTTTGTCGCTACTTCAAAGACCTTTGAGACTTGTTAAAGGGATGATTAGCCATTGTTTTGAGTTCTATATATAAAAGTATGACAAGGCCAAAGGAGGGCCAGTGCGTGATTTTCAGATGCCACTCAAGGTGCCTATTGGGATGATATTAAAGCATCTGATTTTCAGATGCCATGGTCGATGCCTCCAGTGTTACCAAAAATGTTGTTTGGAACTTTGCTGAATATATCTAGACTCCTGGACGGGAAACAGCTTGTCGGTGAAGAAAATTGGAGACCATTTAAACGGGAAATTCTGTTCATTGTCCAGTTGAATGGACTAGCTGGCTACATTGACAGTACCATTGATAGGGCTAACTATGGGTATGTGGGCAGAAGGCAAAACAACACAAACACAAACACACACAATCAGACTTTTGAGTTCTGGGGTAATTCAAGATTGATCAATGGGCTCTATTGCACAAAATGCTCTATAGTCTCCGGGGTTCTCTTTGTACTTAAACTATTCCTTTCAAAACAAGACTCTGGACTTCAAAACTTTCAAACAAGACAAGACTGGGACTTTAACTTTCAATCAATCAACAACAACAACAACAACAACAACAAGTGCAAAGTCTTTTTCTTTGTCTGTTCAAATGCAATCCAAGTTCATTCAAGTTCTGTCAGAAGCAAAAGCACTCTGAATAATTCTGTTCTTTCTTCTGCCAGAAGCACCCTATTACTACAAGCTTGGCAGCAAGCCAGTTAACCTGGGGAGGGAGGGATGCCTGCTCTTTCTGGAGGTATCCCCTTGATTATATACCCAAGGAGGACAAGAGTATTGGTAAGGGGAGCATGTGCTCTACATACAAGGCTGTATGGCATCATATGGTCAATTCTATTGTGAAATTTTACATCAGACTCCGAAACGGTGAGCAGAGACGCCCCATGAGGTCGTTTCACTCTATTCAGTTCCATTTCGGATCATAGATGTTCAATCTTGAGTTCTTGGTATGTTCTTTTCCATTCATTCTCAATTGCCAGTACTTCCAGTAACTTATGACTGTAAGTCAGGGTGAACCAATAGTCCACAGGCTCTATAAGTGAGGGAGGACTTGTATAAGGATGTATCTTAGCTATTTTCCGCCTCGATAATCGTCATCTAAGCCTTGCAACATTAAGTTTCATTCTAATCTTTGAAATACTGCTCCAAGGGGACAGATCTCAGTTCTATGCTGGAGCATTGGAACACCACCCGGGATCGGGACGTTTTACCGTATTTCCAACTCGTATAAACTCGTTTCAAGGGTTCATAAACTTTCTAAGGTCTCTGATTGATGGGCATTGAAGTATGAGCATATCTATAGAAATACAGGTATGTCTTCTCCTAGTACCTACTCAAATCTCGTCTCTATGGTCGGGGGACTCATGGAGTATAATGCGGGAGGGAAGGGGACGTCGACGGGACCTGTTCGGACTCGGTTTGACCCCCACTCCTGTCCTGTATCATCGTGCATTATTTGAAAATGAGGCATTTATCCCAACAACTGATGTAACCATGTTCTGGGACCGGAGAAGTACCCTGGATACCGGTATTTCGATGCCGTCGGATGCCTATGCACTGCTTTTGTTTGTTCTAGTACTTCAGGGTCTCTGGTACATTTTGTTCCTTGCCCCAGATTGCCCTTTTGCATGTTCTAAGTTTTATACCCTTAGTAAGGTATTATCATTCTGAGTAAGCATTTCCTATGGAAGGGAAAGCTTGTAATTGAGTGCTTATCAGTAGTACGATGTCAGAGTCGTCCCAACGGTCCGCAACATTGAAGGTTTCATAGAAAACGGCCTCCTGGCGAGGTAGTTTCAAGTAAATCAATTATATCAAATTCAGAGTATGGGCCGAAATGGCTGATGGTTTGAGATCAATGTTAGGCCGTCGTGCGCGTGAAGCGGTGGCAATAAAGGCGTTGTACGAGCGTGTCCGATTTGGGTTTCAGTGAACACAGCACTGGGAGAAGGTCTCCAAGTGTTGTGAACACTACGTATCATGCAAAGACTGTCTAGTAGTGGGCTTCAAGTCTAGTTTTAGACTCAAAAAGTCTTGGGGCATATCACCATATCCAGGCCGCAGCCAACTATGTACCCTACTGTCTACCTGCAGACACAGCCTACGCCGTTGTATAGCCCAACCCCATGCTTCAAGGAATGGGAGTCTCGCAACAGGCTTGTCACCAGGGTGGTTATCTCAAACATCATTGACCCAACTGGCCTGGGCATCAATGAGACTAAGTGTGCTTCTGAGATCTGGCAACACCTTGTAAAACACTTTGGAAAGGGTGACAAAGCCTGTATCCACCTTGCAGACACCTCCCTTCGTAATGTAAAATAACTACAATTCAATCCCACTGAGTTGACCATGGAAGACCATGAGAAAAAGATGAGCAACCTCCTGAAGAAGGTAAACAACCTGGGAGGAACCGTCCCAGACATGCAATTCTGTCATATTGTGCTTGCATCGATGCCTACCGAGTGGAAACTCTATGTGCTGAACATGCCGGGAACATCAAGCACTGACATGTTCACGTATCTCCATACCTTGTGGATACAGAAGGAAGAAGAGAGGAAGGACGGGGAGAGGGACAGCGAGTCAAGGTGCTCATGGCTGTGCATGCACCGGTGAACCCTCCACCCCAATCTGCAAACCAGCAACCCCATCAGGAAAAGTCTTATTTACTTAAGTCAACCTGAGCTGGCTTGAGTATGTATTCCAACCCCAAGCTGACTTGAGTCAACTTGAGTAAATATTCCAACCCTAGGTTAACTCAATCTGACTTGGGTAGATGGCTACAACTTAGGCCAATCAGGTCATTTAAGTTGACCTGAGTGAACTTGAGGATTCTGATCCAAACCCCCAGGTTAACTCAGGTTGACTTGGGTAGATGGCTTTAACTCAGGCCACTCAAGTCAACTTGAGAATTCTGATGCTACTCAGGTCAGCTTGAATCACTTCAGTATAGACTTACAACTTATGCAGACTTAGGCAAACTCAAGCTTATCTCAAGCCAGTAGAGTATTCAGTGTAAGGAACCAATTTTTACTATTTGTATAGTATACTTCAAACAAACAGGCAGAAATCTACTGTGTTTATACTCTACTACTATAGACTAGGAACTTGTAATAATAAGATGCTTTTGTGGTGTGCACACAGAGGAGAGCACAGTGCTTAAAGTAGTAAAAACTTCCTAACTGTGGAATGAAATAAAGGAGAGACAGTCACTCAAAATGGCAGGAGTAATCCTAATGAGCCCTGGACTGTAAAAAAACCCAAGGTAAATTGAAGGAGATATGAAGAATACTGTATCTTGTGGTGTGGCGTTTGGGCGCTAATTTAAGCGCCTTGCGCCGTGAGCTGTCTACAATCAAAACAAGTTTGGCTACTACTAAGTACTAATACTATACTACAAACATTGTTCACTGTAAGTATCTAGTATATTTACTTACAATTTTACTAGGTCTTTGTACTAATACTTGTGAATGGTGTCAACACAAGTGCCATTTAAGCGCCTTGGCCATCACCCAGATTAGGAAGTTCTTTCCTAGTTATGCACGAAGTACTTCCTCTGTAACTAGGAAAGAACTTCCTAATCCAGGTGATGGCCAAGGCGCCTAATTGTAGTCTGCTCTTTACAATAGTTATAAGATGTTAAAAACATTGTACAATCATACTTGTGCAAAGTTTGTACGAAAACGATAATTATAAGATGTTAAAAACATTATACACTTATACAATACTTGCACAAAGTTTGTGTGAAGTTTGTATTTGTACGAAAGTCTGTGCAAAGTTTATTGCTCTTTTCAAAAATAATGGTTTTGGGAAAAAAAAAAAAGTTTCGTTCAAGCTCTGATCGGATGAGATGACGTAGACGTGTATCACATGCAACGCAGGTCGCTTCATTCCTTGTCTATTGTCTTTTGTTCAGTTTATCTTCATCTTGTGTTCAGTCCATCTTAATATTTGTCTTTGCTGCTATCATGAGTGACTATGAAGATGAGCCTGGTGCAGGAGAGTTTGACGATGAGCCAAGTACAATTCTACTTTTTTTTCAATGTGTCTCCTCCTAATGTACTATAGAATGCATCTTTAATGAGGGCCTCGGTATATGTTACAGTCCATCTATCAAGCCTACTCATCCTCCTCTGCGTCCTGGAGCCAAACCTTGTCGTGCTAATGCAAAGAAGCCTGCTGCAGTGCTCTGCGAAGCTTTTTACTGTCACAAAGATACTTATATCGCTGATCTTCTGGATACCGCTCTCTCTCATGTGCAAGAAAAGCGCAACGGACCCAATGAACTTGATTTCAAGATTGTCACCAATACTGTTCAACGCAACTTTGATATTATCTGGAACGCTGGACGTGGCGAGAAGGGAATGCTTAACACAGCTGAGGGCTACAAAGACATGTTACGCCAATGTACAGGGAACATCGATCTTTGCATTGAGGAATATGACACTGTATGCACTATTTCAATATTCTACCATTCAGATTGTCTGATCATATGCATGTCTTTTAGGTAGAAGCCGAGGACAAGGACGATGATGGAGATGACGAACAGACACAGAATTGAAAGAAGCGGAAAAAGGTATGTTACCATTTCAATTCCTTTTGAATGTCTCTAACAGTGATCTTAGACTCCAGAGCTTTCAGAAGAGCAAATCCAAGAAAATGATTTTATTACAAAGTTGACGACAGACTATCGTTGTCAAGACCAAAAATGTAGCTCTCCTCAATGCTTTGTTGATACCGCTGGAACACACGTCAATCTTACTCTGCTTCACCTTTGTATCTGCGCCGCTGCAATGGTTTGTGCCTTTAGTTCCTTCACTTCACCCGCTTACTGCTATTCAGGCTGCAAATGCACCCAATGTCGACATGGAGCACCCGCCGCTCGATAAAGCCCCTTTCAAGGCATCTGATGGAAATGAGGTTGATATCGCTCTACTTGCCAGTCGTCGTCTTGGACAGGAACAGCAGCGAAATGCCCCGAATGTCTATGTGAACCTCAGTGGATTTGGTGATCTCATCCATCAGGCCCACGCTCCTCTTCAGCCTCTCCCTAATGCTACACTCAACAATGCCTCTTCTCAACCTTCTTCTCAACCTTCTCTTTGTCCAAAGCTTTCGCTAACTGATTTTCGCGAGAAATACGGCCTTTCTTACACAATTTTATGCAAACTTGAAGCAGCAGATATAACCAGTCCTCATGGACTACGCTTCCTCTCTCCGACGGAGCTTCGTGAGGAGGTGCATCTTACGCTTGGTGAACAATGTGATGTGCTTGATGCCCTCGAACGCTGGACCAAGGGTATGGATTAGGTTCTTAACTTTACATGTCATGGTGTACCGTGTTACTACATTATACTTGTATTCTTTTGCTGTCTCTTGCTACATTATGCTCAGTTTTTGTTGCTATAATCATGTTGCTCACTATGTTACACTCGTTGCATGCATGTATTGTACACTAGTTGAATTTCTCACTACATGATCATAAGAACGTGAACGCAAAAGCGCTCTTAAGATTACAATCACAAAAGCATCGTAAGATTACAGACACAAAAACTAGGGGTATCCACAATGACACCAGAAACCCCAGGTCATTACTGGAGTAATTACACCGCAAGCAACGTACAACTCATAGAAAATCTGATCCTCCTCAAAACAATAAAGACCCTCTCGTTGAAGGTGTGCCTTGATCGCAGAGAAAGCTAGTTCAATTGGTTGGAAATCAGGTGAGTATGGAGGGAGATATACAATTCGGCAACCTAGTTTGAAGTAAGAAGCAAGTCTACAGAGACAATAACGACATACCAAACTGTGTAACTATGTCTGTAACCTCTGGCGAATGATGAATACGGGCATTGTCTATGAGAATCACACTTCGAGGAGCAGGATATCAGTTCATGGTAGGAAGCTAAACAGAAAAATGAAATCCAGTGCACCCGAATAATGAAAGTCACATACCAGGTCATCTCGAAGATACTTCACAAAGAGGTTGTGCGTAAAAGATCCTTCCACAACTTGCGCAGCTATTATCCCTTTATCTAATGCCAGGGCCGCAAGCATTGAAAGCCTTTGTTTGCGAACAAAAGGACCATGTATCTCCACTCGTTGATTTCGAGGAGCCCGTCCCCAAAGGCGTGTATAAGTTTGGTCATCCTTTGACACTTCATCAACAGACACAAGGTAATCTGGTGGGTATTCAGCTATAAGACAAATAAAGGCTGCTCGTTTAGCAGGAGACCGCTCTTTTGCCATCTTCTGCGCGCGCTTGACACTGAGTCCTGCTCGTTGAAAGACTCGGTGAATAGAAGAAAGACTAGCATGGAAATAACGATTTTCTCTGAGCAATTTTGCATACTCGTCAAGGAATTTGGTTGGATTATGCCGGGCCAGACTAAGGAGATATGCTGCATCAACTTCTGTGTATATTCGGGGACGTCCTCGGCCAATTGCCTGAGCTTTACGAACGTTTCCAGTGAGTCTGTGTCTTCTTTTTGCCCTGCGGAATGTATAGATGGACATGTCACATATTTCCAGAATTTCGTCAAGATATAGAGGGTTGTCAGGATCATGGTAGGAAATCTTAAGCGCAATACACTTTGCAGTGTCAGAGATGTGACGGTTAACCATCGACGTTGGATAAAAGCGTTTGGATGGGTGGAAATAGCGCTTGCGTGGACATGACTCGTGGTATGACATCATTTGATACCTGACTGAACAAAACTTTTTTTTTTTTCCAAAACCATTATTTTTGAAAAGAGCAATAAACAAAAGTCTGTATGAAGTTTGTACAGTGTTGGTCTGGGCAGGCATGTTGATACTCGCCACCGGGCAGTGAGCATCAACTGTCATGACTCACACCCATGTGATGGTGGACTTCTGATTGTCAGCGCACAGTGTTTACATGACTTATACGTGGCATTTCCCAGGCAACACTTTTACTTTTGCTCTCTCACCATGCTAGCCTGTCAACACCAGTGTCTCACTAACACTTTGCAGTAAGCTAGTCTATTCTGTTCCTTCCTCATAGCGTTGACTTCTTTGGTAAAGCCTGGAATGTTTCAAAGCTTTCTAACTCATATTTCATTTACCTATGTATCACTCTGTTTCAACACAGGTAAGGATTTTTTCCGCTCTAACTGTCCTATATCTCACTTCATGTCACTAAAGGTCTCTCTCCTTTGATGATGGGTTTGCAGGCATCGGGAAGTGCATGGCATCAGGTAAGGTTTTTTCATTGTGCGCTTGACATTATCTGACTTCTGGTTACTTGCTCTAGCTCTCTGTTATTCCTGCATCTCTTGTCTGTTGTTTTGCTATCTTTGGCACAGCCCATTTACACATTCCCCAATCTCTCGTTATTTCATGTCCTCACTCCTTGCCAATCTCTCAGTGTTTGTATGCTTTGTATAATAATGCTGAGGCTGTAGTATGTATCATGAACAATAATATCTCATTTGCATTGTCCCAAACTGTCTGAACTACAACAACCTGGCTGTCCTTACGGCTCCCTAGTAACTGTTGGGAAAGGTATTCATCCATCTGCACTACTGATACAGCTTTGACTTTCCATGTATATTTTCTGTTTCACTTTCTGTTTATCCATTTGCCTCCGCTTTGCTACAGGTGCATCTACTATCCAGACTAATACTTATATTCGAGACCCCAGAACCATCACCCTCAGTTCTTACACTACAACTGAGGGTGAGCTTTACTTACATCTTCTTTTGTCACTCTTACTGATATAGTACTGTAGCTATTGTTCTACATGTATATATATATCAAATACAGTTGTTCTTACACTACAACTGAGGCTATTGTTCTACAGATTATGAGACTCGGCTCAAACTGAGCTACTGCCATTCCAGAGGTTTGTCTAGAGAGATATGTTGAGCGGCAACTTGCCAAATCCACTGACGTGAGATGACAAACAACTGACGGGGCAAAAGAATTGGATCCCTTTTAAACAACAGGTTGAGCTTGCAGTTGGAGTGAGAGGACTAGATGGATACCTTAGAGGAGCAATCCTCTGCCCACCAAATTCCAACCTCTCCACTGCCTATGTCACTACCATCTATCCACAAACTCAAATCACTCCGCTCACTAGCCCAACTCCCTCATATGAAGAATGGCATACTCATGACCGTTGGGTTGCTAGCGTGATTGTGAACAACACCGAGGACCCCATTGGATTGGGAATAGGAGATGATGACTCAGCGGCAAAGATATGGTTTTATCTTAACAAGGAACTTGGCTCCAAGATGGTCCAGCTTATGATGATCGCTGAAGAGTGAACATGGTCCAGGCCGCAGCTGCAACGGCTAGCCAATCCCAACAAGGAACACGGCGTGTCTGCTCAAATCCAGTATGTGGAAAACTCGGCCACATAATTGAGATGTGCTGGAAGAAGGGAGGCGGCGCAGAAGGAAAAGGACCAAAGGGCTGGAGGTACAACAAAACCAATGCCCCTACTAGTACAAGTGCTGCGGCAACCACCACAACCCCAACTGTTACTACAGCCTCCAATGTCTACATCAAAGCTGATCCCAGCCCCGCCGAGCTATACACCAACCATGTTGATACCAAGCCAGGTATGTCTGATGTTACACCTGTCATAATGCGATCCCCTGACACCGGGGGCAAGGACCGGCACAGTTGATTTCCCACTGCCATTAACGCAGTGTTCCACGCAGGGGGTAACGCAGTCGATTTTGTGACATCATTCTATTGAAACAGAGTTCCGGCCGGCGGCAAGTGAATAAATGATTGATGCCTGATGGACCTTCCCCCTTGCAGCGTTATATTTAAGTGATCCTGGAGTTCAAGCCTGGTCAAGTGCACTTCTACTTCTGACTTATTTTTTGCTCCAAGGGATAGTGCTAACATTTACCAGACTAGAACCAAGAAGTCACAATAAGGCCCCGTTCTGTTACTTTGATACGAGACCATTTGATGCGACATTGAGGCAAAATGGGCGCAAAATCTAGGGCTTGTCACATTGATCTCGCATATTTTGGCAGGGAAATCGTTCTCACACCTTGTCGTATCAAAGTTACAGAACGGGGCCTAAGTGCTTGGCCTACATAGCAATCATCTGCACAAACTGGCAAGAGTTGGGCAAGAGGATGAACAGGGAGCAGCCACTTGACAAATTAGAAGCACCCATCTATGGCAGGGTCTCAGGGGGTGAATGGTTCCATGATACTTTATTCCTTGCATGCTAATTATCTGACAATTTGCTATTGATAGAATTTGATACCATTGAGACGTTGTCAAGATTTTTCAAAATATCATAGGTCAGCCAAATGCTGAAAATACTACTATTACTCTCAATTCTGTGCAGTTCATTGCTGTACTGCTTAGACAGTGTGGTGATAGGGCTGAGTGGCACAATCATGATGGTAAACAGCAAACATTGGAGATCATTTACTTATACTACTGACTGTAAGCTCATTATATTGGGCTGATACTAGATCTGGCATATTTGGGGTGCTGGGGACTGCTACAACATGATTATGCTGTATTTTTACATTAGTGATGAAGCCCCCAGGCTACATCCCCTCTTGGGTGATTGAAATGACAGAAAAAACCATTTATTGACATGGATAAATCAGTAAAATTTCAGGAAAATTTCTGCCTGGCTACGTATTGTATTTAGAAATATGTTGTTCACCTAAAGTTAAAGAGTATGCTTCCTTGTTCATGTGGTAAATATAAGGCAACACCAGAACCAGGTAATTGGTCGTGCAAAAGATTTAGGCGCTATAATGCCAGCACCTGAGTCTGGCCACAATTACAGGACTGACATTTAGAGATGTCCACAAGTCCGGATCCAAGTATACTTGGATCCGGCGCGCAAGTACCTGTGGCCCAAAAGCCTTGACTTGTGACCTGCGGAAGATCCGTGGGAAACGGATCTTTGACTCGCAGGTAAATTACCTGCGAGTTCGCAAGTACCTGCAGGTATTTGTGTATTTATGCCAAAGAGTGTACTAATAATCATTAATAAAGTACTTACCTGTTTTATGATACATACCATTTATAAAACATTGTACTGTAACTGTCTAGTATTATTTCATACTTAGTTATGAAGTAAATATGTACTGACAGAAAGGTTTTACATTGTAGACAGCTCACGGCGATGGGGCGCTTAAATTAGCGCCAAACGTCGTGAGCTGTCTACAACCTCAAACATATGTGCCAGTACTTGATAAGTACTATAATAAACATGATACTATGAATTACTGTAAGTTTTGAGTGTTAACTGACAAATATTGTTGCTTGTACTATAAATTTTGAGCACTAATTAACAAATGTATGGGTTTACATTGCTTGTACAAGTCATAAAAATACCCCAAGTACCTGCAAGTCAGCTGAAATTCTCCAAAGTCTGACCTGTGACCTGCGCCGGACCCGTGGGAAACGGATCCTGGGATCCGCGGGTCACATACTCGCAGGTTTTCCCACGGATCTTACCTGCGAGTACCTGTAGAGACCTGGACTCGTGGACATCTCTACTGACATTCAAAACCAGTCATGTCTGGCATCCATTGAGCACTGCTTGGCTCAACAGTAGATGTAGGCACATTATCTGTATCTTTTAAGCCCCAAATTTGCATGCATAGTACAAAGAATAACAAAGATCAATCAGCCGGAAGGCTCGGAACTCCGTTTCAATAGAATGACATCATAGCAAAAATGACTGTGTTGCCCCTGCATTGCCCACTGCGTTAATGGCAGTGGGAAATCAACTGCGCCGGTCCTTGCCCCCAGTGTGATACTGTGCCCGACAGATATGACACTTCCATTTTAGACGTTGAAGGTCAGCCAGGGGAGAGCATTAGTGTAAACAGCGTAGACAGTGACATACCCATTACCTGTTTTCTAGTAGCTAGTCCTAGCAAATGCATGGTATGCAATGGCGATCTACCCAGCTATCCACACTGACCAAAAATCTATTTGGATTCAGCGGCATCAGAACACTGTTGGGTGAATAAATCTGAAGTCGCTGGATACCAAACCATTGCAGGTCAAACAGGAAGCAGTGCAGTAGCAGGGGGAAAATTCCAGATACCAGGAATGGGTAATGTCACAGTATCATCGAAGGTGGATGGTGCTGAGAGGACAGTTGAACTTGTTGGGGTAAGGCATACCCCCGCATTTTCGAAACAACTTGATCTCATTACCAACACTGGATCTGGAGGGATACAAGGGCAAATGGGGAAATGGAACACTCCCAGTTAGAGCACCATCAGGCAAGACTGTAATGATGGGGACACTGGAAGGGAAAATGTACCAGGTCAATACAGAAATCTATGTGAACTCAGCTTGGTCCCATGAAAAACCAACAGATATACACACTTGGCACTGATGCCTTGGGCATGTTGGCATCCCTAGGATCTTGCGTATGGCAAGCCACAACCTCATTGATGGAATCCAGGTCATGTCAAAAGAGACCATAGGTATGTGCGAACCTTGCCTCTATGGTAAAGCAACACAGCGCCCATTTGATGAGAAGGTCACACATGAGACTGAGGTACTAGAGTGAGTGCACATTGATCTCTGGGGCCCATCAAGGACACAGAGCAGAGGAGGCGCAAGCTACATGATGCTCTGTAGTGATGGCAAGTCTTCTGTCCATATTCCCTATTTCCTCTCAAACAAGCGCAAGGAGACCATACTTGACTGTTTCCACAAATACCACATGATGGCAGAGAACCAAACGGGCAGATGCATCTGAGAAATTTGCATAGACGGAGGTGGCAAACTTAGCAACACACTGATGGAGGAGTATTGTGGAAAACACGGTATTGTTGTAGAGAAGATAACTCCATATATGTCAGCTGTGAACGGGATGGCAGAGCGCGGAAACCGGACAGTCATTGAGGGTGCCAGAACGCTCATTGAAGACTCAGGCTTTCCACCTTCATTCTGGGCAGAGGCTGTCAGCACTTTTGTCTATGTTGATAATTTTGTCCCTACTGCACAAGATCCAGATGCGGTACCAATGGAGACATGGAATGGTAAAAGGCAGGATGTGTCACACCTGCAACCATTTGGTTGTGATGCTTGGGCAACATTGCCAGAGGAATGCGGTACTGGGAAGCTGGGGCGCCAGGCAGTGAAAGGCAAATTGTTGGGATATCTGGGCCGAAGGGGTTATTGAATTTGGTTGCCTGAATCAAAGGTGATTATTGAATCCAGAGATGTGAGGTTTGAAGAGGGTCTGGCAAGGAGAACAAGACCAACAGTGTCTACTGGAGACGTTGAAGAGATGTCTGACAGCCCCGTTAATTCTGGTACTGATGCTGAGATCGCCAAATCCATGGGGGCCAGTAAGTCCAATTCTGTGATCTCAACATCATCTCCTACCTCAACTCCTCTTTTGCCTCTCATTCCACTTTCCTCTTCTACTCTGCCAACTCTGACATCTGAAGCACCAGTTCCAACGCCTGAAGCGCCAATTCCCCCGCCATTAATTCCTCCACCACGTCGAAGTTTACAGGAACACACCAGTGGGTCCCTTAATGTTGATAAGCTGGTCCGTAAAGAGATGGGTTGGAACATACCTCAAGCGGAAACATCCCTACCTCTTGTTCCTCATGAGCCATGGGCATTCACTTCTATCACCAACAAGAAGTGGACTCCGAGGAACTTCAAAGGAGCAAAATGTTGCTGGGATCTCTGGGGACCACCAATACAAGCTGAGTACAATGCCCTGATGGCCAAAGATGTCTGGGAATTAGTGCCGCTACCACCAGGAGCAAACCTGACCAATGGCATGTGGATTCTCACATTGAAATGGGGTGCAGATGGTGAGTTGTTAAAGAGGAAGGCAAGATATGTGGCAAAAGGGTTCATACAGGTTTATGGGATTGACTAGAATGAAACGTTTGGCACAGTGGCTCAGATGGAATCATTTCAGATTGTGATCTGTATCATTGTTGTTCTTGGACTCTCCCTATTCCAAATAGACTTCAAATCTGCTTTTCTCAACAGCCCAATAAAACATGATGTATACATGAAGCAACTCAAGGGATTCGTCAAACCTGGAATCAAACACTTGGTTTGCAAATTGAAGAAGTCAATATATGGTACAATGCAAGGGAGCCATGATTGGCAAGACACACTTGCTGCAGGCTTCAAGGACGATGGATATATATCATCAAAGGCAGACCCGTGTGTTCGCTACCGTTGCCGGAACGGGAAGTATACCATAACAAGCACATATGGAGATGATGTTTTAGGAGGTGCAGAGGGTACAGAAGGGAAGGCAGAGGCTATCAGAGACCTTGGGAAGAGATGGGAGAGCGGGGAAGTTAGGTCACAAATGCTCCTTGGAATGAGTATTACGCAAAACAAGGAAACTGGGGCAATCACACTCTCCCAAAAGGCCTACTTCATCCCCATGTTCAAACATTTTGGCTTGCAGAATGTGAGACATCAGAAAACACCACTTCCTCCTGATAACAAACTCGAAGCCACTCCAAACCCACTCCCAGAAGAAGAATGAATATTCATGCACGATAAGCCCTTTTGTCCTGTAGTTGGTTCATGCCAATGGGGACAGGTCTGCACATGCCCGACATCACTTTTGCAGCCAGTAAGCTCACCCAATACCAAACTAATCCAGGCCGCCAACACTGGGAAGCGGTAGAGTGGCTAGTGGGCTATATTTTAGCGACACTCGACTACTCCATCACATACCAAAAACCACCTCCCGGATCTGAGCTCACCAAAGGTGAAGGTTTGAAACCATGTGGATATCTCAATGCTGACCATGCAGGTGGCATGGACACTCATCGGTCAACATCAGGGAGTGTTTTCTTCATGGCTGGAGCGCCAGTGACATGGAGCTCAAAGCACCAACCAACAGTGGCTTTGTCGACAGCTGAAGCTGAATATATCTCAGGTGCTCGGGCATGCCAGCAAGCCAGTTGCCAGTTGATGTCTTTCTTGGCCAAAGTCAATCTAGCCCAAGATGGGCCACTCATGCTTCACAGTGATAACTTTGCTGCTGTTAGCCTCACCCAAAACACGAAGAAGCACATGCTGGTAAAGCACATCGAAATGTGCTATCACTTTATCCAGGAGAAGGTGGCAAACAATGAAATTGCATTGACTCTGATAAGGACAGGTGAGAATGTTGCCGATATCTTCACCAAGGTGCTGAACAGAATTGTGCATTTGAAGTTTGTCAAAATGCTAGGATTGGACTGTACAAATTAGGGGGAGTGTTGGGAAAGGGATTCGTCCATCCGCACTACTGATACAGCTTTGACTTTCCATGTATATTTTCTGTTTCACTTTCTGTTTATCCATTTGCCTCCGCTTTGCTACAGGCGCATCTATTATCCAGACTAATATTTATATTTAAGCCCCCAGAACCATCACCCTCAGTTGTTCTTACACTACAACTGAGGGTGAGCTTTACTTACATCTTCTTTTGTCACTCTTACTGATATAGTACTGTAGCTATTGTTCTACAGCAACCACTCATGAGGCATTGGTATAGCTTTAAATCAACTTACACAATTCCAATCAACTCTGGGAGGCTTTGAGTGAGCTCTTGGTGACTTGAGTAGAATGACTGCCCAAACCTTATACTGGGGTCATGAAGTCAACTTGGCTAGCTTGACAGCTTAGAGTCGCTCCCGCCGCTGAAGGGCTGTTGAGCCAGCTCAAGTAGGGGGGCTATTTTCCTGATGCCTTCACCTGTCACAACTGTGGCAAGCCAGGTCACATTGCAAGGAAGTGCTAGGCCAACATCAGGAAAAAGTTCCTAAAGCCCAGGCTCCCCAGAGACACCCCCCCCAGTCCTAGGCAACCTGAGGTAAACTGGGATACCCAGGCTCCCCCAGGTCATCCTAGGTCAGCCCCAGGGCAGCCCAGGACAACCTGGGGAGCCCTGTGGGGGGGTGTCTCTGGGGAGCCTGGGCTTTAGCACTTTTTCCTGATGAACTTGGGTAGTGGCATGGAAGGGCAAGGGCCAAAACACAGCCAAACATACAAAGCAAAAACCAAGCCAAGAGCAAATGCAGCCAAGACTGATGACAAGGATGCATCCACGCCTATGGCCACATATGTGGTGTCTGTAAAAGCACACAGCAACTTGGGTAGTATGTCAATATCTGTCCCAAAGCCTGTACCCAGCACTGACACTGAGGGCAGGTAACATAATCCCATTCTAGGGAACTCAGTTCAGCAAGGGGTTGGTGGCAAGGATGTAGATAAAGACGTGCCTACTCATAAACTTAATAGTCATGCATGAAGACTGTATAGCCTGCCGGGGTAGTACATTGCTGTATTTGCCTTCCAGACCTGCTATTCAAACATTTCTTGACTCAGGCACCTCTGAGCACTGCTGGGTACAAAAGTCAGACTTCATCAAATATGAGGAAGTACTACCACGGACAGGGAGGAAGTAGTGCCATATCAGGCGGCACTGGGAAGTTTCAAATCCATAGTATTGGAACAATCCAGGTCATCAATTGCATAGGTGATAGTGGGCCCAGAGGAAGATGGCGGTAAAGCACATGCCATCCTTTGGACACAACCTAATACCCATATCCACCCTAGACAAGAAAGGAGTGCAAGGTGAATGGGTCAGAGGTGGGATAATGACAGGTAGAGCACCTACGGGCGAGGTGCATGTGTGAAGACTGCCTATATGGCAAGGCAACAAAGTGTCCATTTTACGAGGTGCTGACACCCAAGTCAGAGGTCCTAGAGCGAGTCCATATCAATCTATTTGGGCCAGCCCATACCCAAACCCGAGGAGGAGCAAGCTACCTGATGCTGTGCGCCAACAGTAGATCTTTATTCAGAGTACCATTCTACCTGTTGAATAAAGAAAAGAAATCAGGGTGAAGATGCTACACAAATACCAGGTGATGGCTGAGACACAGACAGGGAAGAAACTGAAAACTATTTGCATAGACGGTGGAGGCAAGCTGAACAACAGCCTGGTGGATGAGTTAAATGATGCCATATCAATCACATGGGTTGATTATTAATGGTTCTTCAAAATGAGATATTGATTCTGATTCTGAAAACTGAGGGCCTGTTCGGCAACACGAATCTGGATTTTGTGTGATTTTGCCAGAGGCAAGATTTTGAAGACTTATATAAATGTTCAGATCAGCTGGCCGGTCGCCATGACTCTGGAAATGTCATAAAATGACATAACTCCTGCCCTGACATGTCGGATGTTCCTCTCGCTGTCCCGCAAGTCGTCCCGACCACTCTCAATGATGCCACACAGTGACCAACATGTTCTGGTCATCATCTTTCAAGTTTAATGTAATTGTATATTATTGTTAAAGCAATTTTATTCCTCTATATTGTCTAAGCAAAAGTAAAAACTACATTTGAGAGCGGGAGGCATGTCTGAGCATCAAGCGGGGTGTTGACCTCAACATGGAAGAAACGTCTGACAGGCTGTGACAGCATGCGCATTTACACGGAGCGCTCAACTGGCTGATCCAAGTAATACTTACAAATGCTTGATGGCTTTTTTATATGGTGGCAATATCTGGCAAAATCCAAACAAAATCTGAGATTCGTGTTGCCGAACAGGCCCTGAGTTTGCCGAACTGACTCTTATTACTGATGAAATATCAAAGGGTGAGTAAATAGTGTAGCAAGACTAGCCATGGACAACCCACAAGAGCAAATCAGTGTTTGAAGGAGGCATTTGAGACAAACTTCATCAGGAAAAGCCGTTTTTGCCTAGGTGACCCCAGAGTGGCCTAAAGCAAACTAGGTGACCTATGAATCCTATGGCATCCTAGGGATTTGGGCTTGTCCCTTGCCAGTCAAGGCTCTTGAGGATTCCCTAGGGTATCCTAGGCAAACCCAGGGCAAGCCTAGGTTTGCCCAGGTTTGCCCAGGTGTTCCCCAGGTGTTCCCCAGGAGCACCTGGGCAAAC
Source organism: Rhodocollybia butyracea (assembly GCA_015501585.1). Lineage (NCBI taxonomy): Eukaryota > Fungi > Basidiomycota > Agaricomycetes > Agaricales > Omphalotaceae > Rhodocollybia > Rhodocollybia butyracea. Next base: position 45,296 of record JADNRY010000027.1, read on the forward strand.
CTGGGCAAACCTAGGCTTGCCTAGGGAATCCTCAAGAGCCTTGACTAGCAAGGGACGAGCCCAAATTCCTAGGATGCCATAGGATTCATAGGTCACCTAGTTTGCTTTAGGCCACTCTGGGGTCACCTAGGCAAAAACGGCTTTTCCTGATGTTGAAGTGACGAGGAAGTGTGGATGAGTTTGATGAGTCTTTATACTGTGCTTTCCAAAACTGATGTCATAATTATGTTTCTATTTGCTTAGAGTTGTTTCGTGTAGATTGAGATGAATGAATTGTTTTTAGGAAAGGGTTTCCATGGTCCGGCGCCGGTTCGAGGTTTATCCCACACTAGCACCATTAACAAGTTTCTCGCCTTTGTCTGTAAATATGAGCACAAAATCACAAAATCACAAATCCCCTTGACATTGTGGTGAATTGATTTTGTTAGTATGAAGTATTTGCCATCACATAAGTACACACACATAACTTTTGAACAAGCGCTAGGCATCCATACCAAGTCTGAGTGGTTTTCTACATAAAGTCACATAACGCCAACTTGGACAGAGCCACAGGTACATTACCAATGTCTAGTGAGATATGAATGCTATACGAGCCACAAGACAGTATTGATTCACATCACAGAATCACGGATTGGTATATTATCGGTTGGGCCTAGGTTGGGCCCAGTATGTCATCAGTTGGGCCTAGTACCTGCCAGAATGTGCTGAAGCGATACGTATATGACAGACCAATACCATAGAAGCTCTGTGGGTAGCGGGACAGCACCCTTTTTGCAACTGACCTGATGATTCCCTCAGGTAGGTGTACTAAGAACACCCACTGAATGGGAAATGTCAGCCCAAAATCATGTCCACAACCCCAAAAATAAGAATTGGCCTGGGAATGAATTCAGAAGAGTAATCCAAGTTTTGCGATGGTGGCTTGACACCCACTTGTCCATGGGGAGCAGATTCAGAGAAAATAATCTGTCTTTAGCGCTGAAGTACCAAACCTCGCTTGTAGTGCTAGGAAAGTTGGAACTTGACTTGATATTTCAAATTTCATGGAGAACTTCCTAGATCCAATAACCTGGTTTGTTTTATGGCATTGTTACAGCTGTTTAGGAAACTCTAGCACATTTTTGAAAAAACACTCATGACTGATTTTGTTTACAACCAAACAAAGTGATGTCAGCATATCCCATTGAAAGCTCCATTCACCCCGCTTTGCCAATGCTTCACCTGTACTTGCATACTCTTATGCTCTTCAGTAGCCAGAGAAATGAGTCTACAGCACCCTATGATGTACATCTCATGTAAAGACTGCAATATCATTCAAAAAAAGTCACATTCAAAGTCAAGATGTGGGCCAGTACGCACGTGGGTCACCTACATCAATGTCACCTTTGTTTGGTTGTAAACAAGATCACTCATGAGTATTTTTTCGAAATTGTGCTAGAGTTTCCTAATTAGCTGTAGGTTGGGGTAGCGAAGACAGACTCTCATCAGACAAATATGCAGTCAATGACATAATTGTAGAAGACAATGAAAGGAATATGTCATTGATGGACTAGTGTGAAGGAAGGTAAAGATATGCCTTAGAGGTTGCACGTGGAAGTGTAATCCCGTTCATCCCACATTAATTGAAGCCCCAGAGCAGCAGACCTACCATCAAGATCTATTCACATAATTTTCACTTTAGACAGCCAAGACATGACAGGTTGGAGCTGGCCCGGTCGACAAAGTGGGGGTGAAAATTTGGAACTTTGAACCCATAAGTGAATTTGTCTCTGTTGCAGAAGGATATCGTCAAACGGCTGCCCCTACTACCCTCATTGTCCTGCGGATCTAACTTTCCTCATTGTTCATCTAACATGTTCCAGCTATCAACATCATATTCTGGTCTGCACTAAACAAGGCTCCTCACAACTCCTGTTCCCTCTTGTGTGTTTGACGCATAGAACATTTCCCTCACACTTCTCATTAGTTACTTGTGTTTTTACTCGCATATCCCCCCCTTTTTCTGTACTCCCGGGTTCGCACGCCATCTGCGTGAAATCGATACTCGTAGGGGGACGATTCAACACCGGAAACACCGGCATCGGCAAAGTGGGATAGATGTTTGTCTATAACCGTGTTTGCAATGGAAACTGCAGGGCGATGAACATAGGTGGTCTGGAAGAGGATATGCGGTAAGTATAGGAGGACATTGGGAACACGTTTGATGGGATCGTTTGCCTCGACTATGAGCAGTGGCGGATGCTAGATCATCTGTTTAGGATGCCTCTTTGACGGAATAGTCGGCGCGCCTAGGGCTGACCAAGTCAGTGACCTAGGGCTGTGTACTTCCATAAAAAAAATAAAATAAAATAAAAAAAGTCTGAAGCTAGAGCAGTGAGATTCTGAGCTCTGTATTTAAATTGACGAGCACAGATATGATTATTCATTGAAGTAAGGATAGAGACCAGTGCATGTCCGGCCCCGGCGGGTAGTACTTGAACACAACTTCAAGTTGTCATACATGGAGCACAATACTTACAGCAGGCTGGCTAGCAGCTTTGCAACCAATAGCCTTTTCTTGAAAGTAACCTACGAGGACCAGCTCCAGCCTCCCTTATGTATGGGCACGAGTCTGACTGCTTCCCCCTTCTCATAATCATATATCTGTAGCGCCGGAGGTTGTCAGCTAATAGATGGTGACCAGATATCACTGAACTCACCACAGGCACTAGTGTAGTCAAAGGATCCACCGTGTTGTCCAGAATCTCCCATTCACTGATACTCCCATCCCCTGTGTTTTCAAGCTCATCCACGTTGTCCCATTGATTGTAGTCCAACGGAGCACCAATGTTACCAAGGAACCGGTTCTCGGCAAAATCAAGTGCGCTAAGTGGAGAGGCGGTTGTGTTGGAGGGGGCTTTGCCAGAATACTGGACAGTGTGGTCAGAGAAAGCACGAAGGTTGAAGAACAAATGATGAATTAGAATAGGTATTAGTCTGGAAGAAGTTTTTTATTGGGATGATGAGTTGGTTGCCAAGCTGGAACAGCAAGTATGAAACATACACGTCGAAGAACTGGCCAGACATGCCGCAGATGTTATTCCAGGTATCCGACATCTAGATCATACAACATTTTCATTTTCAGAGTGTATTCTTGGGAACTAGTATGCAAGAGGGTAACTTACTGTCCCAGGAAAGATGGCTGCCTAGATTTGAGGTTCAAAGTTAGAAAGACTAGCATGGGAAGTTAAATAGCACTCACAATTCCAGAAGCAGAATCAAGGCTTGCAATCATGAAGATGGTGCTAGAAATAGACAAGACTCTGTTTGAAGCTGTCACAGAAACTTCAATGAGGAACTTACAAGAAATATAGACTGCCTATTCACAATGTGTCATATTAGTGACTGTCCTGCAATATCACAATAATTAACTGACCATCGTGCAGGACCACCTCAGCGATACTATGAGTACCAAGCTTTCGGGATTGCATGATGTGACCAGCGGTTTTAATCAAAGTTAAGATGAAGATAATACTGTCAAAAATCAATTGGAGGAGAGGAGAGATAACAAGCACTAGTAGGATGTAGATTGGTTGACCTGGAGGAATGCCGCCAGTGAACAAAAGACTCACAACTGGCATTAAAAAGACGGAGCAATCAATACAATGGATAAGAGGGAAAGATGGACATGCTGACATTTCCCACTCCAAGCCCGCATTGACCAAACACGATGCGAATGGCTCATCATCTGTTCCTTGGCTGGTGATTGCCGAAGAGGAGAACAATAGCTATATATGTGGAGCAACACACAAGGCAACACAACTTGAATATAGTACTTCAAACATGCAATAAAGGGCATACCAGGGTATCAATAACAACATCCGCAATCATGAACGGGCAGAGCAGAATAAGCAGTGATCGCCTCTGACCAAAGAGTGCATAAACCCTCAAAATGGGAAGTACTATGGCAAACAATTCTTAGTCAAGCTATTTCATTGGGAAATGGAGATGACATACATTTCACTGCTGCATCAGTGATATCGAGACTAACCTGTGACATGAGATAGGCATATCCACAGCCACTACGGGAAGGAAAAACAATGGATTTGATTGTCCAAAACACAATCTAAATGATTGTCTTACACTCATATTGATTGTCTGAACCATTCTTAATGATTGTCCAGTTTACTCAAAAAGATTGTCTTATACCTTTATATTTATTGTCTGAACCAATCTTATTGATTGTCCAGTTTACTCAAAAAGATTGTCTTATACTTTTATATTGATTGTCTGAACCAATCTTAATGATTGTCTAAATCACTCTTATAGGTTGTCTGAACTACTTTCAGTGATTGTCTTAACCTTTCAATATGATAGTCTGAACCACTCTATATAACAGTTCAGGACTATCTAAATGATTGTCAAAAACACTCCAAATGATGGTATGAAACACTCAAATTGACTGTTCAGAACACTCAATATGATTGTTTTTGGAAATGGGTCACAGTGTCTTGAGACAATCATTTGGATTGTCCAGCAATCACTTTGAGTGCTTGGAACAATCATTTGAACTGTCTTGAACAATCATTCTGAGTGTGTGTAGCAATCATTTGGGGTGTCTTACAGCATCACTTTGATGGTTTTCAAGTGCTTTCCAAGCATCTTTATAGTAGTAAAAGTATATTTAATACATATAGATTCTACCCTACCGTTCTACACAAGAGGTCAGAAGAGGGCAACTTATCTTGGATTTTTGGAAAGCATGTACAACGAAGAGAGCGAGCATACCAAGATCAACTGTGTTAGGACGTGATAAGCTAATCACTGTAGGCGTAGGCGAAGCAAAAAATAACTTATCTTGATGTTGAATGGTAACGAGCCATCAAGATGCACGGAACGACCACACTGAAAGAGGAAGATTGAAAAAAAAGGTAAGCGGAGCTTACCGTTTGACAGGCGAATCATGGGTCGTGCAGGCCATAACAAGGGGCTAGAATTGAGGCTAGCTGGAAGACTGTTACCTTTCGTTGACGTGGGGGAAGACTAAATCTTGAGTTTGATGTCCTATCTAGGAAGTCACTGAGCAATACTTGGGAAACTAACAAGAGCAAGCACGCACGTCAGCTCAGAAGCGGCGAATGTAGCAATCGACGAAACACGCGCGCGCATCAGCACGGAACCCGCGAATGTAGCAATTGACGAATCGTTGGACGGATTACAATGGCGTCCAGCATGGCCGCTGGTGAGGATGGGGGTCGTGATTAGCGGCAACGTGCACATACTAGGAATTGACTCAATAATTGCCATACAACGGCGTTGGCCTAGCGCTAGACTCTAGTCTCTAGTTGATAGACAACGTACTGGGCTCCGAGGGGAGGCCAGGTGTTGAAGCGAGGGACTAGATGGTGACGGGGGAAGAAACATTCATCGCCTCCAAATCTAGCAACGGCTGGCGGTGGGTGTCCTTACAACGGCGGTGATATCTCCTTGGCAAGGTGTGTTAGGCGGCGAGGCGGACGCAGACCCAAGGTAGAAATCCATACGATGGCTGAGCGTCCTCACAATGGTGGCTGGAAGACAATCCAGCCACCAGCGGAGTTCACCAGCACTGGAGGAAAGAAAGGGACTGGTGAGCAAGGGACAAGATAATTTAAAGTGACCCACGCACCTTCGAATGGGAGGTTGCATCAATATTGGTCTGGGCGGTCATGCTGTGGAGAGAAAGGGAGGCGTCAAGTTGTGTTGGATGGTCGCGGCCTTGTATCGTTGATAGCGTTAAAAGTACCTAACGAATATCCTGTTGTTGCAAGCATGCCATAGAGAAGCTCGAGTAAAAGCCACCGCAATGTTCGAAACTTGAAGACCGCTTCTATTCCCAGTATGCGGCGAAAAGGATTGCAGAGAGGGCCGGGCGTTACAGTAAGAGATTATTTATTTGCGTCATGAAGTTGCAGGTATCCAGCGGTTGTGTTGATGGGTAAGGGAAGGAACGGCGTACGTTGGTGGTGTTGGTGCTGCGGTAAGTTCAACTGACGTGACCATGTGATCTGTCAATCTCGTTCCGTTCATTCCGATCATCCCGCTTGTCCCGGATTTTTCGTATGCACACAATGTACACTATCAGAAGCAAGATGAAAAAAATTCTTGGTAGATAAGCTGGCTGTATCATTGAGGTAAAGGTTAACCGGCGCGCTCCCATTGAGAAACAGCCGGACTCCGTGCTCCACATATTGCGCGGAGACGGAAAATGGAAAGTACAAGTTGTCCGAGTCAGGCTCGGACAGTCATTATGTCCGAGGGCTATTTCACGCTGAGTCAGTCTATAGGCTTCTGTAGGCTATTGTAGCGACGAACGAGTCTGTAATTGCAAATAAATTACCTTTTTTGTGATATTTTCAGATCAACGCTCAGGCTCACGCGCTCAGGTGTAAAATTGTACAGTCTACTTTACCACCATCTCAAGGCCTCATCAACGACTCAGACCGTTTAGACTGTCTGAGCGGCTGGTGACTCGAACTCCCGGTTTCCCGGTTTCTCTGATTGCGCCTGGCATATGTGCTCCGGGCATCTGGCTCAGCAGCTGATACGGTAGGTAGCCCACACTACTTGGCCCACAGCCACCTTGCCAGATACAAAGGGAGGGAATGGGGATTTTATGGGCGCGTTAGCAACAATATTATTTCCTAACAATGGGTACTTGGTAGACGAAACCAATGTTATCGAGTGCAGAGTTGGCTGTTGGAATTGATTCTTATGACGTCACGCGATTTTCCATAAATGCAGTGACATCATCGGGATTAATCACTAGGATTGGACTTTCCGAGTGCCGGACTAGGTATTTCGGGCCATTACTCCACAAAGCGTCTCATCCTGCGGTATATTTCTTGATCCTATCCTTAAACATGCACTATTATATGTTTGTACCTTGTTTCATAGCCTATTCGTATTTCCGCACCGCCTGCGGAGGCCGCGTATCTTTTACTTATATTTGTAGATACTTCGTATCGGCTCCCCTCAGAGTGTTCTCTTATCTCTGAGGTGAGCCTACTTACTTCCTTTATACTTACTTTTACTGACGAGGTCCATAGCTGTAGCTTACTGCGTACTTCGTTAGGTATTTATCAATATAGAGTGTTCTCTTATCTCTGAGCTGTAGCTTACTGCGTACTTCGTTAGCTCTTACAGGTTATCGGGCCCCCGAATTGCTCAACTATGTCTTCATCTGCCACTACCGTTAATGCGCTCACCGATACTCTCCCGAGTAACATCCCTACACTCAGTGCTTCTGGTTCCAACTGGGCGATCTGGAAACTTCGTTTCGAGGCCGCTGTTAAAGGCAAAGACAAGTGGGGCCACTTTGACGGTGTCGACATCAAGCCCGTCTTAACTGGTCCTAATGCTGCGTCTGCCGAGGACCTTCATACTTGGTCAAAGGATGAAGCGACTGCCCGCAATCTCTTGATTTCCAAGGTTTGCGATTCCATTGCACTGAAGATCACACATTTCGGTACTGTTACTGAAGCATGGGCCGCCGTTGTTTCCGAGTTCACGGAAAAGTCTGGCTATGCTGAAGTTGACCTTCGATGTGGGTTTATGGACTCTACTTGCCCTCCAAAGGGTAATGTTCGTCAATTCCTAGAAGACCTGAACACAAAAAAAGAGAAACTTGCCGCTGTAGGTGTTGCTATTGACGATTCGGACCATCGTTCTACTATCCTCCGGGGTATCCCTCATTACTACTCCACCTTTGCTTCCTCCATCATTACGTCTACCCACATTATCGACAAGACCAAGGTTGTTTCACCAATGGCCCTTGCTCAGGCTGTTGCTGAAGAGTACAACCACCAGAAAAGTCGACAGAATGCTCAGGGAGGGAAGCAGAAAGAGAAGAACGACGACGATGAGGCACTCGCTGTGAACTCACCAGCACAGCCTCAGAAGTCTGCGCAGAAGTCAAAGTGTACCTTCTGGAAATGCGGAAAGGAGGGACATTTGAAGCGTGACTGCAAAGTCAAAGTATCCGGGTCTGGTCAAGGATCCAAAGGTAACGCAGGGGCGGTCGAGTCTGATTCCGATTGGGAAGCAGGCGGTGCCTTTGCTGTTGATGACGAGGATCCCTGGAGCAACTCCACATCTTCGTGCGGTGGTAACGACATGGTGTCTGACGACGGCGATGGTCTTTTGCTGTTCTCGGACATGGGTGATGCTGAAGTCCCGGATCTACCCAATGGCTTTGAAGAAGACTGGAGTGACATTCTGTCTACTCACTCCGACACTTCCTCTCTTCTTGCAGCTCCTGTCATGAATGATGGAGGCGCCCCCTCCTGTGCTCACTCCGAGCTATACGACTCTGGCTGCACCCGTCATATCAGTCCTTACCGCAATGACTTTGAGAACTTCGAAGCAATTCCTCCAAAGTCCTTCCGTACCGCAAACAAAGAGACATTTAGTGCCACTGGCACTGGTTCTATCACGGTGGATGTTCCTGCTGGCGTGGATGTCAACAAGCTCGAACTCACTGAAGTCATGTATTCCCCCGAAGTCGGTTACACTCTTGTCTCCATCGGGAAGCTTGATGACCACGGTTTTACGGCGATGTTTGCGGATGGTAAGTGCACTATCCGTGCGCCTGGTGGTGAGCTTGTCGGAGAGGTCCCCAAGAACAAGGGAGGTGCTTATCGAGTTGACCGAAAGGTTGCGGATGGGGAAGCTGCGGCGCTGGAGACAATCACGTTAGACCAACTCCATAAGCGCATGGGTCATATCTCACCTAAAGTTGCTCACCATATGGTTACGAAAGGTTTCGCTACAGGCGTTCGACTTGAGAATGATGGGCCGCAGGACATTTTTTGTGAGTCCTGCATTTACGCCAAGGCTACACGCAAGCCTGTACCAAAGGAGAGACAGGAAGGATCCAGGGCCAAGGTTTTTGGCGAGGTAGTCCACTCGGACTTATGGGGTCCAGCACCGGTTCAGTCTCTGCGAGGAAAGCGCTACTATGTCTCATTCATCGATGATGCAAAACGCTGGGCTTACCTTGATTTTCTCCATGCTAAGGATGAAACATTCTGTTCCTGCCGCGAGTATGAAGCCTGGGCAAAGACCAAGCATGATGTCCCCATCAAGGTCCTTCACTCCGACAATGGCGGCGAGTATACTGGAAAGGAGTTTGTTCTTTATTTGAAGACAAATGGTACGAAACAGAAACTCACTGTCCATGACACCCCTCAGCACAATGGCGTTGCGGAACGCTACAACCGCACTGTCATCGAGAAGGTCCGGGCGATGCTCCATTCCAGTGGGCTACCAAAGGCGTTGTGGGCGGAGGCTGTGCGTCATGCAGTCTGGGTCCTTAACCGTACATCGACAAAGGCGCTGGATGGGATGACTCCTTTAGAGGCATCAACTGGGCAGAAACCGGACTTGCGTGGTTTGCGCGAGTGGGGTGAGAAGGGCGATAATGTAAGGATCTAGGCGGATCCTTATTGCGACGGGTTGATGTACTATCTCGAATAGAAGCGGCGGAACGTTTCCGACGGGATGATTCGATGATAGTGTACTCGATCTGGGAATAGCAACGACGTGAAACGTACGAGCGGAATCCGGAAGTGTAATAGAATGAACCGTACGAGTAAGCCTAGGAACGGAATAGGTTTCCGACTCTAAGGGTAGGACCCGCTGGGCGCAAGCGTTTTCGAATATGAGTTATTGGCGGCGGCAAGTCGAGCGGAAGCTGACTTGATAGAGCGCAATGAATCGGAATCGAAGAGAGTATATTGCGGAGTGAAGAAAACGATAGAGTGAAGAAATAGAGTAAAAGAAACTGATAAGTCGGGAAATGAGTCGGTAACTGGGGGGTTGTTTCAATATAGCAAATCTAGAGTATCAGAGATATCGACGAGTATTTAAGAGTAAGGAGGATATACAGGGTCGTGAAAAGTACGTAGACAATCAGTTAAGGTGAAAGGGAAAGTACTACAAGGGACGAGCGGGAACGGAAATAATACAAGGGCATATCTCGGAATGGAACAAGGCAAGTGGAGAGACGGAAAGGTAGTGAGTAAGACTTGTGGAAGAGTTAGTAATAGGTAATTATGGCGGTTGTGATTGCGCCATCGAGAAGAAGTCGGGAGCGGAACTAACGGGATAAGTCGGGAGAGCGGAACCGACGGAATGAAACGAGAATAGAGCGGGAGTACGGGGCATGACAGATAAGCTTGGCGGGCGTGTTAGAGAAGGACGTTGGGTGGGCGTGAGTGAAAAGCGTAAAGGTTTTCGTGTTTATTGGCCAGATTCCCATTCAATCACAGTCAAGCGTAACGTCTACAGTGACAAGATGGCGGGAGTCAGTCGCGTTGAGGGGGAGGACTGGGATATCAACTTACCGACTCCCAGTGAGCAACCTCCTTCTCAGACGAAACCATCTTCTTCTACTCCAGTACCCCATGTTGAACCAACTCCTGATCCAGAGCCGGAACCTACTCGTCGCATCCGGAAGCCTAGCCAGCGCGTCCATGATATTCTCGAAGGCCGTACCCACTTACCGTCAGGTGTTCAAACACCATCTACTCCTGCGCCCGTTAGCAAGCTTGAGGGGGAGAGTGAAGCGGGTCTGGTAGACTTGCTTGAGGATGAGGATTTTCTCCTTGAGTATGCTATGGTGGCTGAGACTAGTGATGCCGAAGCTCTTGAACCACGCACCTTAGCTGAAGCGAAACGTCGTCCTGATTGGCCGTTATGGGAGAAGGCTATAGAGGAGGAACTGAAGATGTTGACGGATATGGGTACTTGGGAAGTTGTCAAGAAGCCGGAAGGAGTTAACGTTGTTGGCTCCAAGTGGGTCTTCAAGGCAAAGAAAGATGCAGCCAGAAATGTGGTACGCTATAAGGCTCATCTTGTTGCTCAAGGTTTTTCTCAGGTTCCTGGAGTTGACTACTTCGATACATATGCGCCGGTTGCACGCATGGCTTCTATTCGCGCTATTCTTGCGATGGCGGCTCACTTTGACATGGAAGTTCATCAGATCGACATAAAGGGCGCATATCTGAACGGTAAACTCACCGAGAATGAACAGATCTTCATGTCTCAACCTCCTGGCTTTCCGGAACCCGGTACATCATCTCGTCATGTCCTCCATCTCCTCAAAACTCTTTATGGCTTGAAGCAGAGCGGCCGTCGCTGGTATCAGCGGTTGGTAGAGATTTTGGTTAGGGTTCAAGCAGTGCGAAGTGGATCAGGCAGTCTTCTACAAGAAGGAAGGTGGAAAGAGTATTGTTATCGCTGTGCATGTCGACGATTGTACAGTGGTGGGATCAACATTGGCTGATGTCGAGAAGGTAAAGAATGGTGTGCGGAGCCATGTCGAAGTCACTGACTTAGGGGCTCTACATTGGATTCTCGGGATCGAGGTCCGACGGGACCGTGAGGGCCAAACTCTAGCGCTCTCACAGTGCGCCTATCTGGACTCTATTATCTGCCGATATGGATTCAGCGATCTGAAGCCTGTTTCCCTCCCTATGGATCCAAATGCTCACCTTTCTTCCGCGCAATCTCCCTCTTCCACTACCGATATTGCTGCTATGCGCGACATCCCCTACCATGAAGCTATTGGCTCACTGATGTGGGCGATGCTTGGAACTCGACCCGATATTGCGTTTGCTGTCACTACACTCTCACGATACACCAAGAATCCAGGACAGGAGCACTGGGACGCTGTGAAGCGTGTGTTTAGGTACCTGAACGGTACAAGGGACCTATGGTTGACTTATGGCGGAGCGGAGAGAAACTTGATTGGGTATGCCGATGCAGATGGGAATATGGCAGAGGACAGGCATGCTGTCACTGGGTACGCATTTATTCTCAATGGCGGCGCTGTTTCATGGGCTTCTAAACGACAGGAAATGGTTACTCTATCGACTACAGAATCTGAATATGTCGCCGCTACTCATGCCGCCAAGGAAGGTCTCTGGCTTCGGAGTCTTCTGACTCAAGTCTTCTATCCCCTCTGTGATCCAACAACTCTTTTCTCCGATAATCAATCTGCTATTGCTCTTGCTAAAGATCATCAATATCATGCTCGTACTAAACACATTGACATTCGTTATCATTTTATTCGCTGGGTTGTCAGCGAAGGTTCTATTCATTTGGTTTATTGTCCTACCGAGGATATGGTCGCCGACGCTCTCACTAAAGCTTTACCTTCTGCAAAGGTTAAGCACTTCGCTTCGGAACTTGGGCTGAGCTCGCTTTGAGGGGAGTGTTGGAATTGATTCTTATGACGTCACGCGATTTTCCATAAATGCAGTGACATCATCGGGATTAATCACTAGGATTGGACTTTCCGAGTGCCGGACTAGGTATTTCGGGCCATTACTCCACAAAGCGTCTCATCCTGCGGTATATTTCTTGATCCTATCCTTAAACATGCACTATTATATGTTTGTACCTTGTTTCATAGCCTATTCGTATTTCTGCACCACCTGCGGAGGCCGCGTATCTTTTACTTATATTTGTAGATACTTCGTATCGGCTCCCCTCAGAGTGTTCTCTTATCTCTGAGGTGAGCCTACTTACTTCCTTTATACTTACTTTTACTGATGAGGTCCATAGCTGTAGCTTACTGCATACTTCGTTAGGTATTTATCAATATAGAGTGTTCTCTTATCTCTGAGCTGTAGCTTACTGCGTACTTCGTTAGCTCTTACATTGGCAGCATTTGATGTTATATAGAGCTCCTCCTCAGGGATCCAAGCTTCTGTACCTGCAAATAATGTAAGGACATTGAATATATATTTGCCTATGCACGGGGGCGAGCGATGACTGTAATTTTAAAGTATGTCAAGCAGGAATCGACAACTGGACTAGTGTTATAGCGATCCCTCAGGCAAGGACCAATGCAAGGAAAGGGGCGCTTTTGCCATTGATAGCGACTACAACTTTCACATTGTTGCTGTCTAGGTATCATGATTTATTGGCAAGCAGATTTCAAAGGCTGCATAGGCAAAGATATATATTTTGAGTAGCTAACCATTATATGGAGGTGCAAGAATGGAAAGGGGTGTTTTGGCCACTACAACTTCCGCATTGTTGCTGTCTTTGTATATCATGTTCCATTGGACTATTACAAGTACTTTTGTTGGGTCCGATGGTGTTTTGAGTAGATGCGCCGAATTGATTTTGATCCTGTCATGCGTTATTTTATACGCGGTAATCCTTTTGGTCTGGACGGAGTACATCCTATTGGCCCAGGGGTCTGTCCTGACACGAATTGACTTATTGCTGATCAACTTCTGACCTTTGATACTCAACAATCTAGATACATTTTGGATATCTACAGACGTCCTCTGTCACTGCGGCACCTACACGTGATGAGCCTTCTCACTTATGAATTACTCATTCAACAATTTTGATGTACAACAACTCCAAGGTACTTACAGCAACTAGACATGCACTACCTTTGATTCCAAAGCCTGTTTCACAAAAGGAGACTTCTAAGAGCTTGAGTACAAACCGTTCCGAGCGAGCCAAGACCACCAGATCGACTCCACCACTTCCAAAAATTATTACTCCAGCGCCTCAGCAACTGCACAAAGTGTCTCACCGCAAGTTTCATTTTACTGACAAGTCTACTATGCTCCCAGGTGTTCCCAGAGCTTCGGAAAAATTCCTAGGAGGTTCTGGGGATGTTACAATGATCAATATTGAGTCAATGAAGTGTTCCACTAAGCCTGAAGAAGCGCCAGAATTAATTCGTGAGCCCCAACCTGGACTGAATAGTTTGAATATCACCACATGCGAGCCCATTATTCAATATGATGTTCCTGAGAGCCATGGACACCAGATCGACTCCACCATCTCGGAAAATTACTCTCCCAGCGTTGGAGCAACCCAGCATAGTGCATCAGCAACAAGTTCAAGCTTCTTGAGCCTACAGTGATCCTAGATGTCCCTACTGCCTCGGAAACCTTCCTAGGAGGTTCTAGAGATGTGAGGAAGATGGATATGGAGTCGACATTGAGTTCCGAGCCAGCTAAGTGTTATTTTACTTTGGATGTGCAAAGGCTAGCTGGCAATCATTCTGTTTGATCTGAGACATTGCCCGAGTTTAATCCCCAGCCACCAAGTCTTTTGTTGGAGGATATGCGCACCAAAGCGAATCCAACCCGAGTACTGAAGCTATGATGTCAGCTACGTGCAATTCTGCTAATTTCATTCATGATTCTACTGTGTTGTCTTCTCCAGCTGCTATTTTTTGACTACTGCAACTGGTGTAGGAGGGTACAATGTCCCTCTAGCACTTCCTATCACCTCCCGAGTCGACGGACATTGGATACCATTGTGTTTTGAGATGCTACACTTGTCCCTAGTGTTGTCAAAATTGCTAAGTTGTCCTTTGGATCGTTCTGTGTGTGGTAGGGCTCTGCACCGTACTGTATACGGGCACGGCCGTACCCAATACGGGTCGTATAAACAACGGGGTGCCCGTACCCGTACCGTAAATTTCAGGTTAGAAAGCATTACGGTACAGATACGGGTTCATACCGTCCGTAAACGGGTATTCAACCGTATTAGCACCAACAAGCAGTAAAAGCTCCAAAATTGTTATATATTCAAGCACTGGTACTCAGAAGAAACTTTAGTATTTGATCTGGTGGTAGAGGCAATGAGAGAGAGCTTGTAAATGGTACTAGGCTTGTGACAAGCTCTCTCAGATGTTAACGTCGTAGGCCCAAAATGATACGTGAGGTGATGTAAGGGCCAAAGAACTAGAAATGAGGTTAGGCCTGAGGTGACATGCAGGGCTTGTCCAAAAGAAATATAATTTTGCCTCAGGGCTGAGTCATAAGGTGTTGTATACAAGGTACTTGCGAGTACGGGTTCGATCTGTCCCACTCGATCCTTATGTTATCCTTACGAGAGGCCAAAAGTGACAACGGAGTGACTGGCTTGTCAGTAAGTATAGTGTATGTAGGTAGCGCATCAGCGCCCCTGAAAGACAGTACGAACTTGAAGTAAACTCGCCTCACAACGACAGGTATTCCTGGGGTATGTTAGGGTATTCCTGCAGATGATGAACAGCATATAAATAAGTAGGCTTGATACGAAGCTATGGAAGAAAGAAATAACGATAGACAAAAGGAAGAAATCCATATATTATTATCCTCCAGCTGCCTCCTCAAGTGCCTCCTAGTACTTTAGCATTCTGATGTTTCATACAGTGCTAGTTTGGGAGCTTGCAAAGTACCTACTGGGAGGCCCTTATCATCAACTTATTGTGGCCTGCATGATACTTACAATTCTGAAATAATTTAGGCAAGGTGTCGGGCTGGGTCGGGGGCGGCTGAAAATGGTACAGTACCCGAAGCGCCCGGTGATGGCTATGACTAGAAACAGCAGTTCAAGCCGAGACCCCTGCCCGGATTCAGCGCCTTTACCGTGACTTTGATGTGACTTCAGGGTTTGATGGTATCTGAGTGGGACGGATCGACCAGTACCTCAGGTACTTGCAGTTGTACTGTATTACAGCCGTGACAGTATTTTACGGACAGTAATATATGGGTCTCACCGTACCGTGACCGTACCGTATCAGTCATTGCCTTTTCTTCTACGGTACGGACACGGACCCGTACCACGGTACCCGTAAGCCGTGTATAGACGGTCACGGTGCCGAGCCCTAGGTATCATGTCTAAGCTAGATGCTATTTTTTCTGAGGATTGAATAAACTACCTTGCTCCACCCTGACATTAAATAGTCAAAATGATTGTCTTAATTCTTGGCACTCTAAATGATTGTCCTCAATAGGAGACAGTCTCACCAATTGTCTTGGGTTGGGCACTCTAAATGATTGTTTGCTCAAGACAATCATGTTGACTGTCCTTAATAGTAGGCAATCCAGATGATTGTCTTAGATTAGGCACTCCAAATGATTGCTTACTCAAGACAATCATTTTGATTGTCCTCAATACTAGGCAATCAAAATGATTGTCCTAAGTTATGGGCATTCTAAATGATTGTTTGCTCAAGACAACCAAAATGAGTGTTTGGCAAAAAAACATCTAAATGATTGTTTTTTCAAAAAATGATTGTCTCAGACAATCAAATTCATTGTTTTTCCTTCCCATAGTGAGTCCTGATAAAGACACGGAGTCGGGAGCATATCTAACGCTAGCGCGTAACTTCCGTGGCACGAGTGTGACGATTCACGAAGCTGTCTAGCTTGAAGCCTGAGGACGAGGTAATTCAATTCGGAAGGCAATAACCCAGGTAGGTTTTGAGAGCAGTCCTGACAAAGACTTAAAAAGACACGCACGGAATATGGAAACCTCCCGAGTCGTGTGCCAATTCTCAAGCCGTTGTGGTTGGACGTGACGAGGTAGAAGCCGTGGTAGAGATCAGTAGCCTCTGCGATACGTTGTGAGTACCAAAGGTTCTTAGCGTATCCTCCACATATGAGGAGATGCGTGTCGTCGAAGTTTGCTCTTACTCGGATATGTCCGGAAAATCCAGCTATCCAATCCTCAAGGCCTCAGTCCTACCGGTACCCTTTACTGGGGCTCGGTGCATGTTTTAGCTTCTTTCGCCACAGCTTCAGTTTTCTCGAACGTCGTTTGAGGAAGTTTCTGCATATGGATGTTCTCGAATCTCCACTTCAATTCTCTCGAACGTCGGTTGAGGAAGCATCTGCAAGTAGATTTTCTGGAATATCCATACACAGCAAGGGTCTTTTTGTGTAGGACATAGCATACAGTATGCGAATAGAGAGCACGTCGAGAGGGACTCAGGAGAGGAAAGATAGCGAAAGTGAAAGTGAAAGTGAAAACACAGTGGAAGCCTTGAACAATCAGAATTTGGCACTTATGAGATATAAATTGGTTGATGCGCACTCCTCTCTGGACATATCACGAAACCAATTCCGACTCCTGAGCTGGAGTCATTCCGGGGCCACCTTCGATTGATCTAATGTATAAAACGACTTCAACGCGTTCCAGGGTGCTTCCCAAAGGAGAGAAGGACGTCATGGTTTCTTAGAACATCAACGATCAGACGGGGAAGCGAGCCGAACAGTGACTTGGCGGAGGGGCTCACCTCCTCTCACCTCCAACATCTCATCATGGGGAACATCAAAAGTTATTTCACGACAGATGGTATCTCGAATGGGTTTTATTAACTTGAGCCTGAACCCCAGCATCAGCATGGGATTATACACGATCGCGGGCGAAGTGAAAGAAGCTTGCTAGGGGTTAATTATACCTGGCTTGAGGAGTCCCGCGCATACTGTACTGTACTAGGAATTCATATAGCCAGGGTGCGCAATTCATCGAAGGACTTAATTATATATGGTGGGTGACAAAGTAACTTGTCTACGTACTTTGATGTACTTTTTCAATATAATCAAGTAACTTTGAAGTAACTTGATTTTCACACACTTGACAGGTACTTATTAGGATACTTGTGGCACTTATATCTTGTTTTGAATGCCTGAGATTCTCATTGCTGCTTCTCACCGTTGCTGCACAAGTAAAAAGCACCATATGTGCTATACTTATAGTAACTTTTGAAGAAACTTTGTGTACTGTGGTGACTGGGGGCTGGTAGGTGCTTGAGGGGGCAAAAGTGTTGAAGTCCACATGATATCATGATGGACTGATAACGCTCATAGAACTAAGGCCCTGTGGTGTAGTGGTTAACACCCTTGGTAGATATCCAAGTGACCTGGGTTCGAATCCCGGCAGAGCTGCTGTTAGGTGGTCTTGTGATCCTCGGGGGAATCTCGGATGAGGTCATGCAATACGGAACATGTTGCTGCCTCCCGTTATTTCAACAAAAAGACAATAAGTATGACTGGAAGAAACTTTGTGTACTGTGGTGACTGGGGTCTAGTAGGTGCTTGAGGGGGCAAAAGACAATAAGTATGATTGACAAACAAATGTGAAAAAACTGTTGTACTGGTGCTAATTGCTGTACCCAGCTCCATCTATTTAGTATTTGTGTGTTTTTGAACTTTGACAGCAGCTGAGCTTTGTTATGGTCTAGTCATCTTTGCAAGTTTTTGAGTCTAGATATAGCCAAATCTTGGCTCAATCAAACCCTAGATGACCCATGGGAGTAGACTAAATTTCAAAATGCAAGACAATGAGTATACAAGCTAAATCAAGTCAGATAGAGAACAAACGTACTTTGTACATAGTTGCTGCTTGGGCGTTCCGCCACTTATGTACATAGTTTACCTATACATCTCAAAGCCTGGGATGAGCTCTGGCTGCTCTGGAGTGTTCTGGAGTGCTCCAGAGCAGCTAAAGAAACCCAGAGCAGCTCCAAAGAGTGCTCTACAGCAAATACCCTTGCTCTCAACTTGCTCCGAGATGCTCTGGACTGAATAGCAGCTTGAACTGAATAGAACCGCTCTGATTAAAACCAAGGTTTTGCAGATGTATACTCTGTCGGTACATTATATTTCTAATCTGCTGTTGCCTTCTCCCACCCATGTCATTTTGACTCCGAGTCCGCTCACCATGGTGTCGACAATCCTGCATGCATCAGCAGCTGTACTAGTACAAAATGGGTGAAAGTATTCAGCTGCCAGAGCTTGTTTCGGTGCAAAACCCTCTTATTTCTCGAACCTCAAACCTCAGGTTTGGTGTGGGTTTGAACCAGGTTCACCTCTAAATTTTTCAAGATTGAAATGCAACCGTTTGCAAATTGTTTATGACAGCAACGGTATTATCGGGGTAGCATGCTACCAGCCTGTTAACCTACTACACCCTCAACATTATTGCACACCCTCTATGCACATTTGATTATTCTAGAATCTTAATGTGCTTAAATTAGTATGGTATAGAGCATACCCTCTGAATATTGAACTGCACTCACAGGCAACTCACAGGTTCTGCGTTGAAGTTCAGCTTTGACTTGGAACCCGGTGCAGGAGCCTTGCATTGTCCCTGTTGGATAATAAAATAGAACACGATATTACCACTCGGGATAATATATAGCACAACGGCAGAATAGAGTGAAAAGCACAATATATTCCGTTTGCCCCCTACAGCACTGAGAGAGGGGCAATCGGATGAGGTAGCGTATATCTAGCTACTGCTTATATACTGGTAATGGGGGTGATAGGAAATAAGTACGTGTAAGTACATGTCAATAATGAGTGTGAGATAACTATGAGCTTGATCAATCATAACAATGATACTGATATCTGCTGATATCCAACAGTCCCAAACCTGTCCTTGGACTTGTCTTTTCACCTATCTTCCAGGTTTCCAGGCCCCGACATTTTAACAACTCGATACGTTGAAGTCATGCTAGCATTTGACCAGCACAAATGTTTGTTCATAGACTTACTTATCCTACTTCATTCATATCCTACAGTGGGGTCCCTCGAGTTTTTAACTTACAAGTACATACAAATACATAAGTAGCTGTAATGAGATCATTTTTCTTTCTTTGTTACTGTGCCCATTGAGTGATCAGAAATTAGAATTGTGACTGGGAGGGTTTATCAAAACTTCAGGTGATGGCGTCGGATGTGAGAAAGGAAGGATTGTACAAGACAAGACCAAGTACATATCAGATCTATGGCTATATAGGGTTACATGACTGTGTAGCCTTGTGTGTAGCTCTAAAGACTCATCAGGCAGTTTTCTCTAGGTTCCAGTTAAGGGTTTAAGATGATTGCTGGATACAAAGTGTAACCTTTACCAATAGCATGACCGTATCATGACCAAAGTTTTATATAGTCATTATGTATACTGTTGGGACTCGAGCTTTTCAAACTCAAATATATGCTACAAAGATCCATGGGGTGGCCATTGCTGTATACCTACAACTTTGCCACGCCCTCGCGACTAGCAAAGTATACATACAGTGCAGCGGCCCCATCCTGCATCTCACTACCAACTTGTTTGTTGTTCATTGTACTTAAAATGAGCTTTTCGAATGGTTAAACCGAGATGTAAATGCTGTAATCTATGTTGTCAAGTACGTCAAGTGTGCCGAGGGACCGGCATCAAGTACCTACAAGTACATCAAGTGCGCCAAAGTACTGGCATCAAGTACCTGTCAAGTACCTGTCAAGTATGGGAAAATCAAGTAACTTGAAAGTAACTTGACTAAATGGAAAAAGTACATCAAAAGTACGTGCACAAGTTACTTTGCGCACACTCATTATATATCAGTTGGGCCGATCATCTCCTGATGTACACCTTACCGAGCATTGTTTCTAAGATTTGGTTTCTTCCTTGCTCTATGGAGCTCGATCCTAGTCGACTTTAACCGACGACACAATCTTGCCAACTTACCAACTCCTGGCATACTTGTACTTGACCTTGGAAGTTCTTTAGTACTTGAAGTGGGGCGCAACCCGGACAGCGATACCTATACCGGGAGATCAACCTGATCCAGAGAGAATACTTCGGATCTACTGGTAGCATCTGGCAGCCCAAACTAGATGAGAGGCCTAGCTAAGAGTGCCAGAAGGGGTCTGATTGAGTAACACCATTGACTGTGTATGCAATGGGCTCCACGGAGAGCCAGCGATTCAAAGGTACTTCCACAACCGCTCTGACTGTTGATAATAGTCATCTTTCCAGTGTCTAGGCACTATCCCTTGAGGTAATGAGGTGCGTGTAGTGACTATACAACCTCAGACTCACCATGCATGCTGGCTCTTCTATCGCCAAACACTCAAAAAGCCTGCATTGAGTACGGCAAGACCACGCCCCAAGAAATCATCTATCCATCAGTGGTCTAGCGGTGTTCAATATGAAGATTTACAGGTATGAATGGGAACCATGGTTATCATGAATCATCATAAGATTACATCTTACAAGCTTTGTTTGGCAACTGATGAAGAAACAGCAAGCCCAAGGCGTGCCCGCAGCCCTCATTTCTGCTGACCTTAGCCTGCCAGACACTGATTCTTTAGAATGCAGAGTTGAGACTCGAGAGTATTGAAAGCCCAAAGGGAGGCATGACCAAGTCGAGAACATAGGTCGGCTTCGTGATTAATAGGAGGAGGTGGCCACATTGATATACGGATAACATTGCCAGGTGATCAAGTGGTGCAAACGGTTCCGTAGACAGCTCACGTGTGATACCCTTTAAATTCGATCTTCCCAATTCAATATACGACAAACTGCTCTCTGAAGTAGTTATATATACTCTTAATCCCCGTAGGATATCAGGATTCCGTTGTCCAGCTCCACCGGATGGCAAAGCTCATTGATAGGAGTCTGGAGATAGGAGGTGGCGGCATTGTTGGATGCATGACAGGTGGCCGACTGGGCACTTTAGTGCTAGACAGTCCCCGCGAGATATCCTTTGAGCCCATTCTTTCCGGCTCAGCTTCAAGATCTGACAGATTGAAACCAAACATCAGATTCTAGATATCAATGAAGATACTAGTAGAGGTGGGGCGACCAATAGAGCATGTAGGGAGACAATAACAACACACGGAGGGGTAAAGATGATCTGCCATTTATCATGCAGAGCCTTAAATGGTATCATTTGATAGTACTAATGGCAAAAACGGAGAGTCCACTGTGCAATAACAAGTATCTTAGGACATTGAGGAGGTTGACACTAGAATTGTATTCAAGACATATTCAAATGGTCCACTGTTAAGTTTATCAAACGCAAGATACTACCAGTATTTTGTCGAGCCTCAACAATCCCAACATGCGAAAAGCGCTGGGTCCTGGTTAGCTTGTTTAGATCAAATTAATGGAACAATTTATGAGATCACCTTGATTCATGCTAATTTGTTCGCACTTTTTTCATCTTCTGCTCCTGTCAAAAATGGCCAACTGTTTGCCATACTTATGGGTTTGGTATTACTATTCCATCCTTGTCCGTTGACGTGTAAGAAGTATACTACACACAACTTCTGACTCATTCTGTTATAATCTCTTGATTGAGGATCAATCAGTCAACCTGCAGTTATGCATTGAATAACGGTTCACCATCTATGATCTGTTTGATTGATGACCTATCCCCTCTCTGCACTCCTTTATAGCTCGGTTTTGGCGTTGTAAGTATGCTACTCAAGCATTGATATGTCCTCAAGCCAGATCCCACCAGCTGCTCTGCAAGAGATATTCTCGGAACTTAGTTCTGGGTATGAATTTCCTTGGGCTACTAACTGTTTCCATTTTTCTCATGTTGAAAGGTGTTCAGCCGGATAGCTATATCAGCAGGATATGCAGCCGCAAGTATGTAGTATAATCCCCTCTGTGCAAGGTGCCATTGATGAATGCTTGTGGCAGCTTTGACTCTGTATGACTTGCTCTTGACGCTTTCTTCAGAAGCAACCAAGATGTGGCAGCCGAAGAAGACATTGGTGTTTCCACTGTTCCTCACCCTCCGTTATGCCACAATATTGTATCAAATAACATTCAGCATGTCATTTTTCTTGCCTTTTACTAGTAGCAAGGTAACGGAAACTTCCTCACATACACTTTTATATCTCTCAATTTGCTTTGGTTAGGGGTATAAACCTCCAGTTGATGTAATACAAATCAGTGGAACTAATTCAACCCTTTAGTTGTGCCACAATCATCTATGTAGAGCAAGTAATGTTCATATTTTATTCAGCTGCACTGTCCGGTATGCATGCCTACATCACAAATTTTATCCCTATAACTTGCTTTCAGGTGTTTTTGCCCTGCGTACCTTTGCAATTTATGGCCGAAATTGGACAATATTGGTTCTCTTAGGTATCTTAGCTGCTATCAATGTTGTAATATCAACGGAAACTATCCTAAACTCATGTGGAATCACGGCGAGTCATTATGACTCATATTCGGTTCACGGTATTTTATGCATTGGACATAAGTCATAGCTAGTTAAGTAGAGTCACGTTGAGTCATATCTAGTCATGTAGAGTCATGCGCAGCAATGCACAGTCATCCCGCAGCATTCCGCAGCAAGCTTATTACGTAGTTTCCCATGTACTAGTTTATCCCTATAAATATAGGCTCGAGGGACCCAGTTCAAAATAATTAAGAACTACCCCCACAACTAGCGAGCACTTAAACTCCACCAATAATTCGCTAAGTATTACACAACCTTCAATAGGTTATGGGCCCCGACCTTAGCTGAATTAAATACACATTATCTTTGACATTACAAACAACAATTTGCACAACACTTTATCATCACTAAGAAGCCAACAACAACACAGTCACCAGTCTAGCAATAATGTCTACCAACCATTCAAGTAACACAAAGCTTGGGGATTATTTCCTTAGACTCCCAAAACTCAATTCAGATGGATCAAATTGGGTCATATACAAGGACCGCTTCATGTTTGCTGCTGAAGCTGCAGGACTTGAAGAGTATTTGAAAGACACAGCTGCACCAAAGCAGAAACCAGCAATTTCTGATGCCAGTGCTGGCCCAACAGCAGCAGAGACCAAAGCCATTGAAGAGTGGGAAAAGGAAATGAAAACATGGAATTCAGAATCAGCAATATTAAAGCAGGGAATTGCAAGCACTATACCTGATTCATTATTCCTAAAGGTTAAAGGGGAGACAGCAGTTGGAAAGATGTGGAAGAAATTAGTAGATGAACATCAGATGAAGTCAAAAATGATGGTGGTCGACTTGCGGCGTAAATTACAGAATGAACGTTGTGAGGGTGACAATGATGTTCGGGATTACTTATCCAGAGTAATTGCCTTACGAGAAGATTTGATTTCAATGAATGCAGATCCCGGCGAGGATAATTTCATTGCAATAATCATGACCGCTCTTCCAAGATCATATGACCCTTACCTGGCAGCATTGACTGCAACGGCAACACTTGTTAGCACAACACTCACAGTGGATACATATATTCGTGGGATCCAAGATGAAGCAGATAGAAGGAAATTGGGACAACAAAATTCCAAAAATGGAGCCAAAGAAGCAGCATATGCTGTGGGACCATCAAAGAAGTCTGCAGGAAATAGGAAATCAGTGAAGTGTTTTAATTGTGGTAAGATGGGTCACATGAAGCAGGATTGCTTTGAGGAAGGGGGTGGAAAGGAGGGCCAGTGGCCTAAATACTGGAAAGGGAAAGGCAAGGGAAAGACCTATTCTGCCAAAGCAGCCATTGACAATGAAGACTTTGCATGGTATGCAAGTGTAATCCCTGATGAGAAATGGGAAGCTAAAATCACTGAAAACCTGTTGGGATATGAAGAACCTGACACAAGTAAATCAGAGCAACTGGAAGGGATGGGAACCATCTATGAAAATGATGAGATCCTATGGGCGTTCAATGAAGAGGGCAGTAAATCCAGTGCTGAAACAGTGCTTACCCAAGAAACAAGGTCTGAAGATGGTAATTCAATGCCAGATCTTCAGAGTATCTCCACATCAATTGATGATGATTTGGGAGATTGGCGCACAGCCGAGCCTGACAATGATGAGGCATGGTTCAGTGACATTGACGAAGAAGAAATCCCTGACCTACAAGAGGTAGAGGATTGGTATGACAAGAAGGAAACTTGTCTAAAATCACAGGAAGGACCTATCCTAGTTCAACTTGAAGTACCTGACCCAAATGCTATACAAGAGCAAGGGGATGTTGAATATCAGGAAATTGATGTGCTAGGAAGAGCACAGACCAGGTATGATTTTAGTTATCTTGCAAATGCTGACAAGAATATAGGAGGTATTACTGAGCTCTATGACTCAGGTGCATCACGCCATATGTCCCCATATAGGGAGAAGTTTATCAACTTTGTTCCCATTGCCCCCAAAGATATTAGGTCTGCTGACAGTGGAACCTTTGAGGCAGTTGGACGAGGCGACATGCGGATCACAATTCCTGGTAAAAAGAAACAGACAACAATTTTAATTAAAGATGTTTTATATGCACCAATGTTGAGTGTGACACTCATATCAGTGGGCAAAATTGCAGCATCTGGATGTTCTATCATATTCCGCAATCAATTTTGCAAAATATATGATGAGAAAGATAAATTGTTGGGGCAAGTAAACTGCAACAATGGGCTATATCAGGTCCATCATGAACCTGATCAAATCTATGGCATGGCAGCTAATAGTGTGAAAGTGACAGTGAATGAATTACACTGTCGACTTGGTCACATTGCACCAGAAGCTTGCAGAAAAATGGTTCAGGATGGTCTTATTGAAGGCATTGAACTAGATGAAAAGGAACCAGTGAAAACATGTGATACATGTGAATATGCAAAGAAGACCCGGAAACCAGTCAAGAAGGAAAGGGATCAGAAAAGGGCAGCAAATATTGGTGATCATATCCATTCTGATGTATGGGGACCATCCCCAGTACAAACTCCTCATCATAAACATTACTACTGTTCATTCACAGATGATCATTCTAGATGGTCCATGGCTTATCTTCTGGCAACAAAGGATGAGACTTTTGATGCATTTAAGCAATTTTGTGCATGGTTATGGACACAAAAAGAGATCCGAGTAAAAATGTTAGGATCAGACAGAGGAGGGGAATATCTGGGCAGATTATTCAATCAATATTTGGCTGAAGAAGGAATAACTCGAAACCTTACTGTTCATGATACACCAGAGCATAATGGAGTCTCAGAAAGACTTAACCGGACTCTCCTTGAACGAATCCGTGCAATGTTGCATGCAAGTGGATTACCCAAAAACTTGTGGGGAGAGGCTTTGAAACATGCAATTTGGTTGAAAAATAGATCAGTAACAAGAGCATTGAAGGATAAAACACCTTATGAGATTATGTTTGGTGAAAAGCCAAATTTATCAAATCTCCGGGAATGGGGAGCCAAGGTATGGGTACATGAAGATGGCAATACAAAACTTGAAGGCCGAGCAAATATTGGACATTGGCTGGGATTTGATCTTGAGTCAAGTGGCCACAGAATTTATTGGCCAGATACTCGAAAAATTTCTGTAGAAAGAAGTATCAAATTTGATCAAGACGCGTCAACATTTGTACCTGGTGGAATTCGGTATGAGGGGGAGAATGAAGGATTCATTCCGAACCCCACCAAACCAGACAACACAGAAATTCCAAACTCTCCAAAACCTTCTCAAACAACAGCTCCTACTATTACAATAGATCCTACTTCACAAAATCCACCACCCAAAGATCACTTAGGAAAACTGATCAACTCCAGTGTTGATGAGGGAAATATTCTAGAAGGGAAACGCAAGCGCACTGCAACACGCAAAGTGCAGGACCTTATTACTGGAGAGGGAAGAACTGATAATAGACCTAGTGCACCATTAGTAACTCCCGGTGTACAAATCCCTGATATAGGAAAGGATATAGCAGGAGGACTCAATCAAGCTGTTTTTGGACTTGCAGCAATGGAAGCTGTAAGCATTGATCCCACTTATGAAGAGGCCAAGAAGAGGTCAGACTGGAAAAGATGGGAGGAAGCTTGAGACATTGAGCTAAAGACACTATTGGAAGCAGGAACCTGGGAAGTTGTCCCAAGACCTGCAGACCATAATGTTGTGGACTGCAAATGGGCACTGAAGCTCAAATTGAAGGATGGGAATATTGACAAGTATAAAGCCAGACTTGTGGCAAAAGGATTCACACAAGTTGAGGGAGTAGATTTTTATGAAACATTTGCACCTGTTGCAAAGATGGAATCACTCAGGATAATTCTCACCATGGCAGCCCGAAACAACTGGGATATTGAAGTCTTTGATTTTCATGGAGCATACTTAAACGCTACATTTGAAGACAATGAACAAATCTACATGGAGCAACCACCAGACATAGAGTTTGCTGACAGAACTAGATATGTGTTAAAAGTTGATGATCTTATCTTGTTATGTCATCTATACGTTCGTGGATTCATGCCGTAACGAAACCAGAAAATTTTCTGCTTTCATTACGTTACTTACATACGTCCCATGTGACACATTCTTTTAATTGTATTTTACATATATTGACACCTCAGCGTCGTTCTACCACTGTCGCTGAGGTTAGTACTCACATTCTTTATTTCTTGTACTTATTACTGACTATGTACCTAGAACTCTCTTTTATTTCAATAGGTACATAATACAGCGTCGTTCTACCACTGTCGCTGAGAACTCTCTTTTATTTCAATAGTTTCAATAGGTTATGGGCCCCGGTAGCCTGTACTGAATTAACGAAGCTTCTCTACTGCGCACAAGACCTCGGAACACACTCATTTCACTCTCTCACACTCGTTCATTCATCTACACATCCCATACATTCGTCCACATGTCCCCTACATCTGCCACATCATCAGATTCCATTCAAATCCCTACCCTTACCTACGGGACCTATTCTCGATGGGTTGGCCCTATTTCTGGCAAGCTCCAGAGGGCTATGGTCTGGAGATTCTGCAGTGGAGAGATGTCTGTCTATCCTAAACCTTCCGATCCTCGTCCATTGCCTAATGACGCCTCTGCCGTTGACCGGGCTGCAGTTAGACGAGATCACAGGGAGGATATGCGATCCTACGAGGAATCAATTACTCGTAATGACAAGGCTATTGGGATCATCAAAGAGCACCTTGCGCCGGAACAGCTTCTTCTCATTGAAAAGCTCACATCCGCCAAGGATGTCTGGACTAAGCTTAAGGAAGCTCATGCTGGCACCACCGCTGGTCTTGAAGCCTTCTATATCAAGCGTGGTATGATGGATAAACGGTATGAACATGGTGATAACATGCAGGATCACGTTAACTTCTATGCTCTCGAGAACAAGAAGCTCTCTGACACTGATGCTTTTGGAGACCAGTTCCTCGCGGAACTTATGCTCACTTCTCTTCCTTGTACTGTCGATGACTCTCCTAACACTTGGGAGACGTTTACCATCGTCACTCTTGCTGCCGTTACTGAAACAAACAAGCTCACCTCTTCTTTTGTCACCTCCCGCCTCATTGCGGAGTATTGATGTCTCACTTCTGGTGATGATTCTTCAGAGGCGGCTAACGCTGCTGCTGTTAGAGGGAAATCTAAACCAAAGAAGAAACCCAAGAAAGGTCCGCTCTGTTCCTACTGTCACGAGGGTCCTCACCTTGTTGAAGACTGTAACCACAAGAAGCGAGATGAGGAAGCATCCCGCCGCACTGCGTCCGCTCCTAGAAGCAGTGGGAGATCTAGTAGGAAGCCTACTGCCGCTGCCGCCCAACACTCTGATAGCGATAGCTCATCGGATGAGGAGGTCAGTGCAAAAGTCGCTTCCACCTACTCAGAATTTCCCTCCGTCCATCATTCAAGTTCCGATTCTGTCCATGTCTTTATCTCCACTGATGTTGCCACCTTCCTTGCCAAGACAAGCAACGACGAGAGTTACATTGACTCTGGGTGCTCTCGCCACCTAAGTCCACGTCGTGACTGGTTCGAAGACAGTTCGTACACCAAACTCAACAAACCTGTCCCCATTCATCTTGGAGATGCGTCTACCATTTACGCTGTTGGTAAGGGTACTCTTCAGTACCTCATGGATACGCCGGATGGAATCATCACTGGTTTTCTACCCAATACGCTACATGTCCCGGATCTCGCCGCCACTCTGATTTCTGTCTCTCAGCTCACTGACAAGCGCAAACACACCATTCTCTTTGATGGAGAGGAGTGCTTTGTCAAAGCTCGAAGCTCTGGCCGGTGCGTTGCATCTGGTCGCAAGACCAAAGGAGGTCTTTACCTTCTTCACGCCCGTCCGCTGAAATACCAAGAGTACGCAAATCTCGCTACCACATCCCGCTATATCGACATTAATCATGCTCACCGCTGCCTAGGTCATCTCGGTCAAGACAACATAAAACGTCTGATCGCAAAAGGCATGGTAACGGGCATTGATGAAGTGGGAGGTCGAATAGAGTTCTGCAAGTCGTGTACAGCCGGTAAACAGCATGTATTTCCGTTCCCATCATCCAATAAAAGGGCCCGTCGGAAACTAGATTTAGTTCACTCCGATGTTTGCGGTCCATTACCCAACTCTATCAATGGTGGCTATAGGTATTTCATCACCTTCATAGATGATAACACCCACCACTGCTGGGTTTATTTCCTCCATCACAAATCGGAGGCGTACCGATGCTTCCGCGAATGGAAGGCTATGGTAGAGCTCGAGACTGGGCTTAAGCTCAAGGTTTTTCGTACAGATAACGGTGGAGAATATACCTCTGATCAGTTTGAGCATTATCTCCGTAACCTTGGTATTATCCATGAGACCACAGTCCCTCACACCCCACAGCAAAATGGCATTGCTGAACGCTTCAACCGCACTATCATTGAGCGTGCCAGATGCATGATGCATGATGCTAAATTTACTGCTGGTTTTTGGGTCTTCGCCGTCATTATTGCCGTCTATCTCATTAACCGCTCACCTACCTCACGGCTTCCTAATTCTACTCCACACGAAGCTTGGTCTGGCGTAAAGCCTTCACTCAAGGAACTCAAACCTTTTGGCTGTCCCGCCTATGCTCACATCCCCAAATCGAAGCGTACAAAGCTTGACTTTAAAACTCGTAAGTGCATCTTTCTTGGTTACAAAGAGCACACCAAGGGTTACCTTCTGTGGGATCCAAAGAAGCGAAAAACTTTTGTTTCACGAGACGTCATTTTTGATGAACGTCCTCACCCTCCTGGCCCGCCTTTACCCATTCCGGATCTTTCACAGATCCTTTACAATGGTGAGGTGCCTGGAGATGGCCTACCTGGCTTTTCTCGAGTGGGAGATGCGTGGGAAGATAACTCTCCCCCTGTGACTCCAGCGGTTCCGCATCCTCCTGCTCCATCTTCTGAGGTTGATTCTGAGGATAACGTCGGTGACTCTCGCCTATACTCCCCTGATCTTCCTCCTCCCAATGACCCTCCACCGGCTCCACCTGCTCACCGTTGTCGTACAGAACTTGAACTTCTTGGGCCTGTTCCAGAAGTAGATGGTCCACGTGCTCGTCGCCTACCTGCCCGCTTCCGTGAAGAACCTGACATTGCGCCAGATCCTCCAGAACCTGCACCAGGCGATAGACCAGATGTTGCAGAAGGTGTTGCCATGGCCTTTGTGGCCACTGTCCATGCTCAGGGAGCCTCAGAGCCCCGCACTCTGCAGGAAGCACTCCGCGGTCCTGACTCAGCCTCTTGGCTGAAAGCTGTAGACAAAGAGCTCAAGTCTCTCATTGATATGGGAACTTTCGAGTTTATTGACAATTTGCCTAAAGGTCGCCGTGCTATTAGCTCCAAGCTTGTCTTTAAGATTAAGCGCCTCCCTGACGGGACCATTGAGCGGTACAAGGCACGCTTAGTTGCTCGAGGTTTCTCCCAGATGCCTGGTTTAGACTTTGATGAGGTATTTTCCCCTGTGGTCAAACTTACCTCCATTCGTGTCCTTTGCGCCCTCGCCGTGCGTCTAGGCCTTCACTTCCACCACCTCGATGTTGATACCGCATTTCTCAATGGTGAGTTGGAAGAGGAGCTCTATATGCGCCTCCCGAACAGCATTAGTGAACATTCTGGTAAAATTGTTCGTCTCCGCCGCTCTATCTATGGCCTCAAGCAGGCCTCCCGTGTCTGGAAACTTCTTGATGCAGAGCTCGAGAAACTTGGCTTCCGTCGTATCCATGCTGACTACTGCATTTACGTCCTCCAACGTGGCAAGTCCATCTGCTTTATTGCTGTTTACGTTGATGATATTGGGATTTTATGCGATGATCTCAAATTCATGCAGGAGATCAAGCACCGGATTGGCCAACGCTTTAAGATCAAGGATCTTGGTGTTATCTCACAGTTGCTTGGCATTGCCATTGACTATGACCAAGAAAAGTGTGTCCTTCGGCTCTCTCAGACCAGATACATTGAGGAATCACTCAAACGTTTCCACTGTGATGATGGCATCACACGTCGCACCCCCTTATCATCTGGAGTTAAGCTTTCTAAAGCTGATTCCCCATCCACAGACGCCGAGAAAGAGGCTATGGCTGACAGACTCACGCTATACCAGGCTCTCATTGGTACTCTCATGTATGCCATGCTTGCTTCACGCCCAGATATTGCCTTTGCTGTAGGTATTTTGAGCCGCTACTGCTCAAATCCAGGTGAGATTCATTTAAATGAAGCTCTGCATTGTCTTCGCTACTTGGGTGGTACCAAAGACTGGGTTATTGAGTATGATGGCACGATCATAGATGAACTCATCTCCCTTATCCTTGGATATTCTGATTCGGATTGGGCTGGTGATGTGGATACTCGACGATCCACTAGTGGATATGTTTTCCTCATGTGCGGAGCTGCTATTAGTTGGAGCAGCAAACTTCAAACCTCCCCAGCACTCTCTTCTACTGAAGCTGAGTACATGGCTCTTACTCGTACAGCACAGGAAGCTATTTGGCTCCGTCAACTCCTTGAACAGCTAGGTTTTCAGCAAACCAAGCCTACTCGCTTGTTGGGTGATAATATGTCATCTATTGCTCTTTCCAAGAACCCTGCTGATCATCCCCGTACGAAGCACATTCAACTTCGTCACCACTTTATTCGTTTTGCAATCTCTGATGGCCAGATTGATCTGGACTATGTTCCAACTGCCCAACAAGCTGCTGATGGATTTACAAAGGGATTATCTGGTGAGAAGCACTTGGCATTTGTGCACATGCTAGGTATGAAGCCACGCCCGAGTGGGAGTGTTAAAAGTTGATGATCTTATCTTGTTATGTCATCTATACGTTCGTGGATTCATGCCGTAACGAAACCAGAAAATTTTCTGCTTTCATTACGTTACTTACATACGTCCCATGTGACACATTCTTTTAATTGTATTTTACATATATTGACACCTCAGCGTCGTTCTACCACTGTCGCTGAGGTTAGTACTCACATTCTTTATTTCTTGTACTTATTACTGACTATGTACCTAGAACTCTCTTTTATTTCAATAGGTACATAATACAGCGTCGCTCTACCACTGTCGCTGAGAACTCTCTTTTATTTCAATAGTTTCAATAATATGTTCTGAAGCTGAAGAAAACTTTATATGGCCTTAAACAATCAGGTCAAAAATGGTATGAAATGTTAACACACAACCTTGTGGAGCTGGGATTTTTCCCTATGGAGAAGGATCATGCAGTCTACAAACGAGTTGTCAATGATGACATAGCTATTTTAGCTGTTCATGTTGATGATGTCACCATTACTGGGAGCTCTGCAGCTTTAATTCAGGAAACACAAGACCTAGTTGCAGAACAGTTCAAGATCACAAAATTAGGCCCAATAAATTGGTTGCTTGGTATGAAGGTTGAAAGAGACCGAGAGAACCAAACCATTTCATTATTGCAGCAAGCTTTCATTGAAGCTACATTGAAGGAAATGAACATGGCAGATTGCAAACCATTGTCTATGCCTATGGATCCAAATGTGCGACTTTCAAAGGATGATTGTCCCACAGACCCAGTGGAGATAAAGGAAATGGCAAAAGTGCCATACCGGAAAGGAAACGGAAAGATAAACTGGCTGGCACAAGGAACATGACCAGATATATCTTTTTCTGTGTCACAACACTCACAATTTCTAGATAATCCAGGACCTGTTCATTGGGAGTCACTCAAACGGGTATTCCGCTACTTACAGGGAACAAAACACTGGAAACTTACCTTGGGAGGTAAGAAAACTGGACTGGAAATATACAGTGATGCAGATGGCATGAGCCAGGAGATGCGGCATGCAATCTCTGGTTATGCATTTATTATTGATGGGGGAGCTATTTCTTGGAGTACCAAGAAACAAGAGCTTGTCACTCTGTCAACTGTTGAAGCTGAATATGTTGCTTTGACATATGCAGCAAAGGAAGCACTATGGCTTCGTCAATTTCTGGAGTAATTATTCCATCCCATTGATCAGCCATTTATTATCTATGGTGATAATCAAGGTGCCATTGCTTTGGCCAACTCTGAACTTGGACAATTTCACGCAAGGACCAAACACATTGATATCCGATATCATTTTATCCGCCAATGTATTCAAGATGGCACTATTCAATTGGTCTATTGTCCTACAGAAGAAATGGTAGCTGATATCTTCACCAAAGCTTTGACAAGTTCAAAGGTGAAGTATCTTTCAAAGAGCCTTGGACTAATTTCCGCTTGAGGGGGAGTGTTGTAATATCAACGGAAACTATCCTCTAAACTCATGTGGAGTCACGGCGAGTCATTATGACTCATATTCAGTTCATGGTATTTTATGCATTGGACATAAGTCATAGCTAGTTAAGTAGAGTCACGTTGAGTCATATCTAGTCATGTAAAGTCATGCGCAGCAATGCACAGTCATTCCGCAGCATTCTGCAGCAAGCATATTAAGTAGTTTCCCATGTACTAGTTTATCCCTATAAATATAGGCTCGAGGGACCCAGTTCAAAATAATTAAGAACTACCCCCACAACTAGTGAGCACTTAAACTCCACCAATAATTCACTAAGTATTTCACAACCTTCAATACTTCAGAATTTAAAACCTTGGCCTTTTGCACTTTTCCTTTCCTTTCCCCAGCCTGACTGTGACATATCTGACTGCGATGTATCCGAGCATCTTGCTCTGATGGAAGTTCTTTGGTGTCAAAGGCAGTATAAGTAATATCTGCAAAGTACCAAAGACTTTCACCAAGGATACAAGTGAGAGTGCGGAATATGTCTACTGTTGAGTCCATGTGCATTCAAAACATGGCAAACCTGTGAAACATCAAAAAATCCCAAAGAAAATCCTGAATGTAGTCATTGTGATTGTCTGGGAAGAGACCTTTAAAGCATGGCATATGTAAGGATCTAGGCGGAATCCTTCGAGCGCGGGTTACAAACCTGGAAACCAAAGTGCGGATACGCTCCGTACTGCCGTTGTTCAGCCGAACTGGGAAAGTTGGTTTGAGATGTGAGAGGATGTGAGTGTAGAACGGTTCCGAAGTGCCTATGGGATGTAAGACTCGTGTTGGGATCGTCCAAGGGACTAATGTAAGGACGGCAGGTCCGTACAGGCGATAGAATGAACTCGGCAAGTAAGCCTAAGAGTAGATGAGTTTCCAACTCGAAGGGTAGGACCCACTAAGTGCAAACGGCTTTGATAGCAATATGAGCGGAAGCGGAAGGTCAAGCGGTAGCTGACCTGATGCGGCGCAAACAGAGCGGAACCAAATAGATGATAGTAGATTGCAGAGGTTGTGAAAACGATGGAGTGAAGAAACAGAGTTTAAAGAAACAGATAAAGCGAGAAACCAGAACACACAAGAGCACACGAGTCAAGGGGTTAAGCAATATTTCCAATCTACTGTACTTGACATGGTACAGAACTATTTAAAGGGTACTTGAGGACCGGAGTAGCAATAGGTAATAATCCAAGAGTAGAAAAGACAAGAATAGCCAAAAGTACAAGGGATGAAAGACAATAATGGACATAAGCGGAAGCGGCGGGATGAGCATAAAACATATGTATGATTGTAAGAACAATGGAGAATGGATTGGCGGGATCATAGAAAGTGTACGGTGAAGGAAATAGTAAGACAGAAGCAAAGCGGAAGTGTATCAGAACCAGAAATGCGGTGGGAGTGGATTATGTAACTGTAAGCGGGAAACGTCGGCAGTCGGTATATGCCTAGGGCATGACAGCATAGCACACTGGACAATAAATGAGTTGGGATAAATTTAAGTATAAACTCCATATCTGCAGAATATCCTCATAGTTGTGCCCGGTCATCTTCTTCATAGATGAAACACTGTGTGAAAACTTTCGTATTGTCCCATTTCCAAAAATTGGTAGTGAACAATATCTGGGAAATAAATTAACACTGGCAACTCAGGAAAACCTTGAAGTACCTTTCATCAAGAGTATTCCTTGCAACACCAGCATTTCTCAATGCAAGTAGTATTCAAATGAGCTGGGCAAAAAACCATCGGAACTCGCCAATCTCAATTTCATGAAGGTTGTCATTTGTCTATAGTAGGAAATGTTGAAACCCAAACTTGAAGAATGCTTTCAAGAATGCATTTTGAGAGAACATATCAGCCACTCAATTGAATGACAAGCCCAGAGCTTTACCTCAGTCAATGTTATAGAAATACCATCCAGCAAATCTTTAATCAACTTGCTTGTGATGTTTTTTCCATCAACAAATAATCTTTTCTGAGCACGCTTCACAACCCGCTGCAAATGGTTGCCATCGACTCTTTGATTTCAATCCTGTCAATGCATGTCTTCAGTTGTTCCCATATCTCAAACTTGCTCCTTGCTGATAAGACATCGGGCACATAGACATTTAACAAGGAATTTGATACAAGTCATGAGACATCTATATAAAAAGTTAGCAAAAGTAACCATAATTGACAAGGTGATAAGAAACACATGCTTCAGGATAATCACACCCATATATATGCCATCGGAGAAAGAATTGATGCATTATTTCATCAGCACATCTTGACACTCAACCCTTGCTATAGGCTTTGATAACCTCCTCAGTGAAGATGAGCTGATCAAAAACACCTTGCGCAAGTTCGCGTTTTAGGTGTGTCAGAACTTCAGCAGTAGGTGGAGCACCAAATTGTTCAGCATAGAAGTTGTGGAGTTCTTGAGGCAGCTAGATGTCCTTTAATAGAAAGAAATATAAAACAATGTGGAGACATACATCAGGGATATATGCTAAGTGGTGCGCTGAAAAGGTCTTTGGTGATGAGCAGATATATTTTGATATGTTGCCAAAGTAGAGATATATTGGCCATAGATGTATGGTAATGTGCTGTGCAAGATGTGTTGCATCTGACCAAATCATCATAGGCAATGGAACTGCTCCTAAGTCATCAAGTGGAGGCTGCAGAAGGGACTGAAAGATCTCTTCTTCCATATCAATAACATGGTCAGAGGTATATGCTTCCCCATACACTCATTCATCTGGTTCACCATCTCCAGGCAAGAACATGAGCTTAGAGATGTCCACGAGTCCGGATCCAAGTATACTTGGATCCGGAGCGCAAGTACTTGTGGCCTAAAAGGCCTGACTCGTGACCCGCGGCTGACTCGTGGGAAACGGGTCACTGACTCGCAAGTATTACTTGCGGGTCTCACAAGTACTTGTGGATCCGCACACTAATCAAGTAGTTACAGCTATATTCACAAGTTTTTACCATTATTTACTTGGATACAGTGATTGTACAGTGTATAATGCTATTAAAAACCTGTACCTTACTTGTTACACTAATTTCATACTATGGTATGAAGTAAAAATGTACTGACAGTTAGGCTTTGGATTGTAGACAGCCTACGGCGATTGGGCGCTAAAATAAGCGCTCAGTCGCTGTGAGCTGTCTACAACCTCAAACATGTGTGGCAGTACTTGATAAGTACTATAATAAATATGATACTATTAATTACTGTAAGTTTTGATCACCAACAACAAATATATGAGTTCATATTGCTTGCACAAGTCACACAAGTACTTGCAAGTCAACCAAAAATTGCAAATGTCTGACTTGTGACCCGCGCCTGACCCGTGGGAAACGGATCCTGGGATCCGCGAGTCACATACTTGCAGGTTTTCCCACGGATCTTACCTGCGAGTACTTGTGAAGACTTGGACTCGTGGACATCTCTACATGAGCTTATAGGGCTGGAGATGATGGTTATGGAAAGAATCTGAAGCAACTTCAGAGTCCATGATGTCCACAAGGTTTCAGTACCAGATATTCTTGACTTGATAAGAAGGGGCATCTTCTTCCCGGTGATTCCTGAAACCTTTACAGGGTAGATGTAGAGCTACACTGCCACTATTCCACCCAAAACAAACAAACAGAGATGGTTCGGAATCAGTAGACAAGGTGTCTGTCTGAGTATACTCATCCAGATGCATATTTTCCCGTTGTTCATCAAATCCTTCAAGCTCTGAGCCATTGAATTGAAGGTTTCGGATTATATTGTGGACAAGAATGTTGAGCTGTTGTGCAGAAAGAGAATGGGAAGAGTAAAACCAATTTCATGATTGCAAGAGACCAGAAATTTTTGAAGGGACCAAGCGACAATTCTAGAGGCTCGACCAGTTTGACACCAAAACCACGGGCTGGTTTTGCCTCAGCTGAATAGCTTGGCTGGTGAAGGTCTTAGCATCTGCAACATCATGGATGGTGAGTGCTGTATCGGGGTCTCTCAAAGGTATAGACTTGAAGATACGATACAGACCAAAGTCATTTGGCCAAGTAATAATTGGATTCCTAAAGTGAAATGGAACATCCTCTGAGTGACTCAGACTCACAGGTGGGGTGGCTTGAAAAGAAGGAGCAGATGGTAGAAAGTGTTGTATGTCTTCAAGAGAGGTGGGAAGGAAATCCTTGTACCACAGGACAGCTGTACACTTCTGATGCCCTTTGAGGATATTAGCCTCATCCACTTCATTTCTGGGTTTCCTTGGGCAAGAGTATAGACTTGTTTCAGAATGGCAAATGGATCATCAAACATAGTAAGGGTATATAGATCGATGTATCACAGTAACGACAGTGGATACAAAGGATCTAGTGTAATTTCATTGTAATCTGCAACAAACTCATTGCCATCAACAAAGAGAGCTTTGATAGAGTCCGAGGGAGAGGCACAAGGAAAGAGAGGAAAATTGAAGTCCCCAAGGGTATCTTGGAAGAAAGGATCCAGGTCCTCACAAGAATCTTGAAAGAAAGTAGGAGAAAGAGGTTTGGCATTGTCAAGTTGGTCAGATTCCTGCACAAGAAGCTTTAAAAATCATCAGATATATGGCCGAAATGATATACCGCTTCTTTGCTAAACCTTCTCTTTTCATGACCAGGCTCCAGCTCATCTACTTCTGTTTCTACTTCTGTTTCTGGCACCTCCAGGTTATGTCAGCACTTCTGGGTATGTTCAGGTTGGCTGTAGGCCACCTGTTGAGTTGGGTTGTCCAGTACAATGTCATTCTTCATCTTCAAGACTCCAACCTTCCATGTCTTAGGGCATTTTGCCATATAATTAGCAAGATTTTGATCTTCATAAAAGTCATCCTGTAGGCAGCCTGGGCACTGGAGCTTCAAGCCGAGCTGTTATGTTGGCGATTAGCAAACATAACAATGAAAGAGAGAGAGAGAAAAAACCTAAACCCAGAGGCTTGAAGGGCACTAGCTGTAAAAGATGTAGATTGTGTGGATGTGGATTGTTTGATCAATTGATCCAAGCCAGCGCTAATATGTGAGCGCCAAACAACCTTTTCCTTCAACCATAACCCTAAGTCTGAGGTAACATTGCCATTGCACTTGGCCTCTTTCATTTGAATCCTGCAAATCTGTTGGATCCCCCGAATCTTTCACATTCTCAATGTCCCTCAAATTCTTGTTCTCAACATCATTCTAATCGTGGCCATGTATCTTCCTGCTGCCATTTGTCGTGTTCTCAATCTCCCAGGGGTGGACCCAATTCATCTTCAACTCACCATACTTGGATTTCTGCAAAGGAAGCCCACAGGCAGCTTGTTTGTGAGTTGGAAAAGGGTCGGCCTTCCCAAGTGCATATTCATTTCTTGTTCTCGAGTTGAGCTAACTTTTGCATTACATACAGGGTCGATAAATTGGCTCAATATAAGACGGCAGCTGGGTTCATTTACCGCAGCCTCAATATCTTTACAAATGTTGCACTCTTATTTGAGCATGGACTCTGTTCGGATGGCTTCAACACAAACAAAATCAATCTGTTCTTGGATAGCTCTGATGATGAGGGCAATGGAGTAGAACCTGAAGATGACCTCGGAGAGTATGCATATGTTTACTTCTTTAATGTTTCTTTACTTATTTGCTCCTGTATAGTCTTCCAATTGATGAAGAATATGTCAAAGCATACAATGTGTTCCTCAACTTGGCGCCAGGTCTCCGGGACACTATGAATCGTTTCATGAAGGACCCCAAGGGTCTTGCTAAATTTATCACTCTGGTAGGTGCTTTTGTGTCTTATCTGGCAATGTTCTGTGACATTGACATCCTATCTTCAGATGAACCATGTTGCCAAAGCTGACCATGGAACTGATATAGCCAGGTTCAAGGATTGCATTCATGAATATGTACTTGATAACCCTAACTCTGATACACTCTTTCCACCTCTCCCAGACAACAGTTCCAAATCAAACCATGGTTTCTACCATGAGAAGCTCGCAGTGTTTATTGTTCCCTGGGCACATTATCCTGCATTTAAGGAGGATCCTAAAGGGTAAGTTGTTTCACTAATATTAACTTGTGTTGGTGACTTCTTCTGTAGGTTTTGTACGGGAATCATCAACAAGGAGTCCGACATCAAGATCAATAACTCCTCTGGCATCCCTATGCTCATGTATGATCTTGAGCTTTACAATCCTCAAGACTGCAACACTGGCTGGGGAAAGAGCAAACTTCTCATAAGGGTATGTAGTTCTCAATGTGTCATTCAGCTACTGTTTTATTATTAATGCTAGGGTCTGAAACACTTTCTCGGCAGCCCCAAATCTGTATTTTGTCAACCAGGTTCCGCCAAGGGCAGCGCTCCCTTACACAAGATATACAACATTTGTTCGCTAACTCCCAGTATCATTGCATATGTGGCATGTATGGTGCATGTGCCTATCATATTTCCATTCAGACTTTGATAATGGTTATGTATATTTGTTTTTCTCTTTGTCATGTGGATTGCTTCCATTTGCAAGATAGCCACTTTAGCTTGTGAAAATTCTATGATTGCATTATTCTGTTCCTTAACAACAACATTTGGGGCAAAGAAGTTTTGGAGTATCTGAACAAGTGAGCCTTCTCTACCTTATCTGTTCTAATTCTTAGCTTCACTTGTCTCATTTTGTTTAGTAATGCCTTGCCAAAGGCCAATGCCGATGAAGACAACAACAATCCAGATACAAATGATGGTGCCACCAACAATGAAGAACATGATCTCCATGATGCTCGGAAGGCCTGTGAAATGCAGTGCAAGAAGGAAGCAGCAGAGACGGTGGCCGCAGAGAAGGAGGCCACAGAGAAGGAGGGAATGGAGGATGGTAGAGCAGAGAAGGAGACAGATCCTTGTCTCAAGGATTTTGTCCCTGAATCACCCGAAGCTTAGGTCTTTCTTTCCATTTGTTGATATCATTGTGTTCCTTTGCTACTGTTTATGCTTGCTGTTAACCGTTGTACTTGTTTAATAATAATCGTATTATGTTATCTACGTGTGTGAATGACAAAAAGTATGTAAATGGAAGAAGCAACACTACAATAATGATCAGTGGTGATTACCTCCGCTGGTGGTGAACGATGGCAATGAGTTCCACTGACAGTGGGGAGTTGGGTCTATTGATAGGGAGTAATGGGAGCTATGCCCATGATGGCAATGATGGATATAGTTCACAACTATATCCATTGCTGCCATCATGAGCAGCTATCATTGGCGAGGGTGGTCAACTGCCATAATTGGGCAGGTTTCGTGATGCCGAGTGTAAGTTGGTCTGTAATGCAGGACATATACAAACAACTATGTATTGAAGTAAGTATTTACCTGCGAAACACATAAGGACTAGCTTCATGAATATGCATAAGTCCACAGTACACAAATACATAAATAGAGTAACTTACCCTCAGATGCGTACTTTGTACAAATGGCAACTGAGGGATAAAGGACAACATGTCCAGTAAATAAGTAACAACACAAAACTGCCAAGCCAGATTTAGGCACTTGGATAAACAAAGTGTAGACGAGATAGGGAGTCTGTTGATAGACTCTAGGGTTGTCAGTTGGGATTGGGAAAGTAGTCTAACTGTAAAAGAAAGAAGACGACGCATCCACAGACCGCGAAGTCTTATCAAGTAGCGAGTAATAAAGAAAAAGAACACTTAACTTTAACTAAGTATCCACATTGCTACACTGTAGACAACAGCAGACACTCCAAAACACTGGCTTGTTGGCCTCAGAGGTGACAGTTTCTAATGAAGGGGGGAAAAGTGTAGATTTCTACTCGACAGGCCACTTTATATGACGGCAAAGTAGGTAATAAATATAAGCAAATAACATAAAGAAGTATGATGACAATGTGATCAAAGAGAAAGTATATTAACCTTGAGTTGGACTGATCTGTTCCCTGAGATCCTCAATCAGCAAACAGGGTTGGGATACCACTTGGCGCGATCCCCAACACCAGCTAACAGATTGGACAAAGCTCTGTAGCATGTACGAGACTTGCTCAAGGCATCATGGTGTCAGTGGCGGTCCAGATCCTGCTGCAATCCAGTATCTGGATCCCGTACCAGCCAATGAACTGTAATAAAATAGAGTATCAGTGAACATCACAGGAAATAGACTATCAATGAGACGGCTATATCACCCTACTACAAAAGAGGGAAGGAAAATAAGATTCCTGTCATAAAACATGTCACATATCCTGTGGAAGCAAATGGCAGGGGGAAGGATTCCTTGGCACTAAGCACCACCTTCGACAGCCCTTGGCAAGAATTGGGAGTGAGGAATAAATGGAGGAGAAGCAGCGGGACAGCCAGTAGTGTGATGAGGGCGTGTGAATGTATGCAGGAACTGAGCAGTGGGCGCATGGAAATGTAAGCGAATAATCATAGTCGGGGAGTCATATCCAGTCACTGCTGGCATACAATTTAAGATCAGTAATTGGAGGGTAAGAGAATTAAATTTATCTATGTACTGTCAAGATGTAGAATATGAGTAGCAATTTTTCGCGGTCTGCGTTAGCGCCCTAGCCCAACTCACAAGCTCTTACATCTCTAGCACTGCTGCAAGACAATGCTGGATGTATAAATATCTATAGATGTCCCATAAGAGGTTTTCAGACCTCTTTATGGTTATGGTACTTATGCCAGTGCCGCCGTATCCCACAAGTTACTGTAAAAATTTACAGTGCAGAACCCTGGGCATCAGGAAAAGTCTTTTTTTCCTAGGGGACCAAGGGTGGCCTAAGGACAACTAGGTGACCTATAAATCCTATGTCATCCTAGGATTTGGCACTTGTCTAAAGGGACTCACAGCTTCCCAGGATATCCAAGGATGCCTCAGGACAATTCCAGGACAACTTGGGGAAAACCAGGGAAAACTCAAGAAACTCAGTTCTGCCCTGGTCTTCATAGGACTTCCTAGGGAATCCTGGGAGACTGTGAGTTCCTTAAGACAAGTACCAAATCCTAGGATGCCATGGGGTTCATAGGTCAGCTAGATGTCCTTAGGCCACTATTAGGCCTAAGATCGGCCTAAGGCATGTAACTGTACATTTTGACATTTTGTACACATTATACAATGCAATAAGAGAGTTATATGGAGCCCGAGTGTGATAGCTGTTGCCGAGGCAAAGAACTTAACAAAAATACTCAGCAAGCCATGAAGGTACGCCACAAGGGTAGCCTAGAGCCAAGCTAGTGAGGATACCTGGGCTGCCTGGAGATGTTAACGCTATATTGTCAATCTAGTTATACCCAAGAGTGTATACTCTCTAAACTACAGGACATCTCGAAGCAGGATAAGTACTAAGCCAACACATTACTCGAGGGAAGGAATTATGAGGGAAGGCATCCCTCGCACTAAGACCCCAACAAGCTATGTTAAGATGAGGACTTTACAGTCCGTAACATTGGACCAGAACAATCCCAAGGAAACTGTAGAGGTCTACTCATGGCACCGGTCGTAACCGTGAAAGCGGTAGAAACATGCTTAGCAATTCCACGGAAAGCTATGCACCGGGATAGCCTTGGCAAATCAAAACATTGATCTTAGAAATCATACGTGGGAGGTCTTATCCATTAAAGCCAACTATCGGGAATCACTTGTACATACTCAGCACAGTTGCTCAAGACTATCATAAGTGGTGTCGTTGGAAAGCTAGACAACAGGCCTTCTCGAGAGAATGTTAACTACACTGAGGATGGGCAGAACTATCCGAGGAGTAGAATGAAACTCACCCAAGGGGAACCGGGCGGCGAGTGATCATGCAGCGTAAAGGTACTCCTGACCCCGGAGAATTGTGGAGTAATCAGAGAAACCTTGCTCAGATCAAAA
Organism: Rhodocollybia butyracea; assembly: GCA_015501585.1. NCBI lineage: Eukaryota > Fungi > Basidiomycota > Agaricomycetes > Agaricales > Omphalotaceae > Rhodocollybia > Rhodocollybia butyracea. The sequence continues at coordinate 88,262 of JADNRY010000027.1, forward strand.
CACTTTAAAACTATGTTAATCCTCACGAAATCATATTTTACCTCTGATTTATATCCAAGAATGGACTATTTCTTTATCGTGTGTACCATATATAGGCTGGAGTTTCCTTTCCGAGCCAGATTCTCTGTTCCACTCTCTTTCCATCTCTCTCTGTATCTGTTTCATCTATTTTTTGTATTAAACTCTCTCTACTCAGTATATAAGCCAGACATATTTATTCAATAAGAAGTTCCTTGCCCTTGACTTGACTGCTAAGACCAGTGCTCCGTAGAACGTCCCCACGGGATCAGTAGCGTGATGCCTCCTGACTTGGTTATCTTAAGAAAGTAATAAACTTCATGCACTTTGCATAGCCCATTTATATCTTGATCAAATTTAAGTGTGTAGAGTTCCCTTGAACTTTAGATCAACTCAAATCTAGTCACTTCCTTAGAGGGGATGGTTTCTAGTAAGGAATTATTTGGCTCCAGAGTGAGGGTTCCTTAGTTGACTTCTTCACAAAGTTAGACAAGCCACTAAGATTGTGGTATGAGTTCCTAGTGATTAAGTTCACTCACAATATTGTAGCTTGGCCCAGAGTTTGGTCGAGGACTTTATGGCGTCACAGCAGCTAGTGCCAGAGTTTGCCTAGGGTTGTTGACAAACCTTGAGATTACTATTCTAGCTAGAGCCAGAGTTTGCCTAGGAGAATCTTAGTTTTTGTTGTATTGGTTTTGGCTTTGGTTAATTGATTTGGACATACACATCTGTTTCCCTCATACACTCATACACCCAACGAGGCTTCTCTCAACTTAGTTCTAAGAGTTGTCTAAGCTTAGTTACCCACGTTAGCGCTACAGTCTTGAACCTGGAACAGTCGCACGCGTACATCCGATATTACAAGACTTTCCCTCGGGGAATCTCTGACAACCCACCCTTGCTCCCTTACATATTGATGGTCTGGTTAGGTGCAGTAGTGTTTTTGTTAGGTTGTTTTATAGCACCTTTTGCACACCTACATGTAAATACCCAAATACCACCCTTGGTCCCCTAGGAAAAAAACACTTTTCCTGATGGGGTAGAGGCTTGAACTTCACAATTCTATTAGGCATCCTATGAAGCTCAAAGTTCAAAGCTCATGTCTTTGTTCACTACAAAAGCGCATATGTATAAGTGAAATATCATAAGCGCTGACTCAAGCGCCTGTTTTGCGGTGACTTGGGTCCTCCGTCCCGAGATCACCGATCCATCACAAGTAAGGGGCAGGCCCTTCCGGCTTTCCATACTTTTGCTGATGTGATGCCACTGTGGCAAATGCTCACTGCTAAAACCTCCTGCAAATGCTAACCACTAACCCCCAACTAACCCCTCGTGCCATCAAATGCTAACCGCTAACACTGCTGTTTGCTACCACAAATTCCAAAACCTCACTCGCCGATGAAGGTGGCTGTGGCTCACAGTGTGCGCTCAACTCCAGAAAAAAATCATACAGCTATCCTGAACCACTGTGCACCATCTCCATTGGCCACAAGCCAGAACTCCCCCAGTTATGCCCGGCCCTCTCCCATCTAGGTCACCAACAAAGGTGATGGTATACTATCATGAAATTGGACCAATCATACATCTCTCTCGGAAATGATCATCTTGCTGAGTCCACAATCCAGGGGTCCATGCTTAAGGAACTTGTATCTGCGACTGAATAACCCATGCATATCATATGGCCCTAACCCTCGTGATTAGCCTTGATCTAGACACTCAAGCTGATTCTCCTTTATTCCTGTGACACACTTCGAATTCTTGTGAGTGTGCGCATGTTAGAGTGTATATAACTGTACGTACTGGTTGCTCGGTCGCTCTGCCACTTATGTACTCCCTCCCGATTGCCTCCCGATTAGTCCGTAGTAAGGTAGACGACACAAGGAACTGATACGGGTTACATAAGCCCGCTCCCATCCCTCGATGGACTTATTTTGCCTTCATCCTTCTCAAACTATCATAGGATATTACTACATAATGTATAACTATACTTTGTATGAAAAAAATTCAGACAAAACCATTGATTTTGAAGTGTTTTTCCTTGAAAATTTAAAATGCATATTTCGATGTAATAAGTACAGAGCAATGAAAGAAAAACTGGGGGACAACCCGACGCCCGTAAATTTGCAGTGGCTGTGCACTATGTAAATGCTTACAGATCTATATAAAAATCCTAAAAAGGAAACGGAGAAGTGCGCACCGACCAGCGTAAATGGAATGAAAAAAAGGCTCTGTGCTTGCCTGAGCGCGAAACGCTGCAAAAGCAAGTGCTGCGCGCATTCTCCAAACCTCTACCGGTACTTCAAACCCAGTTTCCCATTCCCCAGACAATCTCCCAATCCACAATTCTCTGGACAGAGCGGATGATTCCACTGACCTAAATGACATTATCAATAATTTTGTGTTAGGTGTGTTACTATCTATTATATCTTTTCCAGCTTTTCATTATAGTTTATAGATATGCCAACCGCTCTGCTCGCTTCATCCATGCCTATTCCGAGGGTCTCAATGGTGCACAGGCAGCATACATCAACTGCCGTTATCATGGGCACCGTGCTCTGCCCTTAGAGCAGCTCGGGAGGCTCTTCCTTAATTCTTCATATACTTTAGAACATCATAATTCATCATAATTCTATCTACTCTCAACGATACTTGCGATGCGCTGGCACTGGCCATTTCTTTACTTTTCGAAATCACAAATTTTGCAGTAACGTAACTAACATGTGATTAATTACTTAAGCGTAGTAGTTCCTAGTGTCGTCTACCTTAATGTGACTTTTCCCTGATGTATTATCTACTCAGCCACTTCTACTCACACACTATTGATCTCAAATGCAACATCAGAAGGGTTGCCTTCAGGTCCACTCAAGCTGACTGGAACCTGCTGTGACTGAGCTTGTTTGCTGTGACTGAGATTGTTGACTGAGCGTGGAAATTTCTGCAAGATGGAGAGTTTGCTCATAGGTGTTTTGTGTGTGAACCAAGATGAAAATGGCAACTGGATTTAGGGCCTGTGATTCAGCAGCAAAAAACGGTAAGCCAACAATTATGAGTAATAGGAGAGACTCACAGCAGCAGCTATATATAGTTGAATCGTAAGTGTTGAAGTGAAGGCGATAGGACCTGAAGATGGTGCTCTCACTGTTAAAGCAGTAGTTATTATGACAAGTAGCTAGGAACTCTCATTCAGCAAAAAACAAGGTAATGCCAGTGGACCAGATACACACCTGCAATACTGCATAAATTGCGCCAGACTCTACAAGAAGAAGAAGAATTCTTTCCCCTTTAGTCCATTTTCCAGTAATAAAAATTGATTTTGTAGATTTATGATATAACCTGTAATTTGAATTCCCCAGTATGAAAGTCAGATATAGAACTAGGGTTAGGTGGTACCCACCAGGCTCGAAAAGATATCAAACATGTCGCAATCATATTTACAGAGAATGACAAGATAAAATTCACCCAATCAAGAGTTATAGTGTTGTTCTGGTTAAACTGACTCGAGCCATCAGAGTTTGCAACTCCATCGGCCAAGCTAACACCTAATAAATGTCCATGTGAGCTCATGGGATTACTGAACAGAGGCTACAGATTAATCCCACATATATTTGCAAGCATGAGCAGAAGCAAAGTCAATTTCACTTTTGTGTTGTCAATCCACATCGCCCAAGCTCTCCACGCAATCACAGCATCGGTAACGAACACCTTTCCGTGATTGGGTCAATCAGTAGCCAATTCAGTATAAGCCTTAAGGTTGACTGAAGTTTGAACTCACTATGATATTGATCAACCAGTTATAAATTGAATCAAAGACTATGATATGTGATTCTGCCTCTGCTGCTGCTATTTGTTCCATGATTCCTCCTGGTAGAGTCATGACAAGGTCATATTTGGCAAGCCCAGGTACGGGTGCCACACCCGACACAAGGAGTAGCAGCATCAGCACAAATGTGCTAATGAGTACACAGACCATCACTTTCTTTGCGCCAGTGACAGTACTCTTTTGCCTAGCAAGCCAAAGCGGTTAAACGACTGTTATTTCATGTCAGGCTTTATGAAGTTTGGAAGCTCACCAGTAAATGTAAAGGCTGATACAAAATGCCAAACAGTATACCCCTAGAACAACAAAATTAATTGAGCACTGCCCCATCCCACAATCAACTAGGCGGATGCACCAAATAAACTCAAGAAAAGTATGACATAAACAAAATCTTGGAAAAGTGCGAGTCCAAGATCTGACAACTGTATCACTTCTTCTGGAGTCATGATTTTGAAGTTTAGGAAGAAAGGGTTGATTTGACTGGAAGTTTTTGGTACGGAAACTCAGGAATGACAGATGTTATACTTATAGGCTAATACTTGGGATTAAAGATACTTTTGCATGTGGCATGTTTACAATAACATATTCACATGTTGAAGACAAGTTCTACTTGGTCAATGTATAGTATGGGCATGCCTAGTCAGGTATTCCCTGGCTCTGGGTCTAATACCAAGTTTGAGGGTTTAGCACCTGACCGCCACTTGGACCTGCTAGCCATAGCGACGTTCATCGGTTGTTCATCGGTGAATGGGGTCCTGGCATTGGTAGTAGCATACTACAGTGTTGTTAGTGGTGGTTGTGTAACGGTTGGCCTTGGCATGAGGTGTTAGCAGTTAGCATTTGCCACAACATTCAATGTGAGCGCCCAAGTCCAGACAAAATCACACAACTCTCTCCCAATTTAGCTCGCCCCCCTCTGTATCCATCTACATCGAGGAACGTGCGTCTTCGACCGAATAACGTACCGAACATAAGACCCTAACCCGCCTAGATCCAGATTCCACATAATCCATGTAAAAGTTTCTCGCAACACGCCTTAATTTCTTGTCTATCCCTCGGTATGCTGTGGCCTCTCTCTCGAGTTGACTCCAAATATTAAGTCTCCACCAAACATAAGCGTCTCGATCAATGATCGTTCACTGAAGCGCAGTCTATTTGCCCGTAGCAGCCTATTTCCGTGTAATTGCTTTTGTTGTCGTTCTCTGTTCATCTTTTTCCCAGCACCCGAGTCACTGAGTAACCAAGCGACGTCGCAAGATTCTTCACAATTGTTTGCTCTTTGACATACGCAGCCTTGATGTGGTCCACTACGTGCTTTGCTTGTTATTTTCCTTGTCGATGCCTATGTTGAGGATTGGATACGGATATGGATACGGAGAAATCGGACAGTGCTTGAGGTACGGTTCTCGCAGAGTCTTGCGGTTCAAGACAAGTCAGACGCTGACAACACTCGGGATCGGTTAGCGACGTCGACACTGATGAAAGATGAGAGTCTGACGTCTAGTACCTTCCCGAGTGACGGGCGTCTGAGCTTCAAGTTCTGTGCGATAGAGTTCTGTTCTTAGAGCGGCCGAAGTTTGATCATATCTTGATTCTTGGGAATCGGGAGCGCAGTTGATCGGTATGGTACGGCAGAGGCGATGAGCACGGGCTACGGGCTCAGGCATATTCGAAGACAAGAGGCCTCTGGACTTGCTCTGGACGTAGCAGTCGATAGCTAGGCGCTAAGCGTTGAAACATAAGATAAGATAATAATTCTTGGCAATAATTCTTGGCGCAATGGATGACGTCGGTCGGAGTTTCGGAGTACATATGCAGTCATTCGACGCACATGCGTCGGCCCTACTCCATATATCCTTAGATGCATTTTTCCAAAACATACGCCAAACTTCTCCTTGATCTTCCGCCAGAACTTCGAGAGAATGCAATTCAATATAGACAGGTCAGTGTTCTCTCATGTTTTTCTCACTAGATCTCATGTTTTCCGATGAATCTAAACACTTTTACTATCGATTTCCCAACTCTTCAGCTCAAGAAACTTATTCACCAAGTCGTTGTCGAGCTCAGCTCTTTAGGACTTCGTCCAGAAGTATTACACAGGCTATTGGTGCAGGACGAAAAAGGAACAGAAGCCTCTTTACAGCCGACCGGCGCTAGCGCTCATCGACCCAGAGTCGTCTACGAATTCAACAGTAATTCTGGGAAAATCGAACCAAGGCTTAGAATATGGCTCACTTCGCCTGCGGCATCTACAGACGCATTGGTAGAATCGGATAACTCGGATGCGGGACTCGAAGAATCTGGGACGGAGACGGAGCTAGAGTGTGTAACAACGCCAACGAACGAGAATATCAGCTTGTTATGGGCTTTACAGCGGAATTCTGCGGCACAGGACTGGGATGAGGATTCGTCACAGATTACTGAGGTTTCAACAGAGTGCGTGAAACAAAAAAGCCTTCTTTTTTCAACCGAATTCACTTATAAACCACACTATAGTAACGACGAAATAAACACTCATTCCGGCGCAGTTGTATCTTCAGACACTCAAGGCACACCTCGAGAAGTAATAATCCCGCTCGTCAAAGATTCAGCGTTCTTCGAGCTGCTTTCTACGGCAATCGACGGTCTTTCCGACCGTCTGTCCAGTTTGTCGGCTGATTTCGCAGAAACGCTCGAAACAGTCTCAAGAAAGATCAGTGACTCCGCTCGGCCGGTCTCTGCTCGTAAAAACCAATTTAAACCGCATTCTGCGCTATCACATCCTGGTACCATTAGTATTTCATCAAAGAGTAATGCAGTACGTTGTTTTCTCATCTTTAAATCTCTCACCTTGCTTACATTGCTCTTACAGAGCGACCTCTACTCCTGGCGCGAAATCTTCCAGCTCTACATCGACTCCGAGGTATTCGAGAGTCTCCAGGAGGCACACGCGGGCGAGCAGTCCATTGAGGAAAGTGAGAAGCGGCTGAAGCTTTTCGCCGAGAGAGTTTCATCGCGCGGCCTCGGCGATAAACGGAAACTGAAGCTCAAGCAGAGCCACGAAGCCCTACAGTCCTTTTTAGAGCTTAATATGTTTATTCTGAACGTTAAAAAGGTGTGTTTTCTTATATCATTTATCAAGTTTAAGCTGACGTCTCTGCTCTGCGCAGCTCGAACAAGCAAATGCTGACGCAACCCGCAAAATCCTCAAGAAACACGCTAAACGCACCGCTTTACCTCTACCGTTCCCGAATGGACAAGATTACTTCACTCAAGCGCTGGCGCTCGCACCACGTTCCAAATACGCCTCCTTTCCCGCTTCTTCCTATCCCAGCTCCTCGCTATCACCCGCCTCATCGTCTCTCGTTGCCTCCTCTTCTTCGCCCCGCACATTGCCCCTTCCCTCGCTCCCGCGCATCCTCATCCAAGCGCTCGGCGACACCCTTCTCCCGATCATTCCCCACCTCGACGACTACTCCTGTGTCATATGCACCAACATCGCGTTCAAGCCTATCCGTCTCGGGTGCGGACACCTTTTCTGTGTACGGTGCTTGGTGAAGATGCAGAAGCGCAGGCAGGGGGACTGTCCGATGTGTAGAGCGCCGACTGTGGGGCGGGCTGATGGATGTGAGTGTTTTATCTGTTTACCTTCCTTATTCACGTTTACTAATCCGCTCTGCTACTTTTCCTCTAGCGAACGTCGACTGGGCCTTGATGAACTTTATGGAAGACTGGTTTCCTGTGGAGGCGCACGAGAAGCTCAAAGCGAGCGAGAAGGAGGCGACGGAGGAACAGCTCAGGGAGATGGGGTTCGATACCAGCCAGAAGTGTGTTATTATGTGAGGGAGGGGAGAGAGAAAGGGATTGTCGGTTTTGATAGGACGGGGTGGGTCGTTGTGGGCGATTGTGGGTTTTCGGTTTACATTAAAGAAAGGAAGGAAGGAGGGAGGGAAGCTGACGTACGTGGTCTTGAGGACTCGTACCAGATGATGGGCGGATTATGAGATTGGACGCGAAAGAGGCAGGAACAATGGATGTGGAGGAACAATGGACCGAACGACGGATGGGATGGGACGGAAGGAATACCCCACACCGTGACTCTCAACTTCTTCGTCCCGCAGACATTATCATATCCCGGTGGAAGTACGTTATTCTTTATGGATTTCCTATGCTGTTCTTTTGCATATTTTTGCATATACCTTTGTGTGCATACCTTTTTCATGGTCCTTTTCGTGTCTTTTTTGATATCTTTATATCGATTAACTATGCAACCTATACAACCACCTATACCCATCAACCTATACACGTATAACCCATACAACCTATACACGTACTTTACTTACCAACTCTTGGATATCTCGCATATCATAAATATCGTACTTGAATATTCTTCTTAACCTTTGTATGTTGTTTGTATGTATCTCCTATATCATATGTCATATATTTATCACTCTCGCTGGATGCTGCACCGTTTTGTACGGGTAGGTCGATAAGCCTTTCGGCGTCGATTTCCTGTCTGAGTTAGAGGTCAAGAATGTTTACGTCGATCCCATCGCCGCTCTCAAACTCATGCCTTCGCTCATTAATATTCGATTGATCCACCTGCTGATATGCCTGCTAGCGACGACCCGATGAGGGATTCCTCCAAACCGAGCTGAGTCCTTCTGGCTCTGCTCCTGTCCCCAAAAACTTAGGCTCGTGGCATTTGCGTGGCATCTTTCAGAGACCTCTCTGCGACCACAGATGGCCTCATGCTATCGGCGCCGGGACGTTTTCACCCCAAAACCATCCCGTTGGCAAACCGTCTGCTTTGCGAAATTACAGCTTGGGGAGATGATAGAACAGATTGGACCAAGATAGTAACCTCTTGCGAATGGCATTACCTCCGGCATTGCTTAGGGAAGGCGTGGAAGAGTCAGAGACTCGAGTATTTCCAAAAGTGAGTTGCTGTTGCATACGTTTTCGCAAGCTGATGTTCAATACTGTACGCCATCCCAACAGGCTTAACCCCTAACCCTACAGTGAAAATGTATTTCCATTCTTCAAAGCTTCAAAGCTTCAGGCCTTCAAGTACAACTTTGTGAACTCGTTTTCTGCCAGAGTCGAGGCCTCCGCCGTTGCAGAACTTCTACATAGTCACACCCACTGGGACATCTTCCGATCGCAAACAAATTTTCAGCCAATTTTTAGCACTTTGGCACTAGAGGATTGAGCTCAGATTCTTTCGATAACATGATTGATGGAGAGTTAGTAGTCACATAAGTACATATGTTATCTTGATGTTAGTGTTGACTCTCGTGAACATAGTACTTCCTCTGCGGCTCTTACTCCTGGTCGTGGCTTATGCGGCCTTGGGCTTCCTCATCGACATGCAACGTGCGCACTTACTTCTTTCTTCTCACCAAACGCTAACCCTACCTACGTGTCTAGCCATATAAGTGAGTGAAATCAGGGATGTCAAACAGCTTTTGGCATAGAAGGCATCATTCTATGCTTGAATTTGACAGCTGAACAGTTCGTGATCTTTGTACCCCAGCCTCATCCGGCGAGGCGACAATAGGGGAAACTCTGGGAGATGTAGCTCATGTGCCATGTGCAGCTGTTACAGGTTTCATTTAGTATCTAATTATGGCAAGCACCTCTTTCCCTCCCTCCGGTCATTCGCCAATGCCGACTTCTGTTGATAATTCCTTGTCTTCTCCAGTGCTCCCAAATATAAGCGCGCAGAACGGTCAACAAGAAGATCTACCTTCATCCACGGAAGAGATCCTTAAATCGTGTAACAGGTAAAATGGGCTCTTTTTAGTGGCCGCACAATGGATTGCTAAACCTGGGACAGGTTTCGTATCCTCGTTCTTGGCAAGGTGAGTCCGCTGGATCTTCTGACTTGGAGTAGGATCTATGCTGGCCTTACTAATGGAATCAACTCTCAGTCTGGAGCGGGAAAATCTTCTCTGATTAATGCAACCTTTGGGGTCAATGCCGCTGTGCGTATGCTGTACTACTTGAGGGTATTGTCCTTGATGGCTGTTTGCAGAATGTATCACATGAGGTATCCGGAGTGTCCAACATACATAGGGAAATCACATATGAGGAGAATTCCAAGTTCATTCTCCATGATTCTCAAGGATTCGTGGCAGGGGAGACTCAGAATTACGAAACGGTGAGGAAATTCATTACGGACAGGGGCAGGCAAAGGGAATTGAAAGATCGACTCCATGCAATCTGGTGAGAGGCTTACTTCTTCTAGAATCTGTGCGATTGCCACTGAAACGAACATTTACAGGTTTTGCATGGAAGTCCCGACTGAGAATGGCGCGCTCTTCAAAAAAGCCGACGAGACTTTTCTTGCTCTTGATATCAAGAACGGTGACTGGCTATCAATCTGAAGCATCCGGTCTTCGTGAGCTTACCTACCCACAGTTCCGGTCGTCGTTGTTTTTACCAAATACGACCTTCTTGTTCGCAAGTTCGAGAAGGAAGCTGACGATAATATTGGAGACAAGGAGCTGGATGCCATTGTCAACCTGAAAGCCGACGAGTTTTACAATAAAACATGTGTCCTCCCACTAAAGGCAATCACTCGGAATAGAAAGAGTCCGATTACGCATGTCAGAGTCTCTACGAGTACGTTAACTTTTTGTCTACAAGTTGTAAGAGCTTACTTTCTATAATAACAGGAAGACGTTACAATCATACACTCGCTACGCTCGTCATGGAGACCCAAACACGCTTGGATAAGTATATCTCGATTCTGTGGCAATCGGCTCAACGTGCCAGTCTGGATGAGAAGATCAACGGTTGTATTGCGTAAGTGATGTCCTTATTTGCCGCCTCCTCAGTGCTCACTGTAATGTTCAGAGTGGGGAAGAAAAGTGGGTGTACAAGCAAAACTATTCGGAAATGCCACCGTCTCAAAAATAACGTTAGAATATTGGAGAAGTCTGGCCTCGAGTTTCTACTTTCTGGGAAAAACCTTGCAACAGTGTCTGTACCGGATCCACGACGATATGATCGATGTTTGGAATTTCAATGATCCTACGAATGTTGGTACACTTCTCCGAGTCTTGCATGAAGGTGCCAAAGTAATCATGTGTCTCATTAGTACCTCAAATCGCCCATGTTCAAAGGCATGATGGCTCGTGTGGTAGATGACCTTTATGAAAGTAAGCACAAGAAGAAATCAATGTAAGGAAGCCCTTATTATACATTGAAACTTTGTAACTGACAGTGACCCTAGCTCTTTCGGTAAAATATATGATAAGGTTGAAGGCGCTCTGAGTCCACTTGATAATATGGTTGAGAATTTGGTTGGAGTTCCGAGTCCATTTGATATACCGATAGTATCATTGGGGGCTACTACTGGGATTGTTGTTGTTCAGTGGATCTTCCAGGCATACCAAGAAATGTCAGTCTTTGAACCGAACATTCTGCGCTTCGTAGTTGGAAGGCTTATTAATTCTACAGTCCCAGCAACCTTCGTCTCCTGATGGGATACATATGCGGTCTGTTTTTTTTTAAAAATGTTCAAGCACTATCTCACCAGAAAAAATGCCCCTACCAGATCTCTCAAGTATCCTACAGTGTCTCTTCTGGATTATGCAAGGACATGACCAGCCTTGCGAGGTAAAGTGGACTCTTGTTGCCCAAGCAAGGAAGGAATATGAACGCACAGGAGCTCGAAAAAGGATACATAAGGAGATTTGGTCTTTCGTGAAACCACACATGCTGTTCCAGTTAGGACACAAGACGAAAACTCTGGAAAAGCTGGACAGTATGTTGCAGTCTGCTGAGGACAAGCTGGGTGAACCTCTGGAAAAGCTGGTTCATAGTACCTTGGACGCTCAGGATGACCAGAAAGACGAGCCTCTGGAAAAGTTGGACCATATCTTGCAGAATATCCGGTTCACCGCAGATCATTCCAGCCAAGCTCCAAAGCTATCTCTAACTTTCACACAGTCGGATCAATTCTCTTTTGATGTGTTTGCTTTTGGTTCTTCTCCTTCAACCCCCTTTGGATCTGACTTGGATCTTTCGTTGGATTAGGTTCTGATTAGGTTACACATTCTCACTATGGTAGGACTTGTTTAGTAATAAGTATCTGGATACCTACGACTGGGGGGAAACAACTCATTGAAAAGTTCCACTGATCGTGTTTGTTAGCACCTCGAAAGCGACTACTAAGCACGTACCAACTGTGAGCACTGGCAGCAGATGTCAAATTTGGCCCTATTTTCAGGCCAGGACCAAGCAGTAAGTATACATCCTGGCGAACCCGACTCAAACCCGGCTAGTAAGTTGTCAAGGTGTTCCCTGAAAGCTTGAGGTTTGAAACAGGTTTGAAACGTAGATATCCCCGGATGATTTTCTATCTTGCTCTCATATGGTGTAGTAGGCTGAGGTAGGCTGAGGTAAATTCGGGCTTGAAACCGTTGTTGTGCATTCTACTGAGACCTCTGTATGAATCTTAAGATCTTTCTCCCAATCAAGCAATGTGCCACTAAATTTCACTGCAAATCCCATAACAGGCTGATCTTCTTCATTGAAAAACTTTAAATTCTGGTTTCTTGCTCGGATTGATCAGACGCATGTCCGTATCTCGATAGTGGTAGTAGAGATAATAGCGGTCCGGATCAGAACACGCTAACGTTATCAAGAACGTTATTCTCGAGTCGTGGCTTTTTCTTACAGTCATCTACAACTGTTAACTGTGTGGTACCACCTTGCCTGACCGTAATGGATGGTGCGAACGTCTCTTATTGGAGTGCAACAGGTGATGATGAATCCGAGCCAGCACAACAACTCCAACAAACATGACTATCAGCTTGTTGTTAGCTTTGCAGCGGAATTTTGCAGTACAGGATTGGGATGAGGATTTACCACAGATTACAGAAATCACATCAGAGTGCGTAACAGCTCTTTCACGACCGAATTCACCTACTCACAATCATTACAGCAAAATAAAATCCTATCCTGGGGCAATTCTCCCTTCAGACCTTCAAGGTACCCCACGCGTAGTCACCCCTCTAGCCAAAGACTCGCCCTTTTTTGAGCTGCTGTTAACGTGTTCACCTCCATGGATAATCTTTCCAGTCGTCTATCCAGCCTATTCGCCGATCTCACCGATACACCCAAAACGGTCGATCAGTGATTCCGCGAGACCAGTCTGCACATAAAACAAATGCAACCTCATTCTGCGCTATGTACTACTAGTCTTTCATTAACGCGGTACGCTAAGCCTTCCGCACTGTTGTTCAACCACACTCACAACTTCTCAGAGCCACCTCTTCCAGCTCTACTCTATGTCAATTCTGAGGGGTTTGAATGCCTCTACAAGGCACACGCAGGTGAAGGGTCTACGCGTACGTCTACCGAGAAGAGCAAGATGCGGCTCTAGCTTTTCACTTAGAGAGCTACGTCCATCGGCCTCAACGTTGAACTAAAGGGTGCGTTTCTCTTCCGTTGTCTTCTATCACTTACGTTTGCTCTTTTTCGCTGCACAGGCTGAACAACCCAACGTTGACGCAAGCCGCAAAATTCTCCAGAAACATGCTAAACAGACTGCACGGGCAAGATTACTTTACCCAGGCCCTAGCGCTCGCCTCACGCTCCAAAAACAAAGCCACCTCCAGCAACGTTTCCTCAACATCCCTCACGTATCCCCTTGCCTCCCTCCTACACATCCTCGTGCAAGCCCTCGGCAAGACCCTCCTCCCCTCATCGACGATTATCAATCTTTGATGTCATCCCCCATCTCGACGACTGCTCCTGTGTCATCCGCACCAATCGCGGTCAGGCCTATCCGTCTGGGGTGTGGGTACCTGTTCTGTGTATAGCGTTTGGTGAAGACGCAGAAGTGTAGAGCACTAACGGTAGGGATGGCTGATGGATGTGAGTGTATTTTAAACGCTATCCCACCCTTCTTTTAACTGACGCTCACTCTTTTCTTTGCTTCGCTGGTTCGTTCCTTTCCTGTATACCTCTAGCGAAGGTCGACCGGGAGCCTCATGAACCCCATGGAAGACTGGTCCCTGTGGAGTCACACGAGAAGCTCACTTTTTTGTGAGCGAGAAAGAGGCAAAGAGAAACAGCCACGGGAGATGGGGTACGATACGAGCCAGAAGTGTGGTTATGTGAGTGCGGGAGGCTCGAGAGGTGAGACGCAAACTTTGGGCGACTTTTGGGAGATGGTTGGTGATAGGGCGGGACGAGGTGGGGCGGGTCATTGTGGTGATTGTGGGTTTTCGGTCCACGTTATAGGAAGGAAGGAAGCTGACGTATGTGGCCTTGGTGAGGACTCGGAAAGATTATATGTGGCGGGTTATGGGATTGGAATTGGACGCAGGAAGGAGGGAGGAATGATGGACGGAACAACGAACAACAGATGGGAAGTAAAGGAAGAGACGGAAGGAGCCCCCCACATCTTCCTGTCGACTCCCAACTTGTTTGTCTCGCAGATGTTATCATATCGCGTCGGAAGTATCATGTCTTTTGATATCTTTATATCTATCATCTATATAACTTAGTATCTTTACTATAATTACCAACTCTTGGATTTCTTGCATATCTCGCATATCATAAATATCATATTTCCATCCTCCTCTTGGGCTCAATTGTATGTGTTTTCTATCTCCTATGTTCATATCTATTACTCACCGAGGAGAATCTTGTTGCCTTACTGCAAGCCGTACCGTTTCGTAGAGATAAGTGGAGCAAAGCTTGTAGTACTAATGCCCAGCAAACAACAATCGCTCTCGTACGCGAAATTCGACCGAATAGTAGAGCTAATGTTGTTTGTACATCCGAGTCTTTGTTCTCCACTGTCCACTGTCCATGGGCGAGTCACGGGATTGGTACGTTGACCTCGTGACCATAGTGAGAGGACAATGGGCATTTGACGACAACGAGCATACTTTGACCGTTGACCGTGTTTTTTCAAAAAAAACTCTACCTCTAGGAGATCTACAGTGAATAACAAGGTTTCCTCATTCATCATGGCAAAAGGAACGCGCGCAGACCCAGTTATCTGCTTCCGCTGTCGCCACAACACCACTCCTCGAACAAACATCGACAATGCGGGACTGTCCCAACGTTTTCGGTTGGAATGTGGGCCGGGTGCTGTGGATACAAACGAAGTTTCAGAGATGCTAAAAGATGTTGACAAGGACCTCGAGGATTATAGATCCGAAATTCTGCTTTTGCAGTCTCGGATTTTATATATCGAAACCCAACAGACACGGTTGAAGAAGCATGCAGTTGGCCTGCGCTCTCTCAACTCACCGATACGAAAGGTTCCTAATGGAATTCTGTTGCGAATCTTTGACTACGCCTGCAACAAAAACTTGCTACAGGAATTCCCGTGGAGCAAGGACTTTAAATCTTTGCCTCGAATCATGGAACCATTCAGACACCTCCCAGCTATGTCCATATCCTCTGTCTGTACACGTTGGCGATCTGTCGCCCTTTCGTCGCCGGCTATCTGGTCCAGGATCTCCCCTAAGCTCTCATCCGAAAACTCGAGGCTAGCAAATGTCGAATCGGTGTTGAGCGGTTTTCTCCAAACCGTGAAATTACACCTTCGTCGCTCTGAACAGCACCCACTCGCTGTGGAACTTCATATCCGCGGTTTTGAGAATAGTGTAGTTCCACAGCGGTTTCTGGCATTTGATCTTGTTTGCAACCACTCCTGGTGTTCGTTCAAACTGGGTGGTGATCAGCCTATATCATGATCCCAAAGCCTCTATTTGACCGCATTCGAAACTGCCAATATCTCAACAGCCTTGTATTCATGACTTCCTTTGACCCAGAAGAAGAGCTGGAGCTCTTTCAGCTGGCTCATGGGCTTCGTTCTCTCTCTTTAGTCACTCTTGGTGCCATGCCACAACCATTTAGGAACGAAATATCATCTTTGACTGTGAATTCTGTAAATGACGACATTGGCAAGGTGTTCGAGCATGCATCCAGTCCCAGAGAACTGATGCTTGGGGAGCGCAGAAATAATCGCTCACTCCCTGTCTCTCCTTGTTCACCTCCCCGATTATGTACCAGTGTTTCAACTCTGAAACTTAAACTTTGTTGTAACTGGCATGATTCACTGGTCAATGTTGCCTTCTCTTCCTTTGCCTTCCCTTCTCTCTTGTGTTTGGTTATCAAGTCAGATGCTGTTCATCCTTATCGAGGGACTTGGCCTAAAGTTTCTTTTGAAGCGTTTTTTGCGCCGATCTTCCTGTAGCTTGACCAAATTTGAGGTCATAAATGTTTCAGTCAGTGACATCGATCTCATTACCGCTCTCAAACTCATGCCTTCACTGGTCAATCTTCACGTCAATGATGCGACTCATGGTATCCCTGCTGGTGACAGACCCATGAGCCCTATTACCTCCCGGTTCATTCGCAGTCTACACGGATTCCTCCAAACCGAGCTGAATCCCTCTAGCTCTCCTCTTGTCGCCAGACTTTGTGACCTCAAACTTACATTCGACGGCTTGGAATTTGATGATTCTGGTTTTATTGATATGGTCTCTTCGCGTTGGTTACCGGATATGCAATACGCATCGGGAATTGGACTCAGCTGTCTGAGAGCAGTAACATTACGATTCAACAAACGAGTGATGGATCCCGCAGCGTATAAGCGTCTTGATTACTTGGATAAGGCTGGAATGAGGGTGGTTGTTTTGGGAATAGATGGTTTTTGTTTGGATTAGGTTTCTCTCATCGAAGAGTTCGCATATAGCCAATACGTTCGACCTTAGTCGTTTCTTCCTTCAATATTTTGTTGCCTCATTTTGTTTTGGTTGTTATCAGTAATTCTTGTCAGATCTATACTTTGTTAACCCGGGCCGTTACTCTCCAAGAGTCAAATGAGAATTTTTTTTTCGGAAAAGGTTTTTCCTGGCTCTCTTGCAGAATAACCTAGTGTTGGTTATGCCACACTCGAAGCAGGAAACAAGTAACAGATTGCAGTGTATTTAGAATTACTGGGTAAACAAATGAGTTTTTATATAAACATAGGTCAACTCGGGCCAAACAGAGTTGTTGCTCGTTCTCCTGCGACCTCTATGATCTATGGTAAGTCTGTGTCCCAACCCTGCACTGAATTTCGCTGCGAGTGCGTAGCAGGCTGATATTCTTCGAAGTCTGTTGACTTTCTGGCTTCTGGTTTGGATTCATCGTGCATTGATGTTCTGTATCCGAGCTATCAGTCAAATAAGACATCTGTATATGCCGAAGGCGAAGATACGACAGAGATCATATGTAGCAGCCCGGATCGGTTGAGCAAATCAAGTTTTTAAACTCTGGTAGCACTAAGTTAACTATGGTAGCAACACCGTTTCCATTTCATGACCTTCAAACACAGTGAGAGGCTAAAGCCAAGATCAGACAATATATGTAAGTGAGAATCTGTTTAGAATTAGTTCAGATAGCTGAAAGTATCAAGTACTAAACATACCATGTATGTCTTGTTATCATAATGAGGCCCTCTGTCGTTCATGAGACGATATCCAAGAAACGCATGGACTGCTAGGAGTGGGACTGGAGCGATAGACAGTATCCCACCCTCCCAAAGTGTCAACAAAGATGCGGGTATAAAGAAAAATGTAATGGTCCATCTGCATCTTGAACTGCCAAGAACAAGGGGTAGAGTCTTCCGACCGATTACTCTATCACCCTTGATATCGCGCAGATCTTGCATTGGAGTCAGTAAGCCCGCCCATAGCGATGCAGTGAGGATGAAACGCTCAGTACATGGCGTCAGAGGTGCAATGGCCTTCCAAGATACACCCAGAAGGGACCACGAGCCAGTGGTCATTGCAACACAGTTTTTACCAAACCAGTGTTTTCCAAAAGGTGTTGCACAAAGCAATATAGTGGTAAAAACCCAACAAATTGTTTCCGGCCAAAGAGTGGGCTCGTATACTGCGACCGAAAGAAATCCTGTGAATGCAATTGCACATCGCATTTTTGCTCCAATAATTGTGACTTTCCGAGAAGGTATGGGACGATCAGGTTTGTTGATTCGATCCTCCTCAACACCTGCAATCTGGTTACAGAGATTGAACCAATAGATGTATAGTGTGAGCCACAGAATGAGTAAAATGTAGCTTTGGAATATCTCGAATGAATATGAGACGGTCCTCATTGCACTGATGGAGAATATAAGGCCTGGAATGATAGTAGCGGACCAGTCTCTCCAAGAAAATTCAAGAAAGACATCAATCTCGTGAATGAAGGCATTGAGAGAGGCTTTGATCATAGACATTTGGTATCAATATTGCAGGACCGGGGTGACCTTTATATCGTGCTGATACTGGTATGATGAGACTCCAGAGTCCGCCGTATTTGTTAGCCTTCTAACTTAGAAGGACACCTTTTTTAGGTAACCTGAACAACAAATCCGAATCCAATATCTAAGAGTCTAACCTCATGTGGGACACATACTTATATGAACAGTATCAAGAACTCATTCGCATCGTAACCGCAGATGGGGCCCTCATAGTACCGAGTCAAGAACTCGGCACCCCAGTTTGATCCCAGTAGCCTACTGGCACTTGAGTCACCAGGCACGCTTCTCAGCACTGTCAAAGTCCAAGGGCGTACCACTGACCGCAAACACTGGAAGAGCAACTACCTCTACTCTCCAATTGGAGAATTTGAGTACAGTGAATTGGGTTCCGAATGCGCCTACCCATGGCCAAGTGTCCACAGAAACACGAAACAAGTCTGCAATAGCAGACTTGGAATTACCTTATCACCTTTTAGTAACATTTACTTAGTAGAATAGAAAATAGGCCGCTACTGGATACATCTGAGTGCTCCATTTAAATATTGATGAGTCCAAATGTGTGGCTGGTGGCTGGTAGCCCTCCCCGGGCCTGGGACCCAGCTTCAATTCAAGTTCTGTCAAGCAGGTGTCTTCCGATGCGTAGAGTACATCCAAGGGGAAGTCGATACTTTGGTCTCTTGCCTCGAGGTTCGCTGTGACCCGATGGCAGTGGAGATATGTTCAGATAAATATACATTGCCTTAATTGTGTCTATTGCGGAGGTACTTAAGTGACAGAACCTTACTCAACGCTTTAAAATTACAAAAGTTGTTAGTTCATTATGATCCACTAAAATGCCGGTGTATGACGGACAGATGACGGATATAACCTCTCTTCTCATTAATTCACTGACCTCCATGATGGATGATGGGCCGAAAATTAGTTCATTTCAGCCTACCTAAGTAGCCATCTACCTAAGGCCTTTGCTGAAGTTAGGCCCTAAAGTAAAGGCTTAACTTAGTTCTTAAGGCAAACACTGCCCTAGTACCTCGATCTCATGGATAGGTACAATTCGGTTCACTGCAAGGTTTGCTGCTAAGCTCCGGTCGATCTATTAAAAATATTTTAGGCTCGAAGAAAGTTCATCATCCTTGGTCTATTGGTCTTGAAGTTTGGTGACAGATGACTGAAAGTAGTACATAACAATCGCACGTTCTATGGAAATTTTTCTATAATTGGCTTAGTCCAAGACCTGTCAAAGACTGTGGTCAATAGGCTATAGCAGTTATAAGAGCACTGTTGGCCAGGCCCCCATGGGTCGAGCCTGTGGGAATATTTTGTAAATTGCCCGCACTTTCTTTTGCTCCTTGCGACGTGGGTACATGCCTACCAGGACCAAAACTCTACAAATATAGGACATCTTAGGGGTAGACTAGTCTTGTTTTGGTCTTGTTTGATTCAAAGTGAATTCATGATTCCAAAACCCAACAAACCTTGCATTCATCCGGCTTGTTTGTTCTCTTCCTCTCGTTGCGCCGAAATTATCAATGAACAGAAAGATTCCCCGGGAAGTCGATGTTCATCTCCCTGCATAATCAATTCGGGTCACCGGTCAACTCCAGTCAAGCTTTGGCAACATCCACTGGATAGACGTAAAATGAATTTAAACTTGAATGATAGATGGTGAGACACCGAGACTCTGACTTGAGCTGTATCCTCCGACTGAAACGTACAGTAAGGAGGAATGACAGCTATGAAGATAGCCGCAAAAAACATCGCTTCCACACTGCGAGTTTGTTTCAAAATCTATCAGGTGAGAGGTGACCTGGGACATGGATTCAATTACTTAGAAGCCACGGAGTGAAGAAGGGAAGAATTCAGATGATAATTCAGCCCAGTGGCTTTTACGAATTGTGGCTATGGAGAAGTAATTTCTACGAAGTGATTACTACATCAATATGGAGAGTATTGGAGTCGTCATCTGCCTTTGACCCTTCACACCAAGCGATGCAGTCTTGCAAAAAGAGTGACAGTGATGTAGAGGATGTAAAGACCTTACTCGAGACTTGTGTCGACTCGAGATTAATGGTGATCAACCTGTCTTTCGAGGCTTCGATAGATAACGAGCTCCGGAGTGAACAATTTACAAGCCCCCTCCCCCCATTTTCAGGGTTCAAAGTCGTGTTTTCGAGAGTACGTAGTAGTACAATTTGCAGCCTATGCAATCTAGATATTGTGCGTATTTAAGAACCTAAGTCCGAAGTCGGTGACACCAGTTGTACACCAGAACAGAATCGCCGAACTCAAGCACTTAAAATCCGGTCCGTAATAAGCGCCCTCGGCTTTCCGATCGGAATCTTGCCTCGGCGCCAGTTGATATTTCTCTCGTGCCTCTTACAGTCATTATATCAGAGTGCGGGGAGACATGATGAATCCGAGTTAGAGCCAGAGAGCATGACAACGCCAACAATATCAACTTGTTATGGGCTTTGCAGCGGGGTTCTGCGGTGCAAGGCTGGGATGTGCATCTGCCGCAGATTGCAAAGGTCTCAACAGAGTGCGTAGAAAAAACCTCTTCCTTTTTCAGCCACTTATCAACTCACAATATAGTGACGGCTAAACGAAAAACTCATCCCAACCCAACTGTCACTTTAATCCATATCATTAATTTCTTCTTCTTTCCACCCTCTCCCGCCGATTCACGGAAATGCTCTGAGGCTTCTCGAGGCAGGTTGGTCTCGGCGCGTTAGGACCTCGGATTTCTGGGCCTCATTGTCATTTGGCGGCGTCGCATCTGGTCTTTCATCGGAGAATAACAATGCGGTACGCTAAGTCTTTCCGCCTTGTCATCTAATCTCACTCACATGCTCGCAACTACCAGAGCGCTCTACTCCTGGCGCAAAATTTTCCAACTCTACGTCAATGCCGGGATGTTTAAAAAGTCTCAAGAGGCATACGCAAGGGGGCAGTCCATTGAGGAGAGCGAGAAGCGGTTGAACCTACGCGATAAACGAACATAAACTCAAGCAAAGCCAAGTGCATGAAGCACTGTAATCGTTTTGAGAGTTGAATATGTTTATTTTGAACATGAAGAAGGTGCGTTTTTTTCGATTCCAGTATGCTGCCATTGACGTTTCTCTTCTGCTTCGCCCTGGACAGCTCAAAAAGGCCTACGCTGACGCGACATGCACCTCTTCCTATCCCAACGCCCCCGTTGTCTCCTCCGTTTCTGCATCTGCGTTGCCCCTCCCTCGAACCTTCAAACAAGCCCACGCCTCAACGTTTCAAGCCTCCTCCCCTCCTCCCCTCATCGAATCATGCCCACCTCAACGACTGCTCAAGTGCTCATGCACATGCATCATATGCACCAACTTCGCATTTAAACCCATCCGTCTCGGGCGTGAACATTTCTTTTCCGTCCGATGCTTGGTGAAGATGTAGAAGAGGAGGTAGGGGAGTGTCCGATATGTAGAGCGTCGGAGGCCCGATCGATGATCTTTGTCAGTGTATCTCGTCTACCTTCCTTTTTCCTATTTACTAATCCACTCCGTCTACCTTTCCCGTAGCAAACTTCGAGCAGGGCCTCATGCATCATGGACTTCGGGGAGGACTGGTTCCCTGTGGAAGCGCACGAGAAGCTCAAGGCGAGCGACATGGAGCAACTTAGGCACATGGGTTTTGATACCAGTCAGAAGTGGATGTGGGATGGACAATTGTCGGCAATCGAGCGGAATGGGTCGTGGTGGGTTTTGGGTTCGCACTGGAGGAAGAAAGCTGGCGTGGTGCTGGTTCTCTTGAGCACTTGGAGTTGATGTTGTGGGGCGGGTTATAGGATTGGACGCGTGGAAGGAGGGAGCAACGCCGGATGGGAACGATGGAGAAACGATGGAGGGAACGACCGATGCGAGCAAACAAATGAACGAAGGGAAAGAAGGGATATCCTACTTGGTCCCATTGAGGACTCCCGGCTTCCTCGTTCCGTAGATGTTAGTCTGCGGTGGAAGTATCTTATTCTTTGATTCTTCGTTCTTTAAGGATTTTCCTTTGCTTTGTAGATACCTTCGTGTACATATGTTTTTCATTAGTCTTTAATACCTTTTTCCGTGTCTTTTTCTTGTCCTTTCGTATCTCTATTAATCGACCTTACGCCCTATGTATATAACCTAAGCTTGTTAGCTCATTAAGTCGATTCAGCTCTCAATAGATCTCAATCCCGAGTGCCCAGCGCACAGTTCAGTCAGTACGGGATTTTTCAAATTGTAGCCCTTTGTGTACTGCAGGAGATGTGTGTTGGGATAAAACAAAATCTCAAGTCTCAAGTTGTACTTATTTGCTGCGAGCCGAAGCTACGTACACTTGTGTACGGCTAGCCTAAGTGCAAGGCAAGGCAAACTACGGCCAGGGAGTCACTTGTTCGCTCCGCATGGTGTGGCAGAATAAGCGCAGCGGCCAGTGGGCTTGAGAGAGTTTATCTCTCTCGTTGCTGCGCTCATGCCGTAGGCTGCTACGGTCCTCAGAGTCCATTTTACCATTCCCTCTTTCTCGCTGCTGGGCTTCGCATACCCGGCAGTCACCTCAACCAATGCCATCTCTTCTTGTCAGGCTCTTTGAGTACTACCTGCCTTATTTATGAAACAGCGAAACAGCCGATAGCTTGTAATCTAAACTTTCAATGGAGCGAAACTAAAAATGCAGGATCGAAATACAATCCGGGAACATCACTTAACTCTGCATGCATAACATTTGTTCTTTCTAGCAATCATCCATTCCTAGAACCACCACTCTCATCCCAGGATTTTTCCAAGTAGTCAAGTGGGCTATACACTGCGTGATCCACTGCTCGTTCATTGAATCGCAACGTTACAACTCTCAAACAATCGAGTCTAACTCCCCATGTATGTTGCTTATTTGGTAACCAGCGCGACGACACCATGTTGATAAACACGGAATCATCGAATTCCAGGCCATCAAACGTGAGTTGGAGTTCATGAAGCTTGGGGATGAGAGCAGAGCTGGAATAGTTCTGCTCGCTCCAGAGGAATCCATGTAGACTGCAAATAAAGCGGGGTGTGATAGGGCTTATTTGGTCATCACCAGCAGGTGTATCATCGACACGGAGAGTAACCAGCGATGGCATGAGTTTGAGCGCGGCGATGAGATCAACGTCGCTGACTGAAATACGCTTGACCCCAAAATAGGTCAAGCTGCAGGAAGATCGGTCGAGGAACGCTGCCAAAGTAGCTTCAGGCCAAGGTCCTTGGTAAGGATGATAACCGTTGGTCATGATAGCCAAGCAAGAAAGAGATGGGAAGGTGAAGGAAGAGAATGCATAGTCTACCAGTGGACCGCCATAACCCAAAGCTTCATGAAGTTCAAGTTTCAGTATCAAAACACTGGTACACAATTGGGGAGACACAGGACGAGATAGGGTGAAGTGACAACACTCTGGGCCTTCACGAAGCACTAGCTCCTTGGGACTAAATGCATAATTGAACACATCAACAATCCTGTCATCTACAATGTTTACATTCAATGACGACCACAATGTTTTTGGTATGTTGGTGAGCATCGGGAATAAATGGGAATAAGGCTCTAGAATCCCGCTTAGGCTAAAGCGTGACTCTACCGTTATGGCAAGGTTTTTAAGGGAACGACAATTTTGAATGCTGTCAAATCGTGGCTTTGGGATACACGATATCGTGTAGGGACCGCCCATTTCGAACGAGCACCAGGAGTGATTGCAGGCAAGATCAAATGCAAGCAGTGGGCCTGGAACTACTGGTTGGTATATAGAGCCGCTGATATCAAGCTTTAAGGTAAGGGGGTGCTCCCCAGAGTGATGAAGGTGTAGTTCCACGGCGCGGAGAAAACCACTCAACACCGATCTGACGTCTGATAGCCTCGAATTTTCGGCAGAGAGCTCAAGGGAGATCCTGGACCAGATAGCGGGTGACGAATGCGCAATTGAGCGCCAACGCTTGCAAACAGATGATATGGACATGGCAGGGAGGTGTCTGAGCGGATGCAGGATTTTGGTCTGAGGAGGAAATTTAAAGTCCTTGCTCCATGGGAATTCCTGCAGCAAGTTTGTATCGCATGCATGGTCAAATATCTGGAACAGGATTTCATTAGGAATTTGGTCCCCGAGACTTCCTTCCGCTGTGACAGTGAGCGCAGAAGACCTAGCTGTTCTTCGTTGTCTCCTAGAGGACAACTTTAATAAACCACAAGTTAAGGTATACATATTTAAAGGAAAAGACATCTTGTAAGAGCTAACTGGTGCTTGTAGGAGGAGGGAAGCTGTAAGGATTTGGTCCAAGATTGGTCCAAGAGCTGAATGATGGAAGCGCTCATGTTTGCGCTCATGTTTGATGCCAGATGGGAACTGTCAAGAACGAAATCGGTAGTTACTTGGGTAGTTAAGATCTATGTGTATAAGTATTGGCAGTCGTCCACTGGGAGCAGGTGCTTATACCATTACCTTCAGTATACCAAGTATGGGAAGGGTAGTCAGTTGCCCTTACTAGTTACTATCAGGTGGGAGCTCTTGGGGTGGGTGAACCGTGATGTTCCAGGTTCACACTCAAAAGAATGTTAAAGGAAGGCTGAAGTGGTGCTGGGTCCGTTGAAGGCACAAATATGTGGACCGTCTATCCCTCAAATCAGAGGAGATACAGCGAGATTGCAATTGAACGACTTTCTACCAGCCTTCAACTGTTCCCGATCGTTGTGGGCAATGTGGGAATTGATTTGGAATTGATGGTGCGTTTTATTCGTCACTTTATCATAGATTGACTGTGGAACAAATGTATTTAGATAAGTTGTATTTCCTCTTCAATTCGCTCTACAGGTATCTATGCTCGCAGCTCAATTGTGTGCGGGTGATGCGATTTATCATTTCATTTCTTCTGATTAGATAGGACCTTGTGACCCGGGTATACTTTGATTCGTTTTTTTAAAAAAAACGAGTCAAATACCCCGACAGTAAATAACGGCTGTGTATTTCGCGCTCATGGTAGACAGAACTCCTGCAGACCGATTTATCTGCTTCCGATGTCGCCACAGCACCACTCCTCGAACAAACATCGACACTGTGGGACTTTTACAACGTTTTCGGTCAGAATGTGGGCCAGATGCTGTGGATACGAAAAAAGTTGCGGAGATGCTGAAAGATGTGGACAAGGACCTCGAGGATTACGAATCTGAAATCTTGCATTTGCGGTCTCGGATTTTTTATATCAAAACCCAACAGACACGCCTGAAGAAGCATGCAGCCGACCTTCACTCTCTCAATTCACCAATACGAAAAATTCCTAACGAAATTCTGTTGCGAATTTTTAACTACGCCTGCTGCAGAAACTTGTTACAGGAATTTCCGTGGAGTCAAGACTTTAAATGCGCACCTTCGACCTCTATTGTGGATCCCTTTGAACACCTTCCCGCCATGTACATATCTTCTGTTTGCACACGTTGGCGATCAGTTGCACTTTTGTCACCTGTTCTCTGGTCTAGGATTTCCCTTGAACTCTCACCCGAAAACGCGAGGCTACCGAATGTCCAATCGGTGTTGAGTGATTTTCTTCGCATCGTGGAACTACACCTTCAGCGCTCCGGACAGAACCCTCTCACTATAGAACTCGATATCAGCGGTCCTGTGGATGACGAGGATGATGTAATTCCATCCCAGCTGCTGGCATTTGACCTTGTTTGCAACCACTCTTGGCGTTCGTTCGAAATAACCGGTCATTACTCTATCTCGGATATCCCAAAGCCCCAATTTGACAGTATTCGGAACTGTCATGCTCTCGAAAACCTCTACTTTGCAGTAACCAGTAATTTAGATAAGGAGATGGAGCTCTTTCAGCCGGCGAATGGGCTTCGTTCCCTTTCTGTAGCCAGGCTCAGCAATAGCATGCCAGGAACATTTTGGAAAGAAATATCGGCTTTAGCTGTGGATTCCCTGGATGGCGGGATTGGCGATGTGTTCAATCATGCGTACAGTCCCAGGGAACTAGTGCTTGGGGAACGCAGAGATCAAGATTCACTCCCTATATCTCCTTGTGTACCCCCTCGATCATGTACCAGTGTTTTGGTACTGCAACTCGAACTTCATCTTAGTTGGGATGATTCACTAGCAGATGTGGCATTTTCGTCCTTCACCTTCCCGTCTCTTTCCACTTTGGTTATCATGACATACAGCACTGACCCTTACCAGGGAGCTTGGCCTAAAGCTACTTTGGGAGCGTTTTTATGCCGATCTTCTTGTAACTTGACCAAGTTCGTGGTCAAGAATGTTTCAGTCAGCGACATTGATCTCATCGCCGCTCTCAAACTCATGCCGTCACTTGTTAATCTCCAGGTCGATGATACGCCGACTGGTGATTATGGCGAGACCCCTGCTTGCGACGACGATTATACGCCAGTTGGCGACGATGGTGGTATGCCGGCTGGAGATGACCCAACGAGTCCTATCACACCCCCATTCATTCGCAGCCTACATGGATTCGATTGGGTCGACCTAAACCCCTCCGGCTCCGCTCTTGTCCCCAAACTCCGTGAACTCCAACTAACGTTTGATGGATTGGAATTCGATGATTCCGCGTTCATCGATATGATATCTTCGCGCTGGTTACCCGATATACAATACGCATCTGGCATTGGACTCGATTGTTTGAGAGTTGTAACGTTACGTTTCAATTCTCGAGCAGTGGATCATGCAGTGTATAAACCTGTCCAATACCTGGATAAGGCTGGAATGATGGTGGTGGTTCTCGGAACGGATGATTGACAACAAGATTGCATGTTGAACAGTATGTTGAACAGTATGTACTTTGTCTGTACGTTTTGCTTAGGCTTCCCGCATCGAAGAGTTGTATGGTAGGCAAGCAAGAGTTTTGCAGTATATCAAAATGACTATTGTAGACTAAGTACCTGCCTGAGCAAGCGTGAAAAAGAAAGTAACACTTAGTCCTTGTTCTCTTTCCTGGTGTACTCTCAGGAGCCCCTCCTGTCTTGTACCTTGTACTCGCCGCGCGGTCTTTACAAATAGCTTGACCTTGCGACACTTGTCACTTACCTACTATTGGTCCGCCGAGTAAATATCAAGGGTTTCTAGTCCTAATTTCAAATTTCTAAATCCCGAGTTATTAAATTTCTTTGCTCCTTCCTTCCTAAGTTCCATAATTGACAGTTCTACAGGGTTTAAACTTTTAGTGCTCCAACTGAGTAGAGCAAGTTTGAGAACCCAAATCACCAATGGAAGGAGTCACCGAACCCAGTCATTTAATCGGTCCAGAACTCGGTAGGCGGTCAATTGTAGAGTGCCATAAGGGAAATCAAATTGCATGCGCTTGAAATTTTGGGGTTGGTTGTGCAATTTCTTCATCGTTTGGTGAAGATATTTGGGTGGTATAGCATCAATTCTGGAGTTGGATACTTTCCGAATCCATGCGAGATGCAGAATCTTGTGTGTCCCGAAACGTTACAACCAGAAATGGCAATAAATGACACCATTTTTTTAAAAAAATAATGAGAGTTCTTTGATTGAGAGCCCACAGCATTACTAACTTCTAATAGAGTCCTCAGCATAGACACCCATATTGCTCGTCCTCAGGCACTGCTACTCTTTGGGGTAGGGTCTGTGAGAGTGCTCACAACTGTATTAACCATAACCCCACTTGCGAGTGTGGGCCATCGCGCAAGCGCATGGCAGGTACGAGTCCTGCAACCTGCAGCTGGGCATAGGATCACAATTTTCTGAGCACTTGGCAACGACGATGGATAAGACCCAGTCAAAAGTCCAGATGGCCAGGCTGGACCAGAGCATGTAAAAATGAAAATGTTGGCACGATCTGCTGTCATCTGCTCTGGTCTGAAAAATTGTACACTTGACTGAAGTCAAGATTTGAAGATGCATAATAGTCAGCATGTTGTATGCAAGGGATGGAACCAAAAACAAGCAGGGTAATAGAAGACAAAGGTGCTACTGATAAAAGCAATAAATACAGTGAAGGAAACAGAGGGCAAATGAAAGCTCACACTGAAGACATTGAAATACCGAGGAGGTAAAGAGCGGAGTCTCAAATAGGAGATAAACGCCGTGTGGCGAAAGAACATCACACACATGCATCAAACCACGAATCCATGCTGCAGACTGGAACAGAGACGGTGTTTAGCACAAGTGAAGAGAAGAATGAAATATCAGCAAAAGCAGCAGTATGCGAAGGAGGTTTCATGCCTTAGTCCTTCTGGATATAGATGGATATCGCTGTAAACTTGTAGTTCAACTCACCAATATTGCAGCGAAAGAACAAAGAAACCACAAATCCCTGAACTGCATATGCACGGATAGAAAGTTGCACTTCAAGTAGCACATAAAAGGTAAACAAGAAAACAAGAAACAAAGTGGAATATCGAGAAGCTGGAATTTGGTAGGAATCTGAACGCGGAGGAGATGAGCCAACCCGAGGTCACATGGCAAATGCTTTGACATCCCAAATATATCGAAACTAATTTCCTTATTGAGTCAACCCGATTTAGACAAAAGGAAGCCTAATTCGGATAAATTCCCACGCGAAACCGGCCATAAGGACGAGCCTTCATTACATTCAGGACTCGTAACTTTCTAAATCCTGCTCTGACCCAATGACCTTATCTGGGTCTCCCTTCACAGATGCCATATTAGTCTGGGTATTAACCCATTGTTCTGCAATGCTAAGCTCGTATACATCTGTTGTTATAATCCCTGTGTCTGAATTTCGGATACGAGCCTATAGTAGACTGTCAGGAGAGGGTCATATGTGTTGGTTATATATTGACATACATTGGGGCGGTTAAAGCTAATGGCGGTGTTGATGTCAGTACCACCGCTGTCCTGGAAAAGAATACTGTTGCCTGGGATTGTCGGACCATTGAGATTACCCCATCCGTGTCGTGCGTTCAGACTATTTCAAACAGTCAAAATTAAGTACTGCTAAGGTTGATGTCGATGCTTACGTGCTTATCAAGGCATTTGTGTACAGTTTTGAAAGAGCAAAGTCCCTGTCAGAGATGTTTGTTCATCATTGTTTTTAAACTACTGAAATCCAGGTACTTACCAGACAAAATTGATGGTGGTATTCTGAGTGTAAATAGACTCTAGTTGAAAATCACGGATGAGTTCATTGTAAGGACTCACAGGGATTGCAAGGAATAAGATGATATCCAGGATGGCTGACAGCGCGGTTATTAATCCAGTCTGAACAGTTACTGCAAAGTAGGTTTAAAACTAGAGTAGATATAAGATGATGAAAACCAAACACTCGCATCGAATGATTCGGGTGATAGCATCGTCTGTGGCTCTGACATTAGTACGTGATTTCCACTATTGAAGGTAAAAATTAGCTGTTTGAATTTGACAATGAATTTCAACGTTTGTACTCACCAGGCTCCATACAAGGGAGCAAGTGATCATAATATCAGTTATAGCAGTAGACACAAGCCCAGTTATGACTGAGCCATTGAATTGGTGTATATTAGCATACTCATTGATAATAGTAATAAGGATAGTATTTGCGATTCCGCCAACTAAAATTAGCCATCAGTAAAAATAAAATGGTAAAACTAGATTGGAATTGAACCTACTGAACGAGCATATCGAGGAAAAAATGATAATCCACATGAGCCAGCTCGATTTTCTTATGATTTTGATGCGCCATGCCATGAATATTTGAACGGGAGTAGAGATCAGCACGGTCACGATAGGATCTATGAACAATTATAAATCCTTGCATGAAGTGCTATACTTTTCATGTAAGATATACCGGCAGAAAGCACTGCCAAATCAGCAGGGTTCAATAAAAACTACACTGCACTTGAATTCAAAAGTTAAAACATACTGATAGGAACTCTCGTCAGAGCTTCTGGAGTACCTGTAAGTCGTGGAGTCAGCGCTGCACTTATATAGGTTCTATGGGTAGTAGCTCTGATAAGAGTCTCCGGAGGCTCAAATTGCGCAAAATGATGAACTCACCATATCTGACAACTAATGGCTCCAAACATCAGGCCCATATCAAAGCCTGTTTATCAACAAGAAATTGAGAAGGCGGAATGATGAGTTAATTGAAGGTATTCACCTGTATTGAGGGTTTCCATGATGTAGAGATACCTTTGGCGTAAGTTAGTTACTCGAACAGCTCACGGACATCCCGAGACTCCGAGATTATAACTCACCAGACCTTAAATTTGTGCAACTTGTGATCAATAAAATTAAACAAAGTCGATAATGTCGAGCTCACCAAGGCTTTTATTCGTGGGGAGTCGCTACGAAAATTCAATCATTTGAAGCAGATTTCTCAGAGATCAAAGCACTGAGCTTGTCTTACCTCTTGTACGTCTGGAAATAAATGAAGGTCTACCACAAATTAAGTATACATAACAATGTTTCCAAATCATGAGAACATCATTTACCTGCACCGATAAAACACCTAAAAGTATTAGAGAGAAAGGAATGTGAGAGGAGTTACATGTTGCTGGAACTTTCGAAACTTACCATACAATATGCAGTTGAGGAATACACCAACAAGCATTGGCCCAAAACTGAGTGATATAAATTGAGCCCATATTGTAGAGTCTGACATAAAAGGAGACTGAGACTTGCATCAAGGAAACGGACGGCCCAGACATTGTCCCAAAAACGTAGGGGAGAGAAGAGACGGTATGTGGGGACCGAGGGAAAGCCTTCTCTTCAATTATTTTTTTGGCGAGCTCGTTGTTCTTTTAAACAATCAGCCACCAATCGATCATGATTGTGTACTGCCCACCAATTATTATCAGAGCTTTTCGGCAACTCCGAGAACAGCTCCACATCCCAAAATACTACAAGTGTTCCACCGGATGACCGGAGTCGACTCATATTAACGCGACCAGGATGAATGTGTGTAGCCGCTATTTGTGGGCTTCGAAGATCCCAATGCTCTCATTATTGCACAATATCATCATGGTTGCTTTTGAAGAGCCCGTGAAGAGCTCTATTTCAAGTTTTTTTTTTTCAGTGCTGAGACAGACAGATTGATCACGGACAGCTTGATTGCATACATAATTTCGTAAGTTATAGCCGTATGCAGGAGGTCTCCGTATGTGGGTGGTACGCCTGTATTCGCCCTGCTCCCGCCAATGTGCCACAGCCTTATTAAGTTGAGACTTAAATAGTATCCTCAAACATTGTGCAGTAATAGTGTAAGCTCAATTGTAAGTACAGAAATCTACTTGTTGGTGCACAATCTAAGTCTTTACTGGCCGAAGCGAACTAGTCCCGGGCGGAATGTGAAGGCGGGGCATGCAGTGAAGGGGCATGTGAAGGTGTGTCATGCATGCCACGAGGCAGCGCCTCCTGCGCCGTTTGAACCGGAAACACTCAGAATGGTCTCTAAAAAGATCAGCGACTCTGCTCGGCCAGTCTCACCTCGTAGAAACAAATTCAAACTCCATTCTACGCTACCGCATCCTGGTGACATTACTACCGTCACATTACTCTTCCATCGAAGAATAATGATGCGTTACATTTTCTTCCTCTGTTTTTGCCTTTATATAATCTTGGTTACATTGCTTTCACAGTGACCTCTAATCCTGGCGTGAAAACTTCAACTTCACGTCGACTCAACCCAGGTGAATGATCATTGAGGAGAGCCAGAAGAAGCGGAAGTTTTTTTGCAGAGAGGGTTTCATCCCCTGGGCTTGGGGATGGGCGGAAACCGATGCTCAAGCAGAGCCATGAAGCGCTTCAATTGTTTCCGGAGTTGAATATGTTTATCCTGAATGTCAAAAAGGTATGTTTTTTTCTTGTCAGCTTCTAACCAAAGCTGAACGTTTGAACACTGATATTTCGTCTTTTCCCTCTTCTGCTCTGACAACTCCAATAAGCAAACGCTGACGCCACCCCGAAGTAACATACTATTCTACTTACAGCTTTCTTTTTTGAACGGCCAAGATTACTTTACGCAAGCCCTCGCATTCGCACCAGGCTCCAGATCCTCCTTCTTTTCTTTTCCTATCCTAATTCCTCCTCTTTCCCGTCGTTGTCCCTCATGGATCATCCCTCATCCCTCCTCCCACATCCCCTTGCTCTCCCGAAATTCGATAAATGAGCTGCGGAACACAAGCATGTCCTCTTCCCTCAATTATCGAACTGAGAACAAACCTCATCACGAGGATCTGGAAGAACAGAGCCGCTGAAGTAATATTTACAACTGCTGGCTGGCTGTCCAATACCTTTTCTTCTATAAAGCTTCGAGATTGGACAGAGACTGAATTAGAATTTGTATTCGAGGTTTACAGCTGATCTACGAGCACTCAACTAGCTGTCAGACGATTACGCTCCTCAGTAGTACAAAATATTGGCGATTTGAAGCAGAAAATCAAACACGATCACAACAAGCAAGCACCTGAAACCTCCCACCACTTCCTCCTACATCGCAACTATCATCGTTAGTCGGACTACAAGTCCAATGCTGTCCAGCCGTGTCTACAGCCGCAATTGGTCTGGACAAAATTCAAGCATCATTCAAATCGCAGATGAACAAATAAACGAAACAAAACGCACTGGTAGTTCGAATCACAGGTAACAGAAACCCCGTTGGACCACCCACTGGCTATACACATCTGATTCTCATCCTGAGTACTTGTGCTCTCAGAAATGAGAGCACAATCGTTGGTCATAAGGAAGCCACCGTATATGTTGAACGCTGAATTGGGCCCAGTGAATTCTTGCAACTGGATACAATCAAGAACGTTAGTATGCTTCAACGGGATTTAGGAGAAAACGCTTACGAATAAAGTTCCTACACCTGCAACAAAACATTAATCAAAACCAGGAAGCTTTATGAAGGCGCACCCACCTATTTGACCACCGGCACATACAGCAGAAACGCCATCGAAACGTGCAACGAAGACAGAGCTAGTCAGCAGCAAGAGTTTAGCAAGTCGAGAGGAAGCTGTCATTGTGAGCTGGTACAGGGATTGAATATATAAACCTGGTTGAGATGAAGTGAGTGAGGATGAAGCAGGAGAAAATTGAGGCTTTTATAACCTCGTTCTATGCCTGGGGTCAAATGGACCGACTAAAGAGGATCCGATGCATCTGAATCCCACATAATGGCCTCTGCGACTGATGCGGTCAGCTTGCCTGTAACCGAACAACCGACTGGAAGTGTAGGACATCGGGGCCGGAGCGCGGTATTATTCGTTCGCCGTTACACTATTAATTATATATCAAGGCTACTGCCCTTCTAAATTCTGATTTCTAAATTCCAGAGATACTGAATAAAACACCAGCAATTGCTTCAAGTAGTGTCCTTCCTTCCTTCCGAAGTTCCATAGTCGACGGTGTTACAGAGTTTTAGCAAGTTTTAGCACTCCGTCTGAGTGGAGCAAGTTTGAGAACCCATATCGCCAACGGAATAACATTTTATCGCAGAGATCTTCGAAATCGGTGCAAAATGGGTAGATACATGGAGCCGACGTGCATCTTACGTTTCTCGGTGATAAGAGATACGCAAAGCAAAGCATAAGAAATCCATGAAGAGAGTAAAATAGTAAAATAATTCAATGCGACACACGTACATGATAATGTTTGCGGTACCAAATCGGGCCTTCCTTCCATCGTTCCCCTCCGCCCTTTTCATCCACCGTTCGTTCATTCCCACCCATCATTCCTCCTTCCTTTGCCCGTCGTTCTTGATCCCATCTGTCATTCCTTTCTTCAGTGCAAACCCAAAACACACCCCACTCAGTTCCCCTCTCTCACTTGACAACACACTTCTGACTTGTGTTGAAGCCCTAAGCTGTTCCTCCGTCGCATCTTCTCGCTCGCCTTGAGCGTCTCGTGCGCTTCTACCTGAGCCAACGAGTCTAATCAATGTCTTCCGGAAAGACAGAACAAGTAGAGAGAAACGAGAAGGAAAGCTAGAAGGGAAAGGATATTAGCATTCATCTACTCACATCCATCTGCCTTCCCCACACTCAGCACTCTACACATCGGACAGTCCCCCTACCTGCGCTTCTGCTTCACCAAATACTTAACACAAAAGAGGCATCGGCACCCAAAACGGATAGGTTTGACTGCGATGTTGATACGCAGGAGTAGTCGTCGAGGACCGAGGTGGGAACGATGGAGAGGAAAGTCTCACCGAAGGTTTGCACGAGGATGTGCGGGAGAGAGGTAAGAGGGACGAAGATTAAGAGGGACGAAGATGGGAAGAAGGAGGATTTGGAGCGCGGTTCGAGCGCCAGTGCTTGAACAATGCAATCTTGACCGTTCGGAAACACGATCGAAGTGGGAGCGTCATCTGTTTAGCGTGTCTCTTCAAGATTTTTACGGGTAGGGTTGGCTTTGGCCTGTTCGAGCTGTACACGTCACGATAATTTGAGCATGTGAGCGAGACAGAAAGCTAAAGGTTTAGCGCACTGCATTGTTGAAGACGAACGGTACCAGGACTGGCCGAGCAGAGTTACTGTTCATTTTCGAGACGCCTTCGAGCAGTTTCGTGAACCAGCGAAGAGCGAGACGGCTGTAAGGACTATTGACGGGTCGAAGCAGGCAGAGTCTTTGACGAGTACATCTTGTTGGATGCCTTGAGGCTCTGAAGCGATGATTGCGCTGGGATGAGGTGTTATTTCACTGTGATAGTTGTGAGTAATTGCGCGTGCGGCTGAAATAACAAAAGAGTTTGTTTCACGTACTCCGAATTTGCTTCAACCTGTGTAATCTACTCACTCCTGTACCGCAGAATTCCGTTGCAATCCTGTAACAAGCTACTGCGTCATCCATTGCGATTAGGCAAGGAGGTAGCACACAACCATTCTTCGTTGTCTTCTAGATGATCATGGCTGTAAGAAGCCACAATTGGCCGGTTGGCGCTCTCACCAATTAGATCGTTCCGATCGGACCGCTATGATCTCCGTCCAGTCCGAGGCTCAGAAGCTTCGCCTTCGGTATCTACAGAAGTCTGGGATTCGGATACATACGTGCACGATGAACCCGACCCAGACGCCAGAAATTTTTTCAATGGAGAATATCAACCTGCTAAGTATGGGTTTCCAGGGAAATTCAGTGACAAACACTCATAAGTAACAACTCTTTCGGCCTCGTTCACAGCAAATTCGTCTAGTCTTGCCCACCGAAATAACAACTTGCTCACCCGGTGGGCTATCTGCATTTCCGGAATTCAAGCCCTCAAGGAACACCTTAGTCGGGTTTGCCAGGATGTTCTGTGGGGGAGCGCATGATGCGCATCTAACATGAGCTCTCTGAATACACCAGTGTCTGATACGTCCTGCTTTGATTGTCTCCCTTCGAGTCAACTCTTGGAAGGTTTTGAAAAACGTGTCGATGAGTTAGTTCATCATTTTTTAAAGATCTGTATCTCAACCGAATTTGTGATTTGCGTGGCGAGGGCATCCCTCGCCTTGTATGCACTGCCCTTCAAGTCCAAATTCAGAACAAAGGACAGTGGATGATCTGTTCGATCATGCCTTTGCCACGGTGGTTTCGGAAGATCCACTTCTCGCAAGGAGTAGCGGAGTACCCTAGGTCACTGTAGTAGTAAAAGGTGGGACTCCGCTTGGTGCCATCCACATCTCCAATTAATCCCCTGAAGTTCTTAATTATTTGTTCTGTTGGAGGCGTATTCAAATTTTCCTTCTCGTCATCATCAGTCATCTGCCTCAACAACGCACAACTCCTGCAAGAATATACCAGCTCTATAACTCGTTACTACAAGCCACAACCCTTTCCCAGTCCCATTTTGACTAGGTTACTAATTAGACTGGCAGCCTGTGAGCTTACAAGAATGTCAAGAAATCTATATCTTTATAACTATGTAACCACCTCGTCAATGACAGGGTGATTACAGAGTTAGAAAGTGTCGTCAGGATGGATAGCTTAGATGCAGCACTACTCACGAAAATCCAATATAAACAAGTATTTGCGTCCAACAGTACATAGTAACCCGAGATTGATCTACTGCGTACGATGTTGTTCGGTACTCCTCTGTACTCCTAGTCTCTCCTAGTCCGCTACTAAGTATATCCGAGGCCCTGATCTACCAAACCGAATCCCATGTTCAATCTCGAGGTCGTGGCCGCCAGTGGATCCCATCTTCCGAGTTTATCAAAATGTGCTCGAATCCATTCACTATATTTGGCAGCCTGCTGGGAAATCAAAATCAAACCTGGTAGAACCTTTGATGTCAAGTTTACTCCGATTGCAATGGGCCTCGTGTCTTCTTGGGAGGCTGAGCTCTTTTTATAACAGCACATAAATTGGTTACAGAGTTTCGAGAAGGGTCCAACTGTGGCTAGTTCAAGGCTAGTTGTCATTTGAAAGTTGATGGGCTCTTAGTGAGAGGATTGGATCGACGGAGTTGAACAGATAGCTTGCACTTTGATTAATCAATCATGATCAACATGATACTGATATCTCGTGAGATCCAGTGGGCTGCATACTCCCGCAAAACTGGTCAACTGACAATATTTTAACTTACTAGTAGAAACCTATATAACCTCTATTCGCACTACCAAAAGTGTCCAGTCACCTCACCGAACCCTTCGTGCTAGAATCATGACTCCAGAAGAAGTGACAGAGTTGTCAAATGTTGGACTTGTGCTTTTCCAAAATTCCTTCCAGGCTATACTTATGCTCATCTTATCTGGTGCAACCACTAAAGCATTGATTTTTATGAGGCGATTGTCAATTTACTTGCATTGTGTTTTCTAGGAATATACTGCTTGGCATTTTGTATTGGCCTTTATCTATACTGGTGAGCTCGCATACTTCATATAACCCTGTTATCTAACTGCATTGGCCTTCTAGGAAAAATACTGCTGCTACAGTTGCAAAGAAGGCGCTGATTTGTGTGCTCCTTGGCACATTTGTTTTGATGTTGCTACGCCTAGTGTGCTATATGGCACCTGGGCTTAAGCTTGTCAAATATGGCCTTGTAGTGACTCTACCAGGTGGAATCATGGAACAAATAGTAGTAGCAGATACACAATCACAGGTCACAGTCTATGTCTTTATTTCTACTTGGTCAACAAATATCATAGTGAGTTCAGTCAGCCTTCTCCTGCACGCTGATTCACCTAACCTTGAAAAGATAGCCATTACTGATGCTGTGATTGTGTGGAGAGCTTGGGCAATATGGGTGGACAACATGAAAGTGAGATGGACTTTGCTTCTAGTCATGCTTGCAGATATAGGTGGACTAATCTCTAGTGATTGTTTTGTTATCCCATGAGCTCACATGGATATTATTTTAGGTGTTAGCTTGGCTGATGGCATTGCAGACTCTAGCTCAAGCCAGATTACCAGAACAGTTCTATCACTCTTGATTGGGTTAACTTTATCCTGTCATTGTCTGTAAATATTATAGCAACATGTTTGATATCTTTTCAAGCCTGGTGGGTGCCACCTTATGTTTGGACCTTATTTCAATATCTACCTTGGACACTCAAAAAATTACAGGTTACATCATAAATCCATAGAGTCAATTTCCATCACGAGAAAACGGACTAAAGGGGAAAGAACTCTTCTTCTTCTTGTAGAGTCTGGGGCAATTTATGCCCTATTGCAGGTGTGCATTCGGTACAACATAACTTAGTTCTTTGCTAGTTCTACTAAATGAGAGCTTCTAGCTACTTACCATAATAACTTCCGCATTATCGGCGAAAGCACCATCCGTATCGCCGATTTACATCACTACACTACTTACAACTCAATTTTATACAGCTGCGGCTGTGAGTCTCTCTCATTATTCACAATTGTAGGCTTACTGTTATTGCTGCTGAATTACAGGCCCTCAATCCTGTTGCCATTTTTATCTTGGTTCAAACACAAAACACCTATGAGCAAAGCTTCCATCTTGAGCAAATTTCATCACTCAGCCAACAAGCTCAGTCACAGCAGGTTTCAGTCGTCTTGAGTGGACCTGAAGACACCCCTGCTGATGTTGCATTTGCTGACCGGGAGATCAATATGACTCACAGTGCGTGAGCAGGATTGGAGCAGGAGGCAAGGGGGGGTTAATGTAGGATCATAAGCCCTGTGACTCCACGACAACTTTGAGAACATTGTGTTTGATTCATAGTTTGCTAACCCGAGAGCCTGTCTGTGGGTCAAGAATCCAACTGAATCACTCAAGGGATACTTATAGCGTCCCATCGTTTTAAGTAAATAGGGAAAACATTTATATATTTTGTTGTATAACTCTGCTGTAACGTTCTGTAACTTATCGCGCTGCGTTCCAAAGAATCCTCCTTTCCTATCCCAACTCTTTCATATCACCCACCTCCTCGTCCCTCATTCCCTCATCTCCCGCCTACCTACCCTCACTATCCAGGATCCTAGTACAAGCCCTCACGTCCACCGTGCTCCCCGTCACACCGCACCTCGAGTATTCCCTCCCGCATCCAATATCAGCCAATGCTCCTTAGCGCTATTCAAACTCCACAGCCATCCCTAGAGCTCTTCGCTACTAGATTGTAAGTATTTACTGAAACTTAAGCTTCTCAAGCATAGGATATACTACAATCAGCGAGCGCGAATGTGGCTAGTCAATGGAAAATAACGGAGCAGTAGAAGTTATATGTATAGCTGTCGTGCACTCGCTTTGTTTCACTCAAGCTTTGGGATTGGACCCAATAAAAATTCGTACTCGAGCTCCACAGCCACTCCAAATAACGCGAGACTATTAATCGTCAGACGATTACATATACTGCTCAATAGTTACAAAATAGTATTGGCGATTTGAAGCAAAAGATCAAACGCGATCACAACAAGCAAGCACCTCAAATCTCCCCCCGCTT
The DNA here is from genome assembly GCA_015501585.1 of Rhodocollybia butyracea. Taxonomy (NCBI): domain Eukaryota; kingdom Fungi; phylum Basidiomycota; class Agaricomycetes; order Agaricales; family Omphalotaceae; genus Rhodocollybia; species Rhodocollybia butyracea. The sequence continues at coordinate 127,177 of JADNRY010000027.1, forward strand.
CCTCCTACATCGCAACTATGATCGTCAGTCGGACTACAAGTCCAATGCTGTCCGCTGTGTCTACAGCTGCAATCGGTCTGGACAGTAATGTAAGTATCAATCAAATCACAGATGAACGAAGAAAACGAAATGAAACACACAGGTGGTTCGAATCACAGGTAACCGAAACCCCGTTGGACCACCCACCGTCACACATCTGATTCTCATTGTCGGTACTCGTGTTCTCAGCAATGAGGGCACAGTCGTTGGTCATAAGGAAACCGTCGTATATGTTGAACGATGCGCCGCTCCCGCCTCCGGTGAATTCTTGAAACTGGAACGAAATCAAGAAAATTAGTATGATTCAATAGGCTTCTGGAGAAAACGCTCTTACGAATGAAGTTCCTACGGCTGCAACAAAAAAATCAGTGTCAGATATACATCGAAACCAGGAAACGGATGAAAGGCAACACCCACCTATTTGACCACCGGCACATACAGCAGAGAACCCATGGAAACGTTACAGCGAAGAGAGAGCTAGTCAAGAGCAAGAGTTTCGCAAATTGAGAGGAAGCTGGCATTGTGACTGTGAGCTGGTGCAGAGATCGAATGTATGAACCCGGTCGAGTATGGAGTGAAGCAGGCGAAAATTGAGGCTTTTATGCTCGCATTCTATGCCTGAGCTCAAATGGACCGACTCCTACGATGCCTCTCGCTGATGCGGTGAGCTAGCCAGACTTCCGTAACCGAACAACCGAACAACCGACTGGAAGTACAGGACATTATATTATATTAATATTGATCATGCATCGGGGCCGGAGCGCGGTATTATTTGTGCGCCGTTCTACATATCAAGCGTACTGTAGTCCGAATTAGTAGTTTCTTGTAGTTTCTACTGTCCAGAGATATCGAATTTTGCCTTGGTCCACAGTCCCACAGCAGGTGCTTCATGCAAGGTACATTCCTAGCTCCCCTCCGAAGGGCCAACAGTGTTATATTAGTTTTAGCGCTCCACCTGAGTGGAGCAGAGTCACGGATACGAGCCTAGCCATTTCCTTGGATAAGTCGACAGGAAAGAAAAGAAAGGTATAGATCGTTAAGGCGAGTCGATCATGTGCATGGATAGTTATTCCAGCTACAAGGGTCTTGGCAAGGAATCGCTTCTTTGTGATCGCAGAGATCTTCGAATTCTACATGGAGCCGAACTGCCATCCTATTTCTCCGTGATTTTCTCCGTGATAAGTAGAGATACCTGTAAAGGCGTTGTATAACTTGTAGAAGAATTTGACAAGTGGTAAGGTTGTTGGTAAAAAGGATAGATATCGATATCCGATGATAAAGGTACAGGAAATGACATGAAAAAACGAAGCCATATGCAAAGCAAAGCAAAGCATAAGTAATCCATGAAGAAATCCACGACGAAGAAGAGAATAAGATAATCCCCGACATGATAACACCTGTGGTACGAGATCGGGTACGAGATCTTCTTCCTGTCGTTCGGCTCGCCCCCTTTCCATCCATCCATCTCGCTTCTCCATCGCTTCCGTGAATGCGAACCTAACCCTCACACCCACGCTCACATAACAACACACTTCCAACTTGTATCAAACCCAACTCCCCAAGCTGCTCCTCCGTCGCCTCTCTCTCGCTCGCCTCAAGCTTCTTGTGCGCTTTCACAGGGAACCGGTCTTCCACGGAGTTCATGCGCATGAGACTCCAGTCGAAGTTCGCTACGGTAAAGGAAAGGTAGACGGAGCGGATTAGCAAAACGGACATAGAAAATAGGAAAAAGGTAAAAAGGAAGGTAGACGGGAAACTGTCGGAAACGGGAAACACTCACATCCATCAGCCGTCCCCACAGTCGTCGCCATACACATCGGACAGTCCCTGTCTCCACTTCTGCATCCCGTTTCACCAAGCATCTCGCACAAAAGAGGTGTCCGCACCCGAGTCGGAAGGGCTTGAGTGCGATATTGGCGCAATGACAGGAGAGGTTGTCGGGTTTGAGGGAGGATCGAGGAGGCCAGAGGAGGAGACAATGATGATCGATGACGAGGGGAAGCCGAAGGCGTTGGATTTGGAACGCAGTACAGGCACGCGAGAGGGCTTGAGTAAAGTAGTCTTATCCGTTCAGAAAATATGTGAAAGAGCAATCCGTTTAGTGTTTCTTGATGATTTTTAGGTGTTGCGTCGGCGTTGGCTTGGTCGAGCTGCACAGAGCAGAGACGTCAGTTTTGAACCCTATAAACTACAAGACAAAAACGCACCTGTACTTGCGTGTGCCTCATGAAAACTGTCAAAGACCTCGGAGTACATGTAGAGCCGGAGGATTTCTTGCCAGGAGTAGAGGTTGCTCTGCCAAAGTTGTGAGTAACGTGAGCTATTCTTCGATGAAAGGGTAATGGTACCAAGATGCGCAGAATGAGGTTTTTCCCCGCAGAAACCGATCTCGCAGAATCACTAATTTCTAGAGACCGTTTTGAGTATTTCCATGAAATCGGCAGAGAGAGTGTGTACACAGCTGGAAGGACTGTTGACGGGTGGAAAGAGGCTCGAAAAAGGCCGAGTCTTTGACGAGTACATCTCGTTGGGTGCCTTGTGCGCCGAGATGATGTTTTATTTCACTGTAATGATTGTCAGTGATTGAGCTAAAAGTGTTTGTTTCACGTACTTTGAGTCTCTGTAATCTCGTCGGATCTTTGTCTCAGTCCAGAGCCGCAGAATACTGCCAAGCACATAACAAGCTGATATCCTCGTTTCAAGTTTGCTCGCTCGGACACGGATTCAACTTTAGTATACTCCCTTGTCAAATTCTCGTCGTCATCTCTCGTCCTTGCTCTCGTCTGGCTAGAGCGTCGCTGAAAAGCTTAAGGTGGCATGCAACGCGGAGACAGTGGACACCGATGAGACGGGCATGACAAGTTTACCAAGAACACGCGGAACCGAACGCACCGTCACTCTACAATGGCGATCACGTGAATTCCTGATTAGTTATGATATCGTGACCAGATTGTGACATCCGCCTCTTTTCTTTCTTTTGATTCTTGAGCTACTTGGAAAGGTTTTTGTATCTATCACCCGCTCATTATGGCCAAAGGAACTTCCGCAGACCGGGCTACCTGCTTCCGCTGTCGCCAAAGCATCACTCCTCGAACAAACATCGACACCGCAGAACTTTCACAACGATTTCGGTCAGAATATGGTCCAGATGCTGTGGATACGAAAGAAGTTGCGGAGATGTTGAAGGACGTTGACAAGGACCTCGAAGATTACGAATCCGAAATTCTGCTTTTGCAATCTCGCATTTTGTATATCGAAAACCAGCAGACTTGGTTGAAGAAGCATGCAGTCGGCCTCCGCTCTCTTATTTCCCCGATTCGAAAAGTTCCTAACGAAATTCTGTTGCGAATCTTTGACTATGCTTGCACTAGAAACTTGCTACAGGAATTTCCCTGGAGCAAGGACTTTAAATTTCCCCCTTCGAACCCAATAGTGGATCCTCTCAAACACCTCCCAGCCATGTCCATATCTTCTGTTTGCACGCGTTGGCGGTCAGTTGCACTTTCCTCGTCTGCTATCTGGTCCAGGATTTGTCTTGAGCTCTCAACCGAAAACTCAAGGCTACCGAACATCCAATTGGTACTGAGCGGTTTTCTCGCCACCGTTGAACTGCACCTTCATCGCTCTGGGAAATGCCCCCTCACTATAGAACTTGATATCAGTGGCTCTATAGATCTTGGGGAAAATATAATTCCACGCCGATTGCTAGCGTTTGATCTTATTTGCAACCACCCTTGGTGCTCGTTCCAAATAGATGGGAATCAGTCTATATCGACTATTCTGGATGCCCAAGTTGACCGCATTCAAGACTGTCAATCTCTCAGACACCTCCACTTTGGGATAAACAGCAACCTAGATAATGAGATGGAGATCTTCAAACACGCCCATGGGCTCTGTTCCTTTTCCCTCGTAGCGCTCAGGGGTGTGCCAAAAAGCTTTTGGGACAAAATATCGTCATTAACTGTGGGTTTTATGCGTGGCGAGATTGACAGGGTGTTCAATATTGCATCCAGTCCTAAGGAACTAGTCCTTGGGGAACGCCGAAATGACTTATTCCCCATAATTCCTTGTACACCTCCTCGATTATGTACCAGTGTTTCGATCCTGAAACTCGAACTTTGTCTTAATTGGGACGATTCACTGGCAGATGCTGCGTTCTCTTCGTTCACTTTCCCGTCTCTTTCTCGTTTGGTTATCAGTTCAGATACTGATTATCCTTACCAAGGAGCTTGGCCTAAAGCTACTTTAGCTTCCTTTATACGCCGATCTTCCTGTAACTTGACCAAGCTCGAGGTCGAGAATGTTTCAGTCAGCGACATTGATCTCATCGCCGCTCTCAAACTCATGCCATCACTTGCTAATCTCCATGTTGATGATTCACCTGTTGATGATAACAATGATTTGCCTGAGCTAACGAGCCCTATCACACCCCGGTTCATCCGCAGTCTGCATGGATCCCTCAGACCGAGCTCAACCCTTCTGGCTCCGCTCTCGTCCCCAAACTCCGTGAACTCCAACTAAAGTTTAATGGCTTGGAATTTGATGATTCCGCGTTTATCAATATGATATCTTCACGCTGGTTACCGGATGCGCAATACGCGTCAGGAATCGGACTCAGTTGTTTGAGAGTTGTAACGTTACGATTCAATTCACGAGCGGTAAATCAAGCAGTGTATAGGCCTCTCGATTACTTGGATAAAGCTGGAATGATGGTGGTGGTTCTCGGAATGGATGATTGATAACAAGTCGTATGTAGCGCAGAGTCTTCACTCAGATGTATCTGATCCTTGACTTTGTTAGTATGCATTTCATTAGGTTCTACTCATCAAAGAGTTTGCAGTGTTGGAGTATTTGCAGTTGGAGTATTCGCAGTTTTCAAGTATTTCAAAACAGTATAATTATCGACGATCAGATACTTCCCAGTTTAGGCCAACTCACTCTCCTCGCCCATTTTAGAAATATAAGCCCCTCCTGTCTTGTATTTTCGCCGTGTGGTCTGTACAAATGGGATGATATCGTGAATAATGTACATGTGCCACAAGGCATGAAACGCAACACCGAAGTGTTATGTATAGAGCTTGAAGATTTCTTTTTTTTTCGGTCTGTTTCAACACTGAGTTGAGGTACTAAGATGTGAAGCCACTGGGACCCTGGGTAGTAAGAGCTTGATGATGTTTGCGTGTGAGCTGTGAGGTGGTAGCCGCTACGAGCCATTGTAGGGTGGAGTTTCAGACATGAACCATGGTAAACAGAAAGTTCAAACTCGGGTGTGTCCGCTCTTGCTAATTCTCTTCACTATGACATACGCATAAAGAGATGCATGAAGTGGGCGCTGGCAGAGGAGGATGCTGGAGTGGTTTCAGTACTAAGCCAAGCGCTTTCAAGTGGCATGTGCTGAAAATTTGGGCTAGTCGTGCGATTCACAAGCGATTCACTCAGTCCTCTTTTGATTGGGAAGACGCCAATGCCATCCTTGATACTTGGAGGGACGTCTTAAAGTATTTATCTGCAACATTCAGACATGGGGGATGACATTATCCTTCTCTCTCTAAATTATGATCTCCTTCCAGCGCTCTGGCGTTTTTCCCAAGCAACCGACCAGGCTATGGATGAGCTTTGCGGCGATCTACTTGAAATGATTGCAACGGCGTCATTCTATCGTTCTATCCAGGAGACATTGAAGATCTTTCGGAAACATCTCCTTGGAAATCCTGAGCTAGAATTGGGACCCAGTCGACAGACCCCAGCCGAAGCATGTTTGGCTGAAATTTCAAGGTCTAGTTACAAGTCAGATGACACGCAGAGCTAAGTGGGTATCGGTCAGATTAGAGCCTAGACTTTGTGCCTATAAAAAAGTAAGTAAGATCTTTGGCTCAAAGTGTACATCCTGTTGATACATACTTAATAAGACAGTGCACTGCTTCAACCTCAAAATTCCTCTGTTGCTCCTCGTGTCAGATGGCTATTATTGCAGTCGAGCATGCCAAAAATCCCATTGGCTTCGCATCGCAATACATGTATAAACGATGCTGGCACGGATACACACATTTCCCGATAGATATGTGAAAATTGACAAAATAACTACTATTAGAGGGACTTTCCCGTCCTGCTGAGCCTCGTGATCTAAAGTTCTTTGTCGGTTTGACAGGATGTTTTGTGTGATTTTATTGACGGCAGCCATCATTGGGGAGCGTATCTAGGATCAACTCTCTGAATACACTGTCTGATTTGGCACTCCCTGCTTTGATTGTTTCCCTTCTCAACTCTTGGAAGGTTTGAAAAAAGGTGTCAATGAGTTCATCATCAGTTTTTGAAGATCTGCGTCTCTTCCGAATTTCTGATTTTCGTGGCGAGGGCATCCCTCGCCTTGTATGCACTGCCCATGTCCAAACTCGGAATAAGGGATGGAAGATCTGCTTGATCATACCTTTACCACGATGGTTTCGGAAGATCCACCCCTCTCGAGAAGAAGAAGCGGAGTACACTGGGTCACTGTATGTAGGTGTAGGTGGGGTCCGCCTGGTGCTAATGGCAATAGTGCCGTCAACGTATCCCATAAGTCCTGGACCTTTAAGGAGTTTTGTTCTGTTGAAGGCGTATTCCCCCGTCAAATTCCTGTCATCTCTTGTCTGACTCAGTCAACGCACAACTTCTGCACAGTGTCAACGTATATTAACTCTACAACTCGTTACTACAACTCGTTACTACAAGCCGGAATCATTTTCCAGTTCCATTTGACTAGACCAAGCGAGCTGCTGCAGAGCATACATCTATTACTCTGTAACTACCTCGTCACTGGTGACAGGGTCATTACAGAGTTGTCAGGATGGTTGCTTTAGATGCAGCACTCACAACACTCCAATAAATAAGTGTTTACGTCGGGTTAGGTTCTAAACAGTGGCACTACAGTGGCCTGAACTATGCTGTACTATGCTTCGGTACCCTACTAGTTCTTTGGTACCCCTACTAGTCCGCTACTAGATCCGAGGCCCTGATCTACTATACTGAGGGTTTCATGTTCAATCTTTAGGCCGTGGATCCCGATTCCCATCTTCCGAGCATATCCAAATTTCCTGAATCCATTCACTAAATTCGGCAGCCTGCTGGGGGCAATTAAAATCAAAGCTGGTTTCTGAGCCTTTGAACTTGATTCAATTGCGATATTGTTGCAAATGGCCTCGTGTCTTGGGAGGCTGAGCCCTTTCTACAGCGTACCAGGTTAGTTACAGAGCTTCGAGAAGGGCCCGATCATCGCTAGTTGTCATTTGAAAGTTGATCCAGTGCTGAGGGTATTGGATCGACGGAATTGAATAGCTGACAGTGTGCACTTTGGTTAATCAATCATGATTATGATACGAGATCCAATAGGTTGCATGTTGATATGTTCCTGTAGAATTGGCTACCTGGAAATATTGTAGAGGCCAATATAACCTCTCTCATTCACGATTTTCACTACCAAAAACTTTCGGTCACCTCACTGAGCCCTTCTTGCTAAAGTCATGACTCCAGAAGAGGTGGTAGAGTTTTCCGATTTTGGACTTGTGGTTTACCTAGATTTGATTGAGACCATTGTCATCCTTGTGTTATCTGGTGCAGCCACTATAGCATTGATTCTTAGGAGGAAATTCTCAATTTATATTGTCTTTTCTAGGGATATATTGCTTGGCACTTTGTATTGCCCTTTACATTTACTGGTGAGCTCTCATGCTTCGTGCAGTTGAATAAACAGTCATTTGACTGCATTGGCTATCCAGGCAAGAGACTCACGCTGCGGGTGCAAAGAAAACAATGATTTGTGTACTCCTTGGCACATTTGTCCCGATGTTGCTAATTGTTGTGTCATCGGTGGTAATACCAGGGATTGTCAAATATGGCCTTGTTAGTGATTCTACCAGGAGGAATCTTCGAACAAATAACAGCAGCAGCTACACAAACACATATCATAGTCTACAATGCCATCACTAGCTGGTCAAGCAATATTATAGTAAGTTCAGTTGGCTTTAGTATACTGCACTACTGATTGACCGTATTTTGAAAAAGATAGGCGTTACTGATGCTGTGATTGTGTGGAGAGCTTGGGCAATGTGGATGGACAACAGGAAAGTGAGATGGACTTTGCTTTTGCTCATGCTTGCAGATATAGGTGAGATTAATCTGTAGCCAGTGTTCAGTGATCCATGGGCTCACATGGGTATAATAACAGGGGTTAGCCTGGCTGATTGCATTGCAGACTTTAGCTCGAATCCAACAACCCAGAGCCATGCTATAACTCTTGATTGGGTTAATTTGGTCCTGTCGTTGTCTGTAAACATGATAGCGACATGTTTGATAGCGGTTCGAGTGTGGTGAGGCCTACCTTATGTTTGGACCCTATTTTGATGTCTGACTTCAATTTCACTCGGAAAATTACAGGTTACATCATAAATCCATAAAATCGATTTCCATCACAAGAAAATGGACTAAAGGGGAAAGAATCCTTCTTCTTCTTGTAGAATCTGGGGCAATTTATTTGTTATTGCAGGTGTGTATTTGTTTCAGCATAATTTTTACACAATTTTTACAGCTACTAAATGAGAGCTTCTAGCTGCTTTGCATAATAATTATCGCATCATCAGTGAAAGCACCACTCTTATCACCTATTGCTTGCGCTGCAGTACTGGCAACTGCATTGTATACAGTTGGTGCTGTGAGTCTACCTTATTACTCACAGTTGCAGCTTGCAGGCTTACTTTTTTCCTACTGAATCACAGGCAGTAAATCCTATTGCCATTTTCATCTTGGTTCAAACACAAAACACCTATGAGCAAAGTTTCCATCTTGAGGAAATTTCAGCACTCAGTCAACAAGCTCAGTCACAGCAGGTTTCAGTCATCTTGAGCAGTGGACCTGAAGGCACCCCTACTGATGTTGGATTTGTTGACCAGGAGACCAATATGATTCACAATATGTGAGCAGGAGGGGGGGCCTAACCCGAGTGCCTGCCTGCGGGTCAACAATCCAAGTGGGTCATTCAAGGTTTTGTTCATCCCCTAGCTATATAGGGCATTTCTTTTTGTTTTGTAATTCTGCTGTACCGTTCTGTTGAGAATCGAGATGTTGAAGTGAATTAAGCAAGACGTCGAATAAGCTCTAAGTTCACTCCGGTCTATAGCAAGTAAGCCCTAGTAAACGCGCAGGGGAAATATAACATTCTAAGCGAGTTTAAATACTACAGCTACGGAGAATATACGGAATAATATACGGGAAAATATAAGATAAAACACAAAATAAAACTAACGGCTCCACAGGAGAAACTTCGGCGAGCAATACCGATTGCTCACCTGACATCAATATCTCCAACACATCCCCACAATCGGTATGCGAGCAAACAAAAGAAACAAAAAGAAACAAAAAAACAAAGAACGTACAAGCTTCAATGACATCACACGATTTCGGAAAAATGGCGTGACATCATAGGGATTACACAAAAAAAATCTTCGTCAAACAAACAATTCTTCATCTCTAGCAAATAGGTCTTCAATACACCATCGCCGCATCAGGCCATTCGTCGCAGGCCATAACCAAACAAAAATCTTCTTCATCGGGCCGTTCATCGTAGGCCATAACCAAACAAATTCTTCATCGTCAGGCCATTCGTCATAGGCCAAGATCAAACGGCTCCTCAAAATCCAGGCCATTCTTCGTAGGCCATCAAGCATATCAAACGGTCAAACGGTTCTTCTTCATCAGGCCTTTCATCGTAGGCCATCAACATGTGAGCAGCGCGTGCGCACAATATTCCCATCATCGAGTAATCAGGTGACAACGTGATCGAGTACGAGTGCGGCGGGTCAGTGGAGAGTGTGGAGGGTCAAAGGAGAGTGATAACGGGTCACAGTGGAAGGGAGAAATTCACATTCCATCCCCTCATCATCGGCAGCGGTGATCTCGACAATGCCGGGAGTCGACTTCCAGATCAATTTGGCTTCCATCATTGACCAAGAAGCGTAGTTAAAGTCGTCGGATGTAGTGAAGGAGGTGGATGTCATCGGTCATCGGAAGGTCGTAAGGTCGTCGTGGGGGTCGTCGTAAGTAGTTACACTAGCGTCTCGTACTAGTGCAGTCTTCAGTGGCAGCGAGAGCGAGAATGAACAGAAATAGGGTTGCTATGCGCGTTTGTGTTGAAGTGAATTAAGCAAGACGTCGAATAAGCTCTAAGTTCACTCCGGTCTATAGCAAGTAAGCCCTAGTAAACGCGCAGGGGAAATATAACATTCTAAGTGAGTTTAAATACTACAGCTATGGAGAATATACGGAATAATATACGGGAAAATATAAGATAAAACACAAAATAAAACTAACGGCTCCACAGGAGAAACTTCGGCGAGCAATACCGATTGCTCACCTGACATCAATATCTCCAACACGAGATATGTCACGAGCCATGACACATTGACAAGTTTCTGAGCTGATGTGGTTTTCTTATATTGATGTACTATATCTGAGATTTCGCGCATTTGACCCAAGGTTCCCGGCCTAACAAATTTTATTCACTGTTCTCGTGCTTGTTATCAGTTGCATAAACTCAACACGTTCTGTAACTTGGGCACGTAGTCCAGAGAGCCTGAAGCCTAAAGACTTTCCAAAGTCCAATTCTGCCTTTCAAATTGGAAAAGCAACTGCCCACTTCGACGCCTTGTCTCAATCTGGGCCGTACCTGGAATACACCGAAGTTTGCATTCCCCGGATGTTAAATCCAGTCCCAGTTATTAAACGATTCAAATTTGTGCGCATATAATTTCCTTTGAATATCACCAGTGAATTTTCTCGTTTTCTTTGGCAGGTCGCTAAAATCTTTAGGTACTGTGTCTCTTGATCGCAAAATAAGTATTTAATGGGTCGCCTTCAATGATAGTCATCTATCGTCCATGCTTTTATGGTCAGGTGAGGGATTTTGTGGGCAGGTGAGGGGTGGGTGGCTTAAGGAAAGGGGAAATAGATGTTCTTTTGGCGGCCATCGACCTCAAGGCATCTCCCCCGCCTGTCCACCCATACCGCCATGGTCTCGAATCCCTGTACTAGGTCCTAGTTCACGCCAACCCCCGCCACGCCATGCCGTTTGTGCATTAGTGCGAACGCGCTGAGCCAATGCAGGTGGTATGATCAAAATTGTTGAGGACACCATACACTCTACCATTACTCTCCCGATGAAACATGATATTTGCCATGCTCAGATCGCGGTGAAAAAGGTTTGCGTGCTCATAAATAGCCTTCAAGAATATATATGAAAGGGAGGATGACAAGAAAGATGGCATTACTCTGAAACACGTCCCTGAACACTATGGCGAGATCGGCGGGAAAGTAGAGGAGATCAACGATAGGAAAAAGCTCAGTCATAATGACTACCTGAAGGACACGTTGCCCGTAAATATCCTTGGCGATTAGAAAAGAGATTGGGATGTGGAACTTGTATTGCTGATGTATTAGGAACGAAATATCCCATTTAGTGCTGGAAAGGACGCCGAGAATACGAATAAGATCTTGATGTTTCGGACGACGCTGACAGACTGTGAAAAAATAACCGCAGAACGATCGTAATGATGAGCTGGCCTTTGGATACATACACCGCGTGTGAGGATCCCCAAGGTATAGCCCGTACAGTGAACAAGCTCTTCAGAGCTTCAGTACATCGGTACTCAGTGAGGGTGACCTGCTGACGCTTCGAAGATCGTCGATTGTGTATTGCTAGGGGACCGTTTCTTTGGGTGTGAAGATACAAAAAGACCTGCGCTGAAATCTGAAGAGTAGCTATGTAAGCGTCAACTTGAGAGAGTATGAAAGTGGGACGCATGAGTGTGATTGCAGCCTCCAGCCATAACGATAAGCTCAAATTTGTTGAAAGCCAAAATATCACGCCACATAGCACAAACAACGACGACGTCGGGCTTTTGAGATGAGTAGGAGCCAAAGATAAAGGAGTTGTCATTACGACAGAAACGGATATTGGTGCATCCCAGTCCATCGAGCAGAGCGTTGGAAAGAGCAACGAAGGGTGTATATCGATTAGTTTTGCCAGTTGTGTGAAGAAAAGTGTTCAGCTTTTGGATGATTGAAGGAGACTGGGCCGCATCTCGCCAGATACGCCGTCACTGTCTTGACTATTCGTCAGTCAAACTTGGTGCAAAAAGTGGTCTAAAGAGATGCGCTGAGCGCTGGAGATGTCGAATTCCATATATGAGCGGCGTATATTGCACTTGTGCCGTGGAAGGTGGCTTGGCGGATGTCATATTATTGTGAGCTTCCAGCGTATGCGCCAGTTATAGTGAGCTAAGTTGAGAAAGAGCAAAGCTGTACTGTATTACTGTACATCGCACTAACGCTTGAGCGCTTGAGTTCTCCTTATATGACCTCGTGGCCTGGATATTGTTCTTTTTATTGTCCTCAGTCCAATCGTCATCATTGCTTGTTGTTGCTCTAGTCTGCGCTTGCGACAGAAACTTGCTACAAGAATTTCCCTGGTGCGAGGACTTCAAATTTCCCCCTTCTACCACAATTGTGGATCCACTCAAACGCCTCCCTGCCATGTCGATATCTTCTGTTTGCACACGTTGGCGGTCAGTTGCACTTTCGTCATCCGCTATTTGGTCCAGGATCTCCCTTGAGCTCTCAACCGAAAACTCGAGGCTACCGAACGTCCAATCGATGTTGAGTGGTTTTCTCCACACCGTGGAACTACACCTTCATCGCTCCGGAAAACACCCTCTCACTATAGAACTTGATGTCAGTGGTTCTTTGGATGGTGAAGTCAATATAGTTCCGCACCGACTGCTAGCGTTAGATCGTGTTTGCAACCACTCTTGGTGTTCGTTCGAAATAATTGGTCATCAGTCTATAACATATATTCCGGAGGCCAAGTTGACAGGATACGAAATTGTCAATCTCTCAGAAACCTTTCCTTTGGAATAACTGGTGATCTAGATAAGCAGTTGGAGGTCTTCAAACAAGCCCGTGGGCTCCGTTCCCTTTTCTAGTAGCACTTATCGACGTACCAGAAAGCTTTTGGGAAGAGATATCGTCATTAGCTGTGGATTGTATGCAAGGCAAGATTGACAATGTGTTCAATATCGCATCCTGGCCCAGGAACTAGTGCTTGGGGAGCGAGATCAAAATTCACTACCTGTATCTCCATGTGTACCTCCTCGATTGTGTACCAGTGTTTCAATACTGAAACTCGAGCTTCGTTTTAATTGGGATGATTCGCTGGCAGACGTTACATTCTCTTCGTTCACCTTCCCGTCCTTTCTACATTGATTATCATGACATATAGCGCTGACCCTTACCAAGGAGCTTGGCCTAAAGCTGCTTTGGGAGCGTTTTTACGCCGATCTTCTTGTAACTTGACCAAGTTCATGGTCAAGCGTATCTCAGTCACTGACGTCGATCTCCTCGCTGCTCTCCGCCTTATGCCATTGCTTGTTGATCTCCACATCGATGATACGCCCCCTAACGATGACTCAGTGAGCCCTATCACATCCCGGTTCATTCGCAGTCTACATGGATTGCTCCAAACTGAGCTGAATCCTTCGAGCTCCGCGCTTGTCCCCAAACTCCGTGAACTCCAACTAACGTTCAATGGCTTGGAATTTGATGATCTCGCGTTTATTGATATGGTATCTTCACGCTGGTTACCGGATGCACAATACGCATTGGGAATTGGACTTTGTTGTCTGAGAGTTGTAACATTACAATTCAAAGCGCAATCGGTGGATCCCGCAGTGTATAAGCCTCTCAATTACTTGGATAAAGCTGGAATGATGGTGGTTGTTCTTGGAATGGATGATTGATATAAAAAGTCATATGTAGTGCAGAGTCTATGTACTCAAATTACTTCAATCCTTTACTTTGTCTCTGTGTTTTGTTCAAGTTTGTGAGCTATAAAGACTTATGTGGTACCGCAGAGTCGAGGCACTAAGATGGAAGGACCCAGTAAGCCTGGGTAGCAAGTGCTTGTTGACCTTTGCTGCAAGCCGTGAGGTGGTAGGACATCGTAGGTTGGGGTTTCAGATGGTAAACAGAAAATGCAAGAGGTATGCTGCTGGTGTAGGGGAAGGCGCAAGTACAGTGTTCAAGCTCAGGCATGTTCAACACTCTCGGGAAGCTTGTGGAGTGGGTGGTGGTGTGCGGCAGGTGATGGTGGTTCGGGGAGGAACTTGTGATGAACAAGGAGGGAATCGAGGGAGTAGTGTACATATCTAGAATTAGTCATAATTGTCTCCTCAGAATGGCTTTCATCCATTTACTTACATTTTGTCTTATCCTGGTAGGCTGAGATGCATGACCCTGAACTCAGTTACAATAGAGGCAATACATTGTACAAAAGCGAGAAACATCGAATGTGAAAACACCAGATAAGAATCCCTAATAGCCACATTGTTACATTCCACCCATTTTCTCAAACCAATCATCCTCGCTGAGATTGTCAAAACTACTCTGGACCTATCATACCAGTTAGATTAGATTGATACTAGTGCATCAATCATCTTACCCAGTCCAATAGGACACCTGCAATCACATCCGGCCCACTTTGCAGTGGCTTCGGATCTCCGCCATCTAGAGGGTGGAGGATGGAATATTCAATTATAGTAGAGAACTTGTAGGAAGCACCATTTCCATCTTTATTGATAGAAAGAATGATAAATTGCCATTCATGGCCATTAGTCATTGCCCGCAAATCGTATCAGTCCTTGAGAGACTCAAACACAAGGATATGGATTGGAATGCAACTGCTTACTCAAGCTGCTTGGCACTCGCATATAGCTGACATACAGCCCAAGGAAGGTGCTCGAATGGAGGCCCGGTCTTGGATATGGTCACAACAAAGCCTGTTCTAAGTGGCTTGGCGAGCTCAATGCATGGAAAACTGAGGGATGCAGCTTCAAGGAGCATGAACATGAGAGGTCAAGAGGTACCTGAAAAATTCACCTATGTAGTCATTTTCTGTTACAATAGCCACGTAATTTGTGTGCCCTGATATGGTATCCTTAATGCTGCTGCGCAGCAATCCCCGACTACAAGACAGATCAATGTCTAGGCACTCCCTGTGTTACTCACATTAATTTCTCTATTGGGTTTTTAGTTCACTTTGCTTTAGGAAGTGAGGTGCTTCCGTTGTAGCTGTTGAGTCGATGATGGCACATTGGCACCACTGCAATTTGGCACTGATACTGTTCCTACTCATTTACTTACTCAGGTACTCTAGAGATGTCTACCGGGTCTGTAAGTGTTGGAATAAATTTGTGCACTGTAAAGTAAGTAGTAGACTCAGCACGAATACTTCACGGAGTAAACGTCTATTATATACCTGTAAAGTAAGTAGTAGAACTAATACATGATAAGTAAACATATGATACAGCAATAAGAGAAGAACGAGCTCACCTCAGCACGAATACTTCACGGAGTAAATGTCTGAGGTAGCTTACATACGCAGGTAGCTACAAGTACAGTAAGTTAGATAAGAACGGATACAAAAATAGAAATCTTCTCCTAATCTTACACGGGCCAAGTTTGCCCAGATATATTCTCATTCAACAGTAAGTACCTGTACTGTAGTATAAGTATATGACCTGATATGAAGGTCGAACCAGTATACACTTATCCCTTATTGTATGAGTCCCCGCTGCACCGCAGTTAACTGACACCTTCGACTTGCTGGCTGCTACTCACAAGCTGGCCCTGGTGCTGCACCAGTTCTGTGCTGAAATCCAGTGATCCGTTGGGGATCCGTCTAGTTCATGGTCTAGTTGTTTTATTTATGGAGCTCAAACGACTGCCCAATTTCTCAGATGTAATTAAGCTGCTCACTTCCTGTAATAAAAAATCACAGAAAGACAATAAAAAATTCATTTTGACTTCATTGTTCAGCAAAAAGCTTCCCTGGTACTAAACAGATCAACAGAAACTAAGAAAAGAAATGACTTTTGTTACTGACACAAGGAGTTCCAAACCCACTGCGGGAAGGAAAGACAGTAATATAACGACCTGAAAGACATGAAATCTAACTGTACAAGACGTTAAATAGTACTGACTAGACATGCAGTATTACTGTCTAGGATAGTCAAGATTACTGCCAAAGTTCTTGGCTGCATTCTCAATAACTGTCTTTTGACCTGTCTAAGACAGTAGCCATTACTGTCCTAGGGCAGTAATCTTGACTGTGTTAGGACAGTGATATCTAATGTACCAGGGCAGTTATATCAACTGTCTACTAAGATATCCAATGGAAATACAGTTATATTGGATCAAGTACTGTACAAAGGACTACTACTACTCTCGCCTAGCATAGACCTTGATGACCAAACACTCTCATCCCGGTTGCTATCCCGCAGACAGTGCATCCAACAAAATGGTCTTAGAGAAAACAAAACTATCAGGTAACGGAAGCGTACCTTCGAGATTTACTCGATCGGAATGTCATTCCCAAGATCCCATACACGTGGACAGTGGGGGAACAGTGGTGAGGGATATTGGTATTACCATGAAGTTCAGCTTTGATGCGCTACTCTCGAGAAGATGATTCGTACCTTGAGATCAGAACACAAAGTTGCATTCGCGATGGAGCCCGCGGTGGGCGAAGAGGTGGCAGCCGAGCCAGCTGAGGAAGGCCCAGATGAAGAATTGGCCAAGGACCCAGCTGTGGGGTGTACAATAGGTTAGAAAGGATAAAGATGAGGAAGAGATGAGAAGGGAGGATACGTACCCGAATGCAAAGTTCAGAGTTGCACCCCAAGCAACAGCAGCGGTGAGTCCGCAGTATATAGCGCCAGAGATGACCCAGTATACCGTGAGCTCAATCATTAGTTGCCGGAATGGAGGGGAGGCGTCGTATCTGGGGGTGGAGTAAGAAGAGTAAGAAGAGTAAGAAGAGTAAGGACAACGAAGAATGACAAAGGATCAGTGAAGATGCGACATGATGAAGAAAGCGAGATGAAGAAAAAGGAACATGACGTAGAAGCCAACACAGGCATGAACGTACCTAGCATGTACCTGCTGCCAAAAAGTAAAAATCCACAGCGCCGATGTCTTTGATGCAATAAAGCACAGCTGGTTGGGCAAATGTGTATGTCTCCAAGACAAAGTTGAGGTGCCACCAGACGTCGGTGCCGAGAGGGCCGTAGGTTGTGCGATGTATGACAACTATATTGGTGAATTAGTGAAGCGGTCAACGTGTGGGATAACAAATGTCTGAAGAGCCTGAACGGCGCATCGGAACACGAGGAAAGGCCGAGTGCGGCGGACGAGATAGCTTGATCCTCATGGCGGGTCGGCGGTTTTGTGAACGGGGGTATCAATCCAGATTTTGAAGTAAAAGCGACCTAAAAGAGAGTCAGAAAACCATCGAGACAGAGAACGGCCAGCCTATCAAAAGTAGGTAGTCTGCACGCTGATGAAAGGCATGCGTAATGGATTAATGCCCACCAGAGCCGGCGAAAGGGGAGGTCTGGCACTTTAGGAAATGGCAAGATTGAATTACAAGGACTTACATGAGTCGGAATGGGTTGTGCGTATCCTATTCGATGGACGGGCCTCCAGTAACAAAAAGAAATGCAATGAGTGCTTATGGCGATATCCTCTGAGAGTTAGCGGAACAGGTAGATAAAGGCCCGTTAGACATGGCTGTGCCGCTGATAGAAGAACGCAACTAAACGTGAACCCGGAAAACCTAGAGAAAACTGACAAATTTAAACACGAAATCAGAAAGAAAAGTCACCTGCGCAAGGCCCAGGACCTCTCAGCATTCATAACACCCGGATTCAGCCTCTTCATCCGACTCTAATCACTGAAAAGATCCCTGAAAGCCAATTTTGTCGATTCCGCAAGAAGGGCCCGGATAGAAGCCGAATCACATCAGATAAGTGAAATTATTGTCAGCGTGTAGATAATAGACGGCCAGGATGAGATAGAGGCAGTTTTTACCAGTAAAAGAAGGGGGAACATGGTGGTAGTAGTCAGAGAGACGCGACGCGTCTGTCAAAAGACAATGACGTCATATCAGATATGGCTGTGCTACCCGTCGAAATTCGTTAAGTCCAAGCTGAGCTATAGTTCTTTCGGTTTCGCCCCGCTGTGTCGTATCATTCTGTAGTCTAAAATTCAATGCGAGCTTTGAAATTACCATGCTGGCTCTAAGCTGAACCTGATTTCCAACTTCTCTCACAGGACTTTAGCTGGTGAACTTGAAATTGACAGAAATTGCCATAAGCCAATTTTTTGAGATTGCGAGTTTACATGTATCCATGATATACAAAAGCAGTCCACTAGTATCTGGTCCCCTACACAATAACGAGATAATGAGATGGCATCATCCCCAACTCACTCATCTGGACACAAAGTATTGTTTCTCTGCACTCTTATTCTATCTGAATGTTCTTTGTTGAGTAATACTGTAACCATGTAGTGTACGGTAGTGCTCCCCGGCTGTGATCAACGCCGGCCCTGACTGTCCCCTACTTTGGCAAGTACACCGTTCAATCCGTGAACTCGACGTTTTTGAGATATTTTGAGTTACTACTCGGAATCTGTGTTACATTTTTTTAGCATTTTTAGCTGCTTAAAGTTGGACGTTGAACGTTGCACGCTAGTACTTAGAGATTTAAGAGTAGAACTGATATTATAATAACAGTTAATGACTGTCCATAGAAGATGGTCAGTGTAAATAACTGACCCTAAAATATGGGACAGTTATTATGCCTGACCATAAAAATATGGACAGTACATATTACTGCCCCATAAAAGGACAGTAGACATACCTGTCTTCGTAGACATTAGATATAACTGTCCTTCAAAAGACAGTAAAGATTACTGTATTTGTACCGAATTACTGTCTTAGTCAGTAAGGAATACTGACTTCTCTTCCCGTAGTGAACCAGAGCCTGATTCTGGCCTGATTACCGTTGTAAATATCCGGCGCAGGGACTGAAGTAGCCGTGAAGCTCAAGAGAAAGAAGAGACTAGATTAGAGGACAGTAGGTACTGCCTCAGAGAAGGCTTATATACTGTTTACACTGAATAGTAAATATTAAAGGTGGTCCGGTACATACAAAGCATCAGTAACTGGATAGGTAATGATTGGTAAGTACTACCAGAGTTGTATCACGTCCGATCGGCAAAATACAACAATTACATCTCTCCTGACTCCTTAGTTCTTATTTAATACTGGTCCACCAAGGTCCACCGTGACTCAGTTTAAGAACCTGTTCAACAAGTAGGTGGCAGTGTAATATGTGTGTGGTAGTTGTAGTTAAGTTTGCCTTTCCAGTAGCCCAGCCAATGGAATGAGGCTTATTATAGTTAGAGATGTCCACGAGTCCGGATCCAAGGTATACTTGGATCCGGAGCGCAAGTACTTGTGGCCTAAAAGGCCTGACTCGTGACTCGCGGCTGACTCGTGGGAAACGGGTCACTGACTCGCAAGTATTATCTGCAAGTACTTGCGGGTCTCACAAGAACTTGTGGATCCGCACACTAATCAAGTAGTTACAGCTATATTCACAAGTATTTACCATTATTTACTTGCATACAGTGATTGTACAGTGTATAATGCTATTAAAAACCTGTACTTTACTTGTTACACTAATTTCATACTATGGTATGAAGTAAAAATGTACTGACAGTTAGGCTTTGGATTGTAGACAGCCTACGGCGATTGGGCGCTAAAATAAGCGCTCAGTCGCTGTCAGCTGTCTACAACCTCAAACATGTGTGGCAGTACTTGATAAGTACTATAATAAATATGATACTATTAATTACTGTAAGTTTTGATCACCAACAACAAATATATGAGTTCATATTGCTTGCACAAGTCACACAAGTACTTGCAAGTCAACTGAAAATTGCAAATGTCTGACTTGTGACCCGCACCTGACCCGTGGGAAACGGATCCTGGGATCCGCGAGTCACATACTTGCGGGTTTTCCCACGGATCTTACCTGCGAGTACTTGTGAAGACTTGGACTCGTGGACATCTCTAATTATAGTGAGAAGAAAGTGAGAAAAGCCCCATACTTACTACAAAAACTGAAAAAACTATGTCCTCATAGCAGTTTTTGATTAGGGATTTACCACAAAGAGAACCTTAGACCAATAGGCTGATCTCTTCTGTCTCTTGAGCCTAACAGCTCCTTCAGTCCCTGCGCCGGATATATACAACAGATGTGTTCTGGATTGGTTCCGGATATCCAGATCTTCACAGAATTTGATGGAAATTCAGTGATGACATTCAATGGTCAGAATGGGACCAGAAGCAGGGTAGGAACAAGTATTCTTGCCCAACCATGAAGGTTCAAGGTATAAGTAATCTGAGCAATCAGAGTCCCACCTGAGCTGAACTTACAAGGAAATTATTGGTATCAAGGATGGCTCAACTCAGTTACTGACCTAAAAATACACACCAACTCAAAAACATTTATCCAAGGTTTGACAACACACTCTCAAAAATGGGACGACAGGACTCATTGGGAGAAGAAAATATGCGCTACCTGCAATGCTGCGAGGACAAAGAGCAACAGCATCACTAAAATGGTTAAAAGGACATAATATAAACTTGTTGATCTGAATATCAAGCCAGCATTTAAGCTATTGGGTATAAGACTCAACAAGGTCTCAGTCCCTCACATACATGATCCACAAAACAAATCTACCACCTATATACATATTCTATCATTGCAGTTTGAACAAAGCTCAGAGTGGATGCATAACCAAAGGTCTACTCAGAAACACCTGGAAGAACATTCTCCAGGAGATATATATTCCCTCCGCATGGTTATGGAGGAATGAGGTTCTAGTAGTGCATTGTGCTGCAGTATGAATTGAGGGTATATGCCTTTTATCTTATTTCTATGGCTTTGCTACTGTTGAAGAGTGTAGGAGAGACTGAGCGCGTAGTCCCACACGGGTGTTATCCTAGCACTTGTGCATAATGCTAAGTGGCCTGCAAATGATAATGGCGGAAGGAAACGACTTTGTCATTTGCCCGAAGGTACTTTGAGGTTGTTAGTGACATGAGTCACTGACAAGCAACGTTCCAAAAAAAACATTCAAGAGTAGCTCAGAAGAGCTCAGGCTGACAAGGGGTGCCCGGGATGTGAACCCGTTACATTGGTCAATTGTTTTTTTTAAGGACCCAGTGAGGGAGACCGACCGACCAAAAAGCTTATGTAAACTGCCATATTAGGAATTTTTTCCCCTCGGAGGTCAAAGCTAGCAATCCCTACACCACATGAGCACCTTATAAATACCAGATATTGATTGTACATACCCGTACAGGCTACCATCATGTAGATGCTACTTACCTTCAACTTTCAGTGGGAACCCCAGTCCTGAAGTTTGCCGAGTTCAAAATACAGTGGTAGTACAGTACTGTTAGGACGAGTCCCAAACCACTGTCACCCTTTACATGCCTTTTAAAGGCTAAATAGTCGCTGTAGCATTAATTATGTGTGATTAGCATGTTTCAGGCCCCTAAAATAAGTTTCAGAATGCATATATCTGCATGAAATATGGATGTCAAATTTTTTTTAAGACCTCACTCAAGGACCAATCGACCGACCGACCCGATATCACGGGTTCACGGTCCGGGCACCCCTTTCAGGCTGAGGTATTGGATCGGGCAGGAAGGAAGTTTAGCAATGCGGAAACGAACTAACCGGCATGCCGGCTTAACATCAGGTCTGAAAGAACAGCCCAATCTTGAGCCTGATCTAGTGACTTTCAAAGACTCCAACATTTTACTTGTTTGTCACCTACAAGACCCTCCTTTCCCTTCAATTAGAGTTGAGGAAGCGGGAAATTTCAAGACACCCCTGGTTTTACAATTAACTCAAGCTGATGTTCGTACAAAGATCTGGAGATCAGAAGATTGGCTATCAAGAAATAGACTAGCCCAATAACCAGCATTATTAACATGACCTTTTCCAGGTTAGCACCTACTCAAGGGATAGCTGTAAGTACTAAATTCAGTATCAATAGCATGTTGTATTATAAATGCTAGAGGCTCTTATCATAATGAATATTGTGAAAGCAGCTCAAAAGAGGGGAAGTACGAGGAACAAGAAGAATTGCCATGCCTTGGCGATGCCGGTAGGTCATATGCGCCTGTATAGCCTAGTTGGGCATGAGCCTCCCGGCAGTGATCCGAAACGTTCATGGTTGATGGAGATCATTGAAAAACAGACGAGCCGGCATAGCGGCTCGACATGAAACAACTGGCACGGCGGCTGAAGTTCAGGTGGGAAAGAACTACCCGATCTGGCGGTTTTTGAAGAATCCAACACTCAATTGGCACCTACAAGACCCTCCCTTCCCTTCGGTCAGAGTCGGGGAATCAAGTTTGATGGGTCAACGGAGGTGGAGGGTATCCACTGCTCCATGTGAAAAATCATGCGCTTGCCCGGAGCGACTATTGCAGATGCACGGAACAAAAAAGTATCAATTCATGCCCAGGAAGTTGCTTCAGTCTGGTGAGGTGATGTTGTCAGCATGAAACCCGTCAACGCGTGATTAGATTCACTTCTCTGCAGACAAGCCTTTCAAGCAGCGCAAGATGAAGGTACATTTGTCCTGAAGACCAGAATTCGTCTCTGCCGCTCAGTTTGCTCTTGTCAATGCGCTCTTCAATACCACACTTTAGTTTGAGACCGCATTTGGGAACAATATTCAACTGGATGAGGGTCTGTCTGTTTACCTCGGAGAAGTCAAGTGCGTAAAGAGAATGAGATACCGGCGCTATTCATGGGCCAGTTCACGTACCTCAGGATGAGGCTCTAACCTGGCTCTCGTCTTCCTCAAGTCTTCACAGAAATTGTGTATCTGCCTAGTGCTAGCCTTTTGGGCCTTGGGTCTTCTTTGTTTTTGAGGGAGTTTCTGAACATCTCTAAGGCGGGAAGGACTTCTCGCAACAGTCTGCCGCTGTCTCCTTCTTCGTTGTCGAGAGCACTTTTGATTTTTTCAAGGTATTATTTCCCTGTGTTAGTTCGGTGGAACTGAGCCCACGCTTCTTTGTCATTGTTGAGAAAGGGTTGTTTCACCCCAGCGCTTACTAAACTTTCGAGACAATCACATAGGCCCTTGTACGTCAAGTTGGCGCGGTGGATGTCGCCAAGGTACGTACCGTCCTAGATTTCTTCACCTCGCTTGAACCGGAAAAATCAGAGGCCATCGCCTTATCTCAGAATACTACGATCCACTCATTGTGCAGCAAAAACAGAATCATTTTCGGACAGGAATGGCGCATAGTCCGGTAAATCTCCAAGCTCTTCACCGTGCAAAAATCTTCAACTCCTTGCACACAAGCCTACGGATCCCACCTTCCACTAATTAGAAGAGCTTAAGCAAGATCGAAGGATTTTGTGTTTGGTATACAGAGTACAAACAGAGTACATATCGCACCGATGAGAGTCGAGCCCCAAATCCCTTCCCTCTTCTTACTCAACTAGCCTGTATCTCTTATAAAACTGATCCTTCAACGGCAGCACATTTGTCTACCTACGCTGCCTCTTCCCTCACAACTTGGCTCTATGCACAATTAGTGGAGATAAGAGGGAGTAGCTTCCCGAGCCACTAATAACAACTAACCTTGCAACAGTTCTGGCCAGACCCTTTGAATTAACCGTCCCTGACTCCCTGCCCGCCACACAGGCCACCTGGATGGGTCACTTGTGCTGCAGCAGCACTTCTATGTCCAGAATGTTTCCGTCACCTATCCTCGATTATATTTATATACCCTTGCTTATCAGATATCGGGTGGTGTGCGGCGCTTCTGTAAATGTTACTCGTTTGCCACTCATACTGTACTTTGCTAGGGTTTGCGGGGTATGACTGGGATGGTTAACGTAGACATTTAATTATGATTTGGCTTTGCCCCTTCGACTTGTACCATGGAGATCACCTATTTTCACTGACTAGCTATTGGATATCGTACTTGAGTACTCTTACGAGACTCAGTGCGATGAGCTCTTGTCGCCCTATCGTACTGTACATGTAGATTCAACTCTCGCCATGCATTGCAAGGTTACAACTAAAATGTCAAGATATATTTGAACAAAACATCACATAGTCTAAGTCCCTCTCGCGTGGTACAGAGCTTTGCTACGCAGTAGAAACGTTTGTTTACAGCGTAGATCATGAAGCAGTTATCAAATTCCAAAAGAGTGTACAGCGAAATAGCAGGTGGCTGTAGTCAAAAATTTCGATAAGTGAAATCTGAGCAAGACATACGGACGAGGTACTCCGCACACCCTATTACCTCGTTAAAAATCACCCTTTCCGAGAACCACTACCATCATTCCAGCCTCATCCAAGCGATGGAGCGGCCTGTACACTGATTGAGCTTGATCTACCACCCGCGTATTGAATCGCAACGTTGCGACTCTCAGACAAGTGAATCCAATGCTTGATGCATATTCCGTATCCGGGATCCAGCGCGAAGTCACCATATCGATAAACTCGGAATCATCGAATTCCACGCCATCGAACGTTAGTCGGAGTTCACGGAGTTTGGGAACGAGAGCAGAACTGGAAAGGTTCAGCTCGATCCAGAAGAATCTGTGGAGACTGCGAAGGAATTGGGGTGTGATAGGGCTCGTTGGGTTGTTACCGGCAGGTGTATCATCGATGTGGAGATTAACGAGTGAAGGCATGAGTTTGAGAGCGTCGATGAGATCAATGTCGGTGACTGAAATACGCATGACGTCGAACTTGGTCAAGCTGCAGGAAGATCGATGCAAAAACGCCCCTAAAGTGACTGTAGGCCAAGGTCCTTGGTAAGGAAGATTCCCGTCCGTCATGATAACCAAATACCGAAGAGACGGAAAGTTGAAGGAAGAGAATGCAACATCTGCCAGTAAATCCCAATCATTCCCAACACCATGAAGTTCAAGTTTCAGTGTTGAAACACTGGTACACAATCGAGGAGGTTCACAAGGAGCTAGCATGTAACGGCGAGGACTCGAGGATTGCCGAAGCACTAGTTCATGAGGGCTGGATGCATGATTGAATACACTGTCAACTTTCCCAGACATTGGATCCAGGGTTAAAGCAGTTAAAGAAGATGTTTTTGAAAAGGTCGTTGGTGCGTAGCTGATGCTGTCTAGAGAGAGGGAACGAAGTTCCTTGGCCTGATAAAACATATCCAGTCCCTTACGCAGGCACGGCCCTCCTGCGTAGGCGAGATTTTTAAGATAATGGCAGTTCGAGTCAGTCAAATTTTGGCTTGCGGATACAATAGAAACACATAGTACCAACCAGTTCAAACGAGCACCAAGTGTGGTCGCAAGCAAGATCAAATGCAAGCAGCGCAACATCATCAGCGCCGCAGGTACGAAGTTTTAAAGTGAGGTGGCGTTGTCCAGATCGATGAAGGTGTAGCTGCACGGTCTGGAGAAACCCACTCAACACCGATGCGACGTTCGATTGCCGCGGGTTTTGTAGTGAGAGTTCTAGGGTGATCCTAGACCAGATAGCTGGCAACGAAAGTGCAACTGAACGCCATTGTTTGCAAACGCAAGATATGGTCATGGCGGGAAGGTAGTCGAGAGGGCGGACAATTGGGGTAGGAGGAGGGAGCTTGGAGTCTTCGTGCCACGGATATTCCTGGAGTAAGTTTGTGTCGCACATGTAGTCAAATATTTCCGCCAGTACTTCGTTAGGAGCTCGGTCTACAGGACTTCCTTCCACCATGTGCATGATGAGCCGAGAGCAGGTGGTACACAGCTGGTCTTTGTTCTATCCTACAAGTCGAGGTAGACTCTTAAAAATCACAAGGAGGTACAGTTGGTCTGCGAGTACACTCACCACTGTGGCGTCCTACTGAACCTGATGTTGACGCGTTGACGTTGGAGTTTTAAAGCTTTGAAGCTTGAAGGAAGGAAGGAAGGAGAGGCGTGAGATTCGACTTGTCATTTCTAAGCGCTCAAGCGCTCATCGACATCGCCTACGTATCATTCAGCCTAATCTTCAGACAGACCTCAGACTGCAACGCCAGCCTACAAACGTTAATGTTCATTGAGCCAGAGTTGTCTGCAAATTCAGCAGTAGGTCTTCAAAGATCGAACCGAGGGTCAGCTATCCGATAATCCGAATCTTAATAAAGCGGCAAAGTAATCCATATTCCATATACACCGATGCTGGACACGATGGACCCAAGCTATAGCCAAACTGACCACAGATCTCAGAGGTCTTAGCGAGAATTGTTTTTTTAAAGTGCGTAACGGTTCTTTTCAAACCAAAATTTACCTAGTCTTATTCACAATATGACAGCAACTGTTTCTGCGCCAACATCACTTCCACTCCTGAAAGAACAACGCCTCTAGCTCTAGTCAAAGACTCTGCTTTCTTCACGTCGCTCTTTCTAACCATCTATCCAGCTTGTATACCGATATTACAGAAATGCTCGAAATAGCCTCTTGAATGACTCCTCTCGAAAGACTCTGAAAGATCAAAGACTCAGCTCGACCAGTCTTAACTCGTTATCGGATCCTCGGAATAACATGGTATGCTTTCTTCCTCACACCCTCACCTTTACCAAGTTACATAATGTGATTCTCACCTACAACTTCCAGAGCGATCTCTATTCCCGGCGTTCAACGTTGCAACCTCTACATCGGTTCTAAGGGAGATGGGTTTGATACGAGTCAGAAGCTTGTTGTTGCCCCAACAACGCTGTGGACGGAAGAACGATGGGATGGTCTGGTCGTGTTGGGACAAACAGCAGATACTTGCTATCCGCATGTACAATCTGATTGTATATATTAAACAATCCAGCTACGCTATACCCGAAGCTTAAGGTCAATTAATTGCTCCACGTTTAAGGAGTCCAGTGGAACCAGGGATACAACAGAGGTGCCGGTGAGCTCTATATGAAGAGCAACTAGTGAGCAAGCTGTCTGGCGAGCGAACGCGCTTGAAAACAGTCTTGTGATCGTCCTGGTCACTGCTCGTTCTCCCCTACGCACGGACAGCGTTACTTACCTCTTTCATTATTCACTACTCTTGAAATCCCACCCATCGCCCATCTACGATGACCGTTGTGAGCCTACACCTCGTGCGTCACTATTGACAAGAGCATCTCCTGCTGGTTTTTGTGTCTTAGCACCTCGACTCAGATACATTGTGGCACACCTACGTGGCAAGCATCGAAGTGTCGTTTCTTCTTGTTTTATGCATGCTTCATTGTAGCTTGTAGTCTATAATAGTACCTTTGATATGTATACTCCAAAACCGATGCTTATATACAACACTACAAACCCTTCGACAAGCGATACTTCACGAAATCAAAAAAATCTGTTATCATCCCAATAACAACCACTCTCATTCCAGCCTTATCCAAGCATTCAAAAGGCCTATACACTGCTTCATCCACCGCGCGCGCGTTGAATTGTAATGTTACGACTCTCAAACAACTGAGTCCAATTCCCGATGCGTATTGCGTATCCGGTAACCAACGCGAAGACACCATATCGATAAATGCGGAATCATCGAAGTCCAAGCCATCAAATGTTATTTGGAGTTCACGGAGTTTGGGGACAAGAGCGGAGCTGGAAGGACTAAGCTCGTTCCGGGAGAATCCATGTAGACTGCGAATGAACGTGGATGTGATAGGGCTCGTTGGATTATCATTAGCAGGTGTATCATCGACATGAAGATTAACGAGTGATGGCATGAGTTTGAGAGCGGCGATGAGATCAATGTCGCTGACTGAAACATGCTTGACTTCAAATTTGGTCAAGTTACAGGAAGATCGGCGCAAAAACGCTCCCAAAGTAGCTTTAGGCCAAGCTCCTTGGTAAGGATAGGCACTATGTGCCGTTATAACGAGACAAGAGAGAGACGGGAAGGTGAAGGAAGAAAACGCAACATTCGCCAGTGAATCATCCCAATTAAGGCGAAGTTCAAGTTTCAGTGTCGAAACACTGGTACATAATCGAGGAGGTATACAAGGAGATATCGGGATTAAGTCATCTGATGTGTGTTCCCCAAGCACCAGTTCCCTAGGACTGGATGCATGATGGAAAACATTGCCAATCTCGCCAATTACAGAATCCACAGTTAAGGACGTTATTTCCTTCCAAAAGGCTTTTGGTATGTCACTGAGCACGGCTAGAGAAAGGGAACGAAGCCCACTGGCCTGCTTAAAGAGCTCCAGCTCCTTCTCTGGTTCAAGGGATATCGCAATGTTCAGGTTTTCGAGAGAACGGCAATTTTTGATCCTGTCAAATCCGGGAATCGGGAAACGCAATATAGGCTGATCACCACCTATTTTGAACGAACACCAAGGGTAGTTGCAAACGAGATCAAACGCCAGCAGCCGATGTGGAATTATATTATCTTCGTCATCCAAAGAACCGCTGATATCAAGTTCGACAGCGAGAGGGTGTTGTCCAGAGCGCCGGAGGTGTAATTTTACTGTGTCAAGAAAAACCGCTCAATACGAATCTGCGGTCCTGGAGCCTCGAGTTTTCGGGTGAGAGTTCAAGGGAAATCCTAGACCAGATAGCCGATGCCGAAAGTGCAACTGACCGCCAGCGCGCACAAACAGAAGATATGGACATGGCAGGGAGGTGTTTGAGCGGATCCACAACTGGGGTCGAAGGGGAAAATTTAAACTCCTCGCTCCACGGAAATTCCTGTAGCAGATTTCTGTAGCAGGCATAGTCAAATATTCGCAAGAGGATTTCGTTAGGAACCTTTCGAATTGGTGAATTGAGATAGCGAAGGTCCACAGCATGTTCCTTCAACCGCGTCTGCTGTGTTTTGATATACAAAATCCGAGATTGCAAAAGCAGAATTTCGGTTTCATAATCTTCGAAGTCTTTGTCAACAGCATTCAGCATCTCTGTAACTTCTTTTGTATCTACAGTAGCTGTCCCATATTCCGATCGAAACCGCTGTAAAAGTCCCGCAGCGTCGATGTTTGTTCGAGGAGTGGTACTGTGGCGACATCGAAAGCAGATAACTCCGTCGACGAGAGTTCCTTTTGCCATAATGAGCGCGTGTCTGTCTTCTAAGTTCTAGAGGTAGTTAAAAAACGAAAGAAAGAATGAGTCACGAGGTCATATCAAATTGCGTGACCCGCGCGGGGATAGTAGATAAGATACTGGCCCTGGGGCTCCATATCACTCTATCATCCCGCCATTACTCTCAGGTTACTCTCGGAGACAGGTATTATCCCAATCATGTACAGACATATATCCTACCCCATTGCCAGATGCGCTATTGAAACCCTTTTCACCTATGCGACAACGGTCACCTGAACTGGCTGAACGACTTGGTGCTGGTTTTGGCTCGCTTTCCCGTACCTGTGGGGGTACCCTCCATGATCTATGAAACGTCGACTGTTTCAAAGAATCAAAAGCCTCATTGTGAAATCTAAAGAGGATATGATTACGACCAACATACAGGATTTACAGCTTCTCCGCAATCGAGTCCACTGCAACGAAAAGGATATCCAAAACCTCGACGTGCCCCCTGTATCCCTCAGACCATACCTAGTACACATCAAAGTAACTAAACACAGAGATACCTTCACGCGACTGGTCACGTATCCATAGAGCGCTCCGCCACTCAGAGAACAACGAGAATGGCGCCTTGGTCGTTACTGGCACTTGTACACAGAATCCGAGTATCATGCCCTCATGGAGTGCAAAGAGGACACTCCCCTTCTTGATCCGCCAGATACGGCGTGTGGACTAATCGCTGAAGACGGATTTAGCTTCACTAATGAAACGCCTCATATCATATATATTGTGTCTGGCAACAGCGTTGTACGTCCTCTCAACACAACGACGCTGGAGTTAGATGCCCCACAGCACATATCATGGGCGGGCGTGGAATCCGGTTGTGTCTAAATTGGACGGTTAAACGCGGTTAAACACCTACTATCATTTTTACAACTCCAAAGTTTGATCATGATCTGATCATCACAAACACAGTTTATTTATGTTCCAATGAGGACTCCCGTCTATCATTGCGCTAACCACTATTTATCAGCCTTCGGAATGCACGTAGGCTCATTTCTTTTTGCCCATCCCCCTCTTCCAGTTGTAGTAGCAACGTACAGCCAATGTCGACTGGTTCTAGCGCAGGTGGGATACCTCCAGGTATAAACATCTCGGAATTGTCGGTCATTCAAAACCAATAGGATTTACAGAACGCTCACGCAGATTCTTTCAGATCAGGTCCTGCTGTAAGCACAAACTAACCCTCGAACATTCCAATTTCCGACCCTTATCACAAATTATCCAGATCATCGGCTACCTTTTGCACTGGGGTCTTTTTGGCACCCTATCCGTCCAAACCTGTATGACTTACAAGTCGATCATGTTTCGATGTTGAACTAACAACTCATACCTGGTACTTGCAGATCTCTACTACCTTGCATTTCCTAACGACCGCTACATAATTAAATGTGTTGTCTACGGTATCTTTACCATCGAAGTCATTCAAACAGTCCTTATCACACACGATGCGTTTGCAATATTTGGGTATGGTTTCGGCAACTTTGACAGTTTAACGGATATACATATGGAATGGTTCACAGTACCGGTCATGAGTGGTGTTGGTGGGCAATATCATCTATTTTGACTGACTGTATAATGACTGATCTTAAGTCCTGGACAGTGGCTTTTGTCGGGCAAGCATTCTATGCTTATCGTATTTGGGTTTTGTCGAGGTCGAAAGTAGTACCGTTGCTTATATTATTGGTGCGTTCAATGTGCGATGTACTTAGTATCATCAACGGAGCTACAGTCCTTTTGCTAGGTATCGCTGGTCAGTTCCGTAGCGGCCTTTATGACGGGTGTGTATGACTTTCAGATCGGGAATGTGATTGCTGTGACCCAGAGTTCCAAGACATCTATTGCTGGAGGGGTGAGTGGTTTCGTTTAATTCGTGAATCATTAAACTTGCTGATAGAACTTTTAGATCTGGTGTGGAGCAGCAGCGTTGGGGGATATCACGATTGCGGTCTGTATGACATATTATGTGGGTCCGTTCGAGCATAATAAAATTCTAGACACTCACACATAGCTACACAGCTATCGCATATGGAGTCTGGCTTTAAAAGCACGCATTCATTAATCACCAAGTACACCCGGTTGACCATCGAAACTGGCTCGGTAACAGGTGAGAACTACCTGCGCTACAATGTTTATAATCTGAATTCGCATGTCCTCTCCATCTACCTTCCCCAACCCAGCCCTCGTTGCGCTCCTTGACATTATCCTCTTTTTTGGCTTCCCGACAAAAGGATACTATATTACCCCAGTCGTAATCATGCCCAAACTCTACGCCAACTCTATTCTTGTGGTACTCAATGCAAGGATGAGGATACTTGGGGGACGGAGGGTATACATGTCTACTTTTGATAATGGCGGGCTTGGAGGTAGCGGGGGTCGCCTGCGTACTACCGAGAGTGTTTGGACAGCACAGAGTCATTGCAAGACTTGTCAATGCAATCATGACCTGGAGTCGGGTATTCGACTCAATGTCTTTGCACCGACGACTCAGATCCAAACCAGTGATACTGAGGTAATGACACCTACAGATATAAAGATGACTTTGGGCTCAGAGGGAGGGTTGGGTACTGACTGTTCAGAAAGGGACCTGAGGGTATGATGCTGGAAGATGTAGCCTCAGGGCAAACGCCAAAATTGCTAGTGTAAAGACTCCGACTCAAATACTTTCAGCCATAAGCTATACCTCATTCTATTACTTACTCTGCATAACGTACGAGCTTGTTATCAATCACTCTTTCCAAGAACTACCACCATCATTCCAGCCTTATCCAAGCGATCGAGAGGCCTATACACTACTTCATCCACCGCCCGCACGTTGAATCGTAGTGTTACAACTCTCAAGCAACTGAGGCCCACTCCCGATGCATATTGCGTATCCGAGAACCAGCGTGAAGATACCATATCGATGAACGCGGAATCATCAAATTGCAAGCCATTGAACGTTAGTCGAAGTTCACGGAGTTTGGGGACGAGAGCGGAGCTGGAAGGATTGAGCTCGGTCCGGAGGAATCCATGTAGACTGCGAATGAACAAGGGTGTGATAGGGCTCATCGGGTCATCATTAGAAGGTGTATCATCGACGTTGAGATAGACGAGCGACGGCATGAGGTCGAGAGCGGCAATGAGATCGACGTCAGTAACTGGAATACCCTTGACCTCGAAATTGGTCAACCTGCAGGAGGATCTGTGTAGAAATGATTCCAAAGTAGCTCTGGGCCAGGCTCCTCGGTAAGGCCAACGATAACTAGCTTCTGTCATGATAACCAGACAAGAAAGAGATGGGAAGGTAAAGGAAGAGAACACGGCATCAACCAGTGCAATCTCATCAGCAGTCCTGGCACAGTCGTGAAGTTCAAGTTTCAGTGTTGAAACACTGGGACACAACCGAGGGGGTACACAAGAAGTTAAGGTGTTGCAATGATGATCTGGGCGTTCCCGAAGCTCTAATTCCTTGGGACTGGACGTGTGACTGAACACATCGCCAATCCATCCATCTACGGTTTCCACAGCCAGCGATGATATCTGATTTCGAAACGTCGTTGGTATAGTGCTGAGCATCGGTAAAGAAAGGGAACAAAGCCCAGTCGCCTGGTTAAAGAGCTCCAGGCCCTCGGGTATGTCATACGCTATGGTGAAGGTAAGGTTTTTAAGAGAATGACAGTTTCGAATGGGGTCAAATCGTGGCTTTGGAATAGACGATATATCGTAAGCACCAATCAGTTCGAACGAGTTCCAGGAGTGGTCGCAAACAAGATCAAATGCAAGCAGCGGACGGCGTAGAATATTCGTATATGCATCACCGCTAAGATTAAGTTTCAAAGTGAGGGAGCATTGATCAGAGCGATGGAGGTGTAGTTTCACAGTGAGGAGAAAGCCACTCAGCAGTGACTCGACGTTCGGTAGCTGCGAGCTTTCTACTGAGAGTTCCAGGGAGATTCTAGACCAGATAGTTGGTGACGAGAGTGCAACTGACCGCCAACTAGTGGAAACGGAAGATATGGACATGGCGGGAAGGCAGTGCAGTGGGTGTAGAATTTGGGTTGGAGGAAGGAACGAGTCTTTGCTCCACGGATATTCCTGGAGTAAGTTTGTGTCGCACGCGTAGTCAAATATCTCGGCCAGGATCTCGTTAGGAACTCGGTCTACGGGAATTCCTTCCGCCATGACGGTCCTGCAATTACACGGCTGGTCTTCGTTGTATCCTATCCACGAGAAGGTATACGAATGGCGTTCTAAAGGACAGAACCAAAATGACTCGAATTCGGCATCTGCATCAGCGCTTATATTCGTGTTTCACCTCGTTCACCCCAGGAACTCAGCTCAGGATCTTTATTCAGAAATTCTACAAAAGCGCTTGGTCCAGGATGAAAAAGAAAAAAGAAAGATAACTCACTAACAGATCTGGATCTGAAGCATTTCTTTTTGGACAAGTTCCTCAAAACTCAAAAATCGAACCGCGGCTGGATTACTTTGCCTTCTGCATCCACAGACGCTTTCATGTATTCCAATAGATGAGATGCTCGGTATGATGAATCTGAACCAGAGCCAGAAGATTTTCAACAAAAAATCCGTTTGTTATGGGCTTTCCAGCGAAATTCTGCAGCATACGATTGGGACGAAGGCAGGAAAATACTAACCACAGATCTTCGAGGCCTCACCAAAGTACGTCTCTTTGCCAATCCGATTACACCTAGTTTTACTCACACTATGCCAGCAGTCCTAGCCATCCCTGCGGTGACCGGTCATCGACATCGATCATCGATCATCACTTCAGCCATTCAAAATCTCAAGCCAAGCTCAAGGATCGCCTCAAGTTCATCGTGGAATACTCTGCCCTATTCACGCTAATCTTTCACGCCGCTTATCCAGATCGTACTCTCAACGTACTCCGATATGACAAAAACGCTCGAAACAACCTCTCGAAAAGATCAGTGACTCGGCTCGACAAATTTCAGAAACGAACAGACTTAATTCTACTCTGTCGGATCCTGGCGCGTACATCTTCCTGATGGGCATGGGAAGCGCTGAGGCCGAGAGCTGACCGGGACCAGTGAGTATTTTTCTCTGTTTTCGTCTTTTTTTTTCACGCGTAAACCTGATACTGACATTCTTCCTTCCATCCCCTCTACGTTTCCTGTCACCTCCCTCTAGCGATCGTCAACTGAAGCCTCAATAATCATCGTGGAAGAAGACTGGTTCCTGTGGAGGCACATGAGAAGATTCAACGCGAGCGAGAGGGAGTTTATAGGTGAAGTTAGGTGATAGGGCGGGTGACTGTGGGCTCGCAGTAAGTGAGGAGGAAAGCCGACATGGTGTCCCGCTGATGACTCGGAAAAGATGCTGCGCGGGTGATCGCAGGTTATGTGCTTGAGGAAGGGACGAAGGATGGAAGGAAGAACAAACGGTCGATGAGGAAGAATGGATACCCGACACAATCCCATCGAACTTCGTGGACCCGCAGACGTATCATAGCGCCATGGTTGTAGATCGTGACCGTCGTAAGTATTGTATTTTCTTATCCTTCGTGGAATTCGTATGCTTACTCTTCTGATGTTTTTAGGCTTCGCTCTCCGTGTATACATCTTCACTCAATTTCCCACTTAGTCCCAACTTACTCCAGTATTACTTTGGTATTACTAGAATTCGGCTTCTCGCACGAGCGGGCTAGGCGGTTTTATTAGCCTTGTACGCTGTACACTGACGTCGGGTAGTCAATGAATTAACTTGTTTTGTCTACTATCCCTGTTTTGGGTACCTGTGTGACTGACTATATCGTATGCGATCTATTCATATGTGTGAGCATGTATAATCCGAGTCCGTATCTACCGTTTCAGAGGAGCGTGCAGGCCTCAGGGTAACACCTGAGAACGGTTTTTGCCGGGACAGTGACTGTCTATGTTCTGATTGTAATCTTAACTTTCCATGAGCGAAAATTATTAGGTAGAGTAGCACTGGTATCCTTGGGCATCTACCAATACGGCCAATACAGGAGCTAAGGCAACAGATCCTTGACACCGAAACACAAATCCAACAGAAAAATCGCGCTCATCATCGAATAACCGCAAAATCCTTCAGCTACAATCCACATAACGACTTGTCTACTTGCACCGCAGTGACTGGTACGGACACAAGAAACACAGCATTACCATCGGTAAGCTCATCCATCGCCTCCTCAGAAACAATGATCAATCCTGGCTCAGCATGGTCGATAGCAAGGACATTCAACGTTGTGGCTTCGCCAGCGTCATTGGTGTATGCAATATTCCAGCATGTGCCACATTCAGGAGCATTAAAACTCGCGATGGCGTCAAATGCTCCAATGTAAGGGTAGGAGGGCAGGGAACCAAAGGTGCTGTATTAGTTCAGTGGACAATCAGAACTTCAAGAGAAAGGAAGGAGGGGGATGAAGAAAAACAACTGACGTGCATCCCCCATTATTAAGACCATTAGAGCAAGCAAGACCATTGAACGACTCGGATTCCAGGTCGTAGATGGTGTCGTACTGGAGGGTGGCATTTTCGGCGGCAGCAATGGCCGCAACAACAGCAGGGACAAAGAGGGAGGACAACTTCATCTTGCGGGATAGAAAGAGTGCTAGTGCTCCCAGTTCTGAGATTCACAAGATACTGGAGTCGAGGCAATCTTTTATAGGTAGAGGTAATGAAAGCATGGAGCTATATCGCCGTAACTTTGTGCTACATTCTGCATTGAACTTCGTTTCAAGGACTTCAATACTATCTGGTGAATCGAGTCCCCCATGGGCAAACCTTTCCGATGAGGACATGGGTCCGATGTACCGGAGGAAGGATGAAAAATAATGTTTTACACGGCACAGACCAAAAGTTGAACACCGTATTCTGCGACTAGTCCGGTGCGGTACAAGCACCATCTCTTCTCTGGTATCGTGCTGAGGAGAAAGGGCAAACTCACAGCGAGAATAATGCATTGCAGTCCTTCCATGCAACAGCCATGCTTACTTGACTATCTATGGGTATTATTCTTGTTCAAGTTTCCAAGAAAAAAAAAAGCAAACGCATACACCATCTCTATAATTAAGAAACGGTGAATGTATACCGAAACGTACAGGCAAAGTACCTACACCAACTCAGCACAACATAAAACCTTGTTATCAATCGTCCGTTCCAAGGACCACCACCATCATTCCAGCCTTATCCAAGCAATCGAGAGGCCTATACACCACTTGATTGGCCGTGCGCGCATTGAATCGTAACGTTACAATGCTCAAACAACTGAGCCCCGCTCCCGCTGCGTATTGCGTATCCGGTAACCAGCGTGAGGATACCATATTAATGAACCCGGAATCATCAAATTCCAGGCCGTTAAACCTTAATTGGAGTTCACTGAGTTTGGGGACGAGAGCGGAGCTGGAAGGATTGAGCTCGGTCCGGAGGAGTCCATGTAGACTGCGAACGAACTGGGGTGTAATGGGGCTTATTGGGTCATCACCACAAGGTGTATCATCGACGAAGAGATTAACGAGCGATGGCACGAGGCTGAGAGCGGCAATGAGATCGATGTCGGTGACTGAAATACGTTTGACCTCGAACTTGGTCAAGACACAGGAAGATCGGTGTAAAAATGATCCCAAAGTAGCTTTAGGCCAAGCTTCGTGGTAAGGACAATGATCATCTGTCATGACAACGAGACAGGAAAGAGACGGGAAGGTGAAGGAAGAGAATACGGCATCTACCAGTGCATTAATAGAACTCTTATTTTCATGAAGTTCGAGTTTCAGCGTTGAAATGTTGGTACACGATCGAGGGGGTACACGAGAAGATAAGTTGAAGTAACGAGGATCTGAGCACTCCCGGAGCACTAGTTCGTTGATACCGGACGGCGATGGATGATTGACCACATTGCCGGTATTCGACACAATCAGAGATGTCATCTCTTTCCAAACTGTTGTTGGTATATCACTGAGCACCGTTAAAGAAAGGAAACAAAGTCCATTGGCATGCTTAAAGATATCCAGGTCTTGGCCTAACTGATGCGCCATCGTGAAGGTAAGGCTTTTAAGAGGATAGCAGTTTCGAATATGGTTAAATCGTGGCTTGGAGATACGTGACATCGGGTGATGACCACTCAGTTCAAACGAGCACCAGGAGTGGTCGCAAACAAGATCAAATGCAAGCAGCCGGCCTGGGATTACATTCACTGAACCCCATTCACGGCTATCTGGTCTAGGATCTCCCTGGAACTCTCACTCAAAAACTCGCAGCGACCGGACGTCCACTTGGCGTTGAGTGGTTTTCTCCGCACCGTGCAACTACACCTTCATCGCTCTGCACAACGCCACCTCACTTTAAAACTTGATATCAGGGGTTATAAATGGAGTGGGTGACGAGAGTGCAACTGACCGCCAACTAGTGGAAACAGAAGATATGGACATGGCGGAAAGGTAGTGCAGTGGGTGCACAATTGGGTCGGAGGAGGGAGCCAAATATGTCGAGGCCTGCGGTCTTTGCTCCACGGATATTCTTGAAGTACGTTTGTGTCGCATGCGTAGTCAAATATCTCTGCGAGGATTTCGTTAGGAACTCGGTCTACGGTAATCTTTGCCATGATGAGCGAATAGTACACCGCAGATGTTCGTGGTTGTATCCCAAAGGTAGGCTCCTAAAAAACCACGAGTATGGTCTCGGCGAAGATAAACAGGGGCGTGAGATTCGGCACTTCACTTGGCGCTTATATTCGGATTTTCGCTCAACTGTTAGACGTTTCGGATTTCGGGCTTCATTCAGAAATTCTACACTAGCTGTTGGTCCAGGACAAAAAATAGAAGAACCGAAGCTTTCTTTACAACCCACATAATAGTCCTTCAAAAATCGAACCGACGCTCAGAATATGGATTACTTTGCCTTCTACATCTACAAACGCCTTCGCATATCCGAGCAGATCAGATGCCGGACCTCCCAAACCAACGTGTGCATGATGCATGATAAATCGAATTCGAGCCAGGGCCAGAAGGTCTTCCAACCCAAAAACTGTTTATCAGGGCTTCGCAGCGATATTCTGCAACGTATGATTGGGATGAAGACAAGTACTGAGCGGACCGCTGATCTCAGAATCGTCCTTAGC
Organism: Rhodocollybia butyracea; assembly: GCA_015501585.1. Lineage (NCBI taxonomy): Eukaryota > Fungi > Basidiomycota > Agaricomycetes > Agaricales > Omphalotaceae > Rhodocollybia > Rhodocollybia butyracea. The sequence continues at coordinate 165,360 of JADNRY010000027.1, forward strand.
AGAGCGCATCTCTTTTCCATCCCGAATACCTAGTCTTACTCTCGAAAGATCATGACTCGGCTCGAACGATTTCAGAAACAAACAAACCTGATCCTGCTCTGTCGTATTCCGGCACATACATCTTTCATGATGGGCACAGGCAGCCTCGAAACGTTTAGGTCTAGTTAGGTCTTGAGAGCTGACCAGTGTGAGCGTTCTTTTATTTTCATTTTTCTACATTAAATATGATGCTGACATCCTTACTTTCGTTTCCCCTTACGCTTCCCCCCCCCCCCCCCCCCCCCCCGACTTTTTGCACGAGTGGACCAGGAGGGTTCATAAGGCTTGTACCGTACAGTTACAGTAAACTACCGAATCATGAATGTAATGTTGGTGCAGTCACTGAATTAACTTGTTTTGTTCTCTGGGGTGGCAGAATGTATCTCGCCGAAAACACATCACTTGCATGGTTTGATTGGATTGTTGATCCATGGCTTCCGACGATCGCTCTACTAGCAAGTATGAACTAGCAATTATGAACTTGTCTATTGTCTTACCTCTGCCACTCCTGCTCATGCACTGCAAGTTATATTGATTTCCTGCTCAGTGAATGCAACATTGCCTTCAGGTCCACTCAAGATGGCTGAAACCATGCTGTGATTGATCTTGTTGGCTGGGTGTTGAAATCTCCCCAAGATGGAAGCTTTCTCATAGGTGTTTTGTGTTTGAACCAAGATGAAAATGGCAACAGGATTCAGGGCCTGTGATTCAGCAGCAAAAAACAATAAGCTTACAGTTGTGATCAATAGGAAAGACTCACAGCAGCAGCTACATAGAACTGAATTGTAAGCGTTGAAGTAAAGGAAATGGGTCCTAAGGGTGGTGCTTTCACCGATAGTGCAGAAGCTATTATGCTGAGTAGCTGGAAGCTCTCATCAGTAGAGCTAGCTATGTTGTACCAAATACACACCTGTAATAGCGCATATATTCCCCCAGACTCTACAAGGAGAAGAAGAATTCTTTCCCCTTTAGTCCATTTTCTAGCAATGGAAATTGATTTTATGGATCTATGGTGCAGCCTGTATTATCCCAAGTATAAAAAGTCAGATATAGAGATAAGGTCCAAACAAAAGGTGGCACTTACCAGGCTCGAAAAGATATCAAACATGTCGCTATCATATTTACAGAAAACGACAGAACAATACTAACCCAATCAAGAGTTACAGCCAAGTTGTTCAGGACAGTCTGAGAGTCTAGGGCGCTATCAGCCAAGCTAACACCTAATATAATATCTGTGTGAGTTTATGGGATCCAACAGTGGCCACAGATCAACCCCACCTATATTTGCAAGCATAAGGAGAAGCAAAGTCCATCTCACTTTTGCGTTATCCATCCACATTGCCCAAGCTCTCCACACAATCACGGTATCCGTAATGAGTATCTTTCCAGGTTTAGGTCAATGTGTAGTGCAATTTAAGGTTGACCAGCGAACTCACTACCATATTGCTTAACCAGTTAGTAATAGTATTATAGACCAAACTATGTGATTGTGCATCTGCTGCTACTATTTGTTCCATGATTCCTCCTGGTAGAGTCACTACAAGGGCATATTTGACAAGCCCAGGTACGGGTGCCACACCAGACACAAGGAGTAGCAACATTAGAACAAATGTGCCAAGGAGTACACAAATCATTGCTTTCTTTGCACCCCCGGCAGTACTATTTTTGTGACTGGAAAGCCATTTCAATTAAATGTCAGGCTATATGGAGCATAAGAGCTCACCAGTAGATGTAAAGGCCAATACAAAATGCCAAAAAGTATATCCCTAGAGGATGCAATATAAATTCAGAATTGCCTCATCGCAAAATCAATATTTAGTGGATGCACCAAATAAGAGGAGAGCGATTATGGTTCGAACAAAATTTTCAAAAAACACAACTCCAATATGTGATAGTTCCATCACCTCTTCTGGAGTCATGATGTTAGCAAAAAGGGAGTTGACTGAAAGTTTTTGGCAAAGAAAATCAGGAATGGTACAGTTTATATACTTAGGCTTATCCCCAAGTCACGGTTAACAATATTTCCAGGGGCGAGTTTCAGTATTAACGTGACAGGGATGGTCCAACCTGTTTGGATCTCACAAGACATCACTATCATGATCACGATTGATTAATCAAAGTGCAAGCTATCTGTTCAATTTCGTTGATCCGACAATCCTCTCGCCGTTCGGTAGAGCCCATCAAATGACTTCTAGCTATGGTGGGCCCTCAGTCCTTCTGCAAGCTCGTAATTAACCTGGTACTATACTGTTATCAAGGGCTCAGCCTCCCAAGAAGACATGGGGCCCCTTGCAACCGAAGCGAACTTGACCTGAAGCCAGCGTTTATTTTTATTGCCGCTAGCTGGATACAGTGGATAAATTTCGAAGAATTTTGATAAAATCGGAAGATCAGATCCAGGGCCTCGAGACTGAGCATGGAATTCAGCTACTTAGTAGATCGGGGACTCGGATATAGCGGGCACCTTGGGGTACCGGAGAACAGTGTAGATCAATCATTAGTCTCTGTTCCCTGTTCGGAACCTGAATCTATTTCTGGAATCTGTTTGTATTGACCGTTGATACCAAGTTCGGAGCCCAACAGGACCCCTGAAAATACCTACTAAGGTCTTTCGGCAGTTCGGACAAATCTGAGGAAATTTTAGCAAAAACCCTTTCGGGTTTCGGACATTTTTGAAGGTTTTAGAACATCCTCTCGGGTCCTGGACAAAATTTGAACAAAATCATCCTCAGATGTTGAAGACTGTAAGTCTGCGGAACGTCAAAAATTGAACACCAGATAGTTAACATGCCGCTATTGGTGTTCTGAAGCCCCATGGTACGAAATAGGTCAGTAATACCGGAATTACACTCAGAAACAGGAAAAAAAATGCACGTAGGACGGGCGCTAAACCCGATAAGCGCCGGAAGCCACTCGGTTTTCGGACATTTTTATGGCTAGCGAGGCGATTTTGGCTCGGACATTTTAGCCCAAAATCAAAAATTTTACCAAAAGGCCTCGAGGTGTACTTTCAGGGGTCCTAGCCCAACTTGAAGTATATACTTGTTTACTAGAGCAGACTGGAGCGTTGCGAGTGCCACATCTAGATCTGACGACTCTTTATAACTCTGTAATCACCCTGTCACTGACGAAGTGAAAATAATGTACTACAGATTTCGCTTGAGCTCACTGACAGGCTGATAGAAATTTGACCTACTCAAAATGGCACTGGGAAATGATTCTCGCTTGTTGCGGGGTGGTTATATGTTTCAGCTTGTGCGTTGACTGAGCCAGCTGAGGGATGACCAGGAATTTGATGAGGGAATACACCCCGCTCGGCTCCTATAGAACACAGGTTGAGAATGCCCCAATGTTTCGGGGACTTATCGGATACGCGGATGGCACTATAGCCCATCACCACTGCCTCCGACTCCCACAGTGACCCAGTGTACTTCGCTACTCCTCCTGGAAAGGGATAGATCTACCAAGACAACCCTGGCAAAGGTTTGATCGAGCAGATCTTCCATGATATCCTTGTTCGGAGCCTTGGACAAGAACAATGCATGAGGTGATGCACGATGGATCAACCAGATTTGGACAATTTGGATCGATCGGAGGAGGAAGCCAAGGACGTTGAGGCCTGAAGCTTGAAGTCTCTGCTCCAGGGATATTCCCGGAGTATGCTTGTGTCCCACGCGTACTAGTAGTCAAGTCAGGATCTCCGCCAGGATTTCGTTGGGAACTTGGTCTACGTGAACTCCTTCCACCATGATGAGTGTGCAATACATGACTCAGGACTGTTCAAGTTCTTCGTTGTATCGTAGAGATAGACTCTAAAAAAACGATGAGGAGTTAGGTATATATATCTGGTCTCTGAGTTCCTATAAGTACAAAGATAAGCTAAATTTGCCTGAATCGTCCATAGTAAATACCCAACACGGTATATCTAATCCAAAGTGTTATGACCAATGAGTATGAATAAGTGGCAGCAGCTCGGCCCCGCGCTCCCCCGCTCTGGCGCTTGGGCTAGGCCAATGCCGATTCTCACGTCTCCTCCAATAAGCGCCTGTATTTTGGGCATTCTCGCTCATGATCACCCTTCCGGATTTAGGGCATCGTTCAGAAATTCTACGCAAACCGTCAGTCCAGGACAACAAAAAAGAGAAGATCCGAATTCTTTACAACCAGTACTTCAAAAATCGAACCGAGGCTCAGAATATGGCCTTTTACATCTACAGACACCTTCATAAATCAGATGCCGGACGTGCGCATGATGTGTATGATGAATCGAATCAGAGCCAGAACCAGAAAGTTTTACAACAAAAAATCTGTTTGTTATGGGCTTTGCAGCGAAGTTCTGTACCGCATGATTCCGGGGACGAAGACAAATACTGAGTACTGAGCGGGACCACAGATCTCAGAGCTTTCAGCAGAGTGCATCTCTTTCTCATTCCAAATACACCTAGCCTTACTCACAATATGACAGCAGTCATCCCTGCGGTCGTCAATTCAGCCCCTCAAAAAAGCCTCAAGCGCTGAAGCTTGAAGCTTGAAGGACCACCTCGAGATCATCGATCAGGCTCTGCCTTCTTCACGCTACTCTTTCCAGCGGTTTATTCAACCTGTACTCTATCACAAAATACTCGAAGTAGCCTCTCAAAAGATCAGTGACTCGACTCGAACAATTTCAGAAACAAACAAATCCAAATCCATTCTGTCGGATTCGGGCACATACATCTTTCATGATGGGCACAGGCAGCTTTAAAACGTTAGGCCTAGTTAGGTTTTGAGGGCTGACCAGTGTGAGCGTTCTTTTTCATTTTCGTTTTTTTTTACACATTCCCATCACCTTTCCTTTACCTTCCGCTCCCCTCTAGCGAACGTCAAGGAGCCCCAATGAATTTCTTGAAAGATTGCCCACGGAGGCACCTGAGACGATCCAAGGTGGCGATAGGGAGTTCATTAGATTTTGGGGATGATGTTGGGCGATGGGGTGGGTGACTGTAGACTCGCGCTAGAGTAAACGAGGAGGGAATCTGATAAAGTATCTCGCTGATGACTCAGAATAGACACCAGTGCGAGGGCGATTGTAGGTTATGTACTTGAGGAAGGGACGAAGGAGGGAGGGAGGAAAGATGTGGAAGAAGGAATGCCCGACGGAGGAGTCCGAATTTCTTGTTCCCGCAGACGTATTATGTATGCTGTGGTTACAGTGTCATCGTCGTACGTATTCTATTTTTTTATCCTTCAAGGAGTTCTTATGCTTAATCTTCTGGTGTTTTCTATGTTTATTAGGCTTTGCTTCGCATACCGCTTCGTGTATATACAGTGTATACATCTTGACTAGATTACTACCAGGTCACAACTTGCTTTAGTATCAGCTTTCGACTGGCGGACAAGGGGGTTTTATGAGGCTTGTATACAGTACCCTGGCGCGCGAATGTCGTACTTGTGTCTTTGGATTTCAGACGACTGTGACCGTATTGTATGCAATCTAGGCTTATCTATCCATACGTGTGAGCATGTACACTCTGAGTCCAGAAAAACGGGTCTATCAAGAGCCTGAATCTGAATTGGGCGTCTCGAAAACATCCACATAGTAGATGGATTGTGGTATCTGGGGTGAGATCTATAATATCCAGCGGCTTGGGATAGAGACAGCGGCTTTTTCTAGTGCTTTCTTTAGCACGCCTACATCGGGACAACGTACCTCTCACATCGATCCACAGCTAAATTCTTATTATAATCAATGAGCAAAACTTAAGCGAACTTAAACATACAGACAAAGTAAGCGGAGGATTGCTCGTTTACAGCTTACATCATGATGTGGTTGTCAAAGTTCATTATTCTGAACAGCGAAAACAGCTATTAGTTGTAGTCAAACCATATAATAAGCGATATCCAAGCAAAACAAAGTATGTTGCTAATCACCCATTCCAAGAACAGCCACTCTCATTCCAGCCTTATCCAAATAATCAAGAGGCCTATACACTGCTTCATCCACTGCGCGCGCAATGAATCGCAATGTTACCACTCTCAAACAACTGAGTCCAGTTCCCAATGCGTATTGCGCGTCTGGTAACCAGCGCGAAGTCACCATATCGATAAACGCGGAATCATCGAATTCCAAGCCATCAAATGTCAGTTGGAGTTGACGGAGTTTGGGGACGAGAGCAGAACCGGAAGGATTAAGCTCGGTCCGGAGGAATCCATGTAGACTACGAATGAACTGAGCGGTGATAGGGCTCGTTTGGTCACCATCAGGCCAGAAGTCAGCAGGCGTATCATCGATGTGGAGATTGACGAGAGATGGCATGAGTTTGAGAGCGGCGATGAGATTAGCGTCACTGACTGAAACGTTCTTGAGCTCGAACTTGGTCAAGTTACAGGAAGATCGGCGTATAAACGCTGCCAACTTAGCTTTAGGCCAAGCCCCTTGGTAACTGTAACCCGGACGTGTCACGATAACCAAACTAGAGAGAGACGGGAAGGTGAAGGAAGAAAATGCAACATCTGCGAGTGAATCATCCCAACCATGACAAAGTACAAGTTTCAGTATCGAAACACTGCTACATAATCGAGGAGGCACACACGGTGATATGGGGATTATATCATCGTCTTTGCGCTCCCCAAGCACTAGTTCGTTTGGACTGGATGCATGGTTAAACACATTGCCAATCTCGCCGATCACAGAATCCACAGTTAAAGATGATATTCCCTTCCAAAAGGCTTGTGGAATGTCGCTGGGCACGGCTAGCGAAAGGGAACGAAGCCCATTGGCCTGTTTAAACATCTCCAGCTCCTTATCTGGTTCATAGGATATCGCCAAGGCAAGGCTTTCGAGAGATTGGCAGTTTCGATCCCTGTCAAATATGGGCATTGGGATATCTGATATAAGCTGAACGCCACCTATTTTGAACGAACGCCAAGAGTAGTTGCAAACGAGATCAAACGCCAGCAGCCGACGTGGAATCACATTCTCCTCATCATCCATAGAACCACCGACAGCAAGTTCAATAGTGAGGGGGTGTTGTCCAGAGCGATGAAGGTGTAATTTTACCGTGTCGAGAAAACCGCTCAACACCGATTTGCAATTCTGGAGGGTTGAGCTTTCGGGTGAGAGTTCAAGAGAAATCCTGGACCAAATAGCCGATGACGAAAGTGCGACCAACCGCCAACGTGTGCACACAGAAGATACGGACATGGCAGGGAGGAATCTGAATGGTTCCACAATTGGGGTCGAAGGGGGGAATTTGAAGTCCTTGCTCCACGGGAATTCCTGCAGCAAGTTTTTGTTGCAGGCGTAGTCAAAGATTCGAAACAAAATCTCGTTAGGAACTTTTCGAATCGGTGAATTAAGAGAACGAAGGTCGATAACATGCTCCTTCAACCGCGTCTGTTGACTTTTGATATACAAAATCCGAGACTGCAAGAGCGATATTTCGGTTTCATATTCTTCGAGGTCCTTGTCAACGTCTTTCAACATCTCTTCAACTTCTTTCGTATCCACAGTAGCTGTCCCATATTCCGACCGAAACCGTTGTAAAAGTCCAGCGGTATCGATGTTTGTTCGAGGAGTGATACTGTGGCGACATCGAAAGCAGATAACTCCGTCTGCGGGAGTTCTTGTTGCCATAATGAGCGCGCGATACACGTCTGTCTCCTCGAGATATAGACTAATAGTAAGATTCTAAAAAAAAAAAGGATTGAGCAGGTCACGAGGTCACGGTCATCTAGAAATCGCGTGACCCGGACACATAAGGACTGGGCGCAGGGGCCTGAGAGCTGAAGCTGAGATCTGAGACCCAAGCCCGAGCATCATAACTAGACTCACAGGCACGGCTGTCGTCGCAGATGAGAGCATCGTGATTCGTAGGTGAACTCTTCTGTTATCACTGAAGATCTGAAGTGACCGGTGACCGGTGACCTCTCGTGCTCATTGCACCTCAAGCTACATATATATTGACCATCCAAACGTCGTATCATTCAAGCCCCTTAACACAGGATCCCTTGTGACAGAAGCGAAGAAGTATATACCACTATCCCGTCTCGAGTAAACAAACCATCCCTTTCCACTCCATAGTCTCGCGTCTGAGAGTTTATAGATAATCCTCGGGGCCCTGACTAACGGCTTTGGATAGATATTCGTCATTCTACGCATCAATGACGACGGGAACGGTGCTTCCTACAAGTATTCTACCATAATCAAATATTCCATTTTCCATCCTATGGGCGATGGGGTCCAAAACCGCCGGAACCTTGGCCAGATGTGATTGAAGGCATTCTATCGGACTGGGTAAGACGATTGATTTACCATTACCATTCCCGAGTCCGATCTAACCAGTGTGGTAGGTCCAGAGTAGCTTTAACAATCTCTGCGAGGATGATTGGTTTGAGGAAGTTGGTAGAAGACAGTAATACAAGTTGCAGCTCTCTATCAAGGATGCAAAGCATAGCCTAAGAAGCTTGAACATAAGAAATCCATGAAGAACGAGGAGAATAAAAGAACCAACGGATAAGATACATCCACCCCAGCACACATAGCGTGAGGTATTCCTTCCTTCCCTTCTCAAGCAAGTACATTCCCGTACATATAATCACCCGCCCCGCTGGCACCGAATCTCTTCAACGCTATGTCAGCTTCCCTTCCCTTCCCCGAGTGTGAGCCCAGAACTCAAAGCCAACCGCCCCGCAACATCACCCACCCACAAAATTCCTTACCTGACTATATAAACGTGGACAGTACTTACAGATATGAGTGACCTGAAGCAACGAAGCGAGAACACTCACCACTGGTGATGTTCGAAGGAAATTTAATTAATTACGCGCGATTTCGAGAACTGGGACCGAAAAAATCGGGGGAATATAAATTCCAGTGTGTCTAGCTACTACGACCCAGATTACAAGACCCGAGTATCGAGGTGGACAGTTACTCGGTCGCTCTCTGGCATGTCATGGGAAACGAAGGGGAGGGAATACCAACATCAAGCAATTGACGTCCAGTTGATATACTTAGGTATATCTCTGGACAGTCCTTCTTCGTTTATATAATTTTTGGCCTGAAAGTGAAGGAGATTTCGTATTATTATAACGAAGTTACAGTTCGAAGCATCTTCAAGTACTTACGGTTCCGACACGCCGTACTCTAGACTACTTATCGGAATTTTTAGACTCATGCACTCATGAGTGGACCCTTCGCATCTAGGTGGTCTGGAAGCAACCACGTTTGCTGTGAGATTTCAAGTTTGTTCTTGAACTTCTGGGCGCATGAGTCTCATCATGAGAAGAGCCCCAGCAGTTTTTGCATATGATGACGTAACCTTATCTTATGAAGCGCCCAGTGAATCACGTGTATTGCCCGACCTTCAGGCTTCAACTCGTTTCCTATGTTTGTGCAGCGTGCGCACTGCGTCTGCTGTGGGACCAACAGCACCCACCGCAGGAATATCAACGTGGTTTGGTAGAAAGTGTGTACTATCCTTTTTCTCAGAGCTCACTTTACTGACGCAACGTTCGCTGGAAGACCATAATCGATAATCTTTATGCCATCTGCTGCAAAACCACCTTCGACGGCACAAGTGCAATATACGCCGCTCAGTCATGACAGTAGTATGGCCTCTTCCGAAAGCGAATACTGGCAGAAGGCATATGTGGAATCCGATGTCTCTAATGCCCAGCGCATCTATTTAGACGTTTGTGGCTACAGCGACGAATGGTCAAAACAGCGACAGCGTATCTGGCGAGATCTAGTCCAGTCTCCTTCAATCATCCAAAAGCTGGACGCTTTTCTTCACACAACCGGCAAAACTAATCGATATACTTCGTTGCTCTTGCCAACGCTCTGATGGACTGGGATACACCAATATCCGTTTCTATCGTATTGACAGCACCTTTATCTCTTAATTATACTCATCTCGAAGGCCCGGCGTTGTCGTTGTTCCTGCTGCATATTTGGGAGAAAAACGGACCGTCGAATCGGGCCCAAAACCTGCATGATATCTTGGCTTTCAACGAATCTGAGTTTACCAAGGTTGGACGCAATAACACCCGTGCGTCCTACTTTCATATTCATTCTCTCAAGTCTCACGTTGACGCTCATATAATTATTGTAGAGGATTCCAGCGCAAGCCTTTCTGTGCCTTCAAACCCAAAGAAACGTTCCCCTAGCAATACACAATCCACGTCATTCTCGAAGTATCAACAGGTCGCCGTCACTGAAGAGGCTTGTTCAGTGTAAGAGCCGTGTCTTGGAGATGCTCGTGCATGTTGAGCTTCGGGACTCGGTCCTAGGCATGTATACGAAGGATGAAGCTATTCAGCTCATCCATTACAATCATCCCGCGGTCATCGTTTCACGGTCTGTCAATGCCGTCCAAGACCTCATTTGTATTCTCGATGTCCTTGCCAGCACTCACTGGGACATTTCCTACCTTCACTCCTGTCCACGTTCCTATGCCACCAGCGGAACAAGTTCCACATCCCAATCTCTTTTCTAATCGCCTGGCGGCTTCTTTCGAGGATCCTTACGAGCAACGTGTCCTTCGAGTAGTCGTCATGGCTGAGCTCTTTCCTATCGTTGATCTCACCAATCCTGTCGATCTCGAGATAGTTTTCAGGGACGTATTCCAAAGTGAGTAATGCCATCTTTCTTGTCATTCTCCCTCTCATGTATACTCCAAGGCTATCGATGGTTGTACGAGCACGCAAACCTCCTTCACCGTGATCTGAGTACGGCAAACATCATGTTTCGTCGTGGGAGTAATGGCAGAGTGCATGGTGTCCTCAACGACTTTGATCATCCCACCCACATTGGCTCAGCGTGTTCACACCAACGCGCAGGGACGGCTCCATTCATGGCCATTGACCTCAACGCACCCCACCCTCCTGTCCACCTATACCGCCATGATCTCGAATCCCTGTACTATGTCCTAGTCCGCGCCGTTTGTCCCCCGGATCATCAAGACTGGTTCTCAATTAGGCGTTCGCTCATGGCTGACGCCAAGAGATCATATTTTTTCCGCTGTGCCTTGGTTCCACAACGTGGTTTCGAAGGTTTTTCGAGATGGATGGAGGCTATTCATGACGCGTTTGAATTTGGTCTCCGTGCACAGTCCGATCATTTAAAAGGCCGTCTGGTAGTAGGTGAACCGTATGATAATAAGACTCTAGGGGGCAACGTCTCTTTTGATTCGTTTTCTGTGATTTTTAACGATAATTTGGCTGAACAAGAATCTGGCGAGGAACTCGAGGATACCGTATCCAATACAACGTATGAATCCAGTGTATAAATTACGGTCGTTATGAATATATGAGCCCTAATGATAAACCTTTCGCATACTTGGGAACACAGAGCAATTCGTAGCTGGTATACGTGAACAGGTCGCGTGGCAGGAGCAATATCACATCCTGTTAGCGGATGGTAAATTTTTGAATCGGAGATTGAAATAACCTGAGGCCCGGAGCTGGGCGTCCATTTGCCAAGGTCTAAGTAGGGAAGGAAAAACACAGTGGACCAAAAAAACTCGTCTCCGCTGACAGCAGCAGGGATGACGGGGTATTGAGTTGCTGTTCTGTACGTACGTACTTACAGAATTCATGCTTTCAATGACTCCTGAGTAACGAAAACCGACTGATCAGTACTTACTTAGTATCTGCTCCTAGGTACACTGGCAGTGCAATAACTGAGCCGAGCACGATCCGAGATAGAGCTATCATCTACGAGCTGAATGCTTCTAGTAGAAAAACAGATTGTTGGAAAAGCAAACGAGAGGCGCGAATAGATCAAGCTCTTCGATGAAGGAACTTCAAGGATGGTTGCGTAGGTTGAATCTCACGTCGGAAACAAAACAGACACGCTCTCGTTAGGTTTTAAAGTTTAGTACTAGCAAAATGCAAGGAACCTGCCACAGATCTACAAGTCTCCATGAGCGACGTATTGGTAAGGCTAAAGAGAATTGAGATGATTTCACTCTTGTTAGTATCTGTATAGCTGATCTATACTTAGCCACACTGGCAAATTCTCGGAATCAATCCTTGGGGACGGTCAAATCGGAGTACAGATAGTATGTGTTCCTGACATCTGGGAAAGTATCGGACAGCGGGGAAATATCTTGTCTGTCTGTCTGCCAATCCAGTCCTGGACAACAATAGAACACCGTACTGTTAAACTCTAAAATTTGAAAATATAGTACTATCCATAGTACTACAATTCAAATCAGGAGTCTACGTACCTACAATTTGGGAAGCTGAAACCTCCAAGTACTGTAGTATTGAAAACCGACATAGCTCCCGTGCTCCGTCGTCTCCGGCAGCTACTGTTCGCAGCTACCGTACATATACTTGTGTCGATGAGTCCACCATTCAACATGGCACTCTTCCTGCCTACTTGAGAAACTGACGTAGCTTCCATGCTCCGTCATCCCTCAGGCTTTGGCAGCTGGCTTAGCTCCATTTGCAGCTACGGTACATTCACGGTACATATACTAGTGTGGATAAGTTTTCCATGTCATTCAACTTGGTCCTCTTCCTTGTCCTGTTCCTGCCTAAGATCTCCCGATCAGAATGAACGTCGTCCAGCTCATAGCTGCAGGTGAGCTGATATGTCTCTAATAATCACTACCCATTGAATGCAGCGCAATCCCAGTATTGGGATTGGCGGCTACAGGATGTGATATTGCCCTTACCAGACAGGAAGAGCTATTATATGTGTGGAAGTGGGGGAGTGTTTCTCAATATTGGCCTGTTAACACTGATTGTCATTTTCAGAAAACCTTTGTGCATAACGTTTGTACGATGTCTTTTCGTTTTCACGCGATATCTCCCAGTGGCAATCCAGGTGTATGTAGAACAAATTCCTCAGCGGTTGATAACAACTCGATTCACTGATCAAAGGGATCTAGTATCGATCTGATTTTTGTAAGTATGTGGATGGATGGTACTAAGCATGTTCCTGCAAACGTATCCTGCATGAGGATTTTGCTCTTCCGTTATCTCGCATGCTTTAGTATGCTGGTGTTATTGGAACTAGTTCTTATGCTTCGAGGTACGTCCGCAACTTCATGGCCTTCGTCTTTTGCTGAGCAGTTAACTAGTCTTTGCCCTGTATGACCGAAGTCGAGTAATAGGTGTATTTCTTTTGTTGTTGCTGAATTCCAGAATTGCTGGAGCAGCTTATACCATGCAGCACGCTTTCCGATTCGAAGCGGGGAAGATAATTTTTTTCAGCCATTGTATCCCTGCAATAACTTATAGGGATTCTCTGAATGTGGTGCTCATGTACGTCCGAGTCTGTATCAACGTATTATTATTGTTCCTCTAACGGAATAATACTAGACACGGGGAATTAACTATTCAGTTTCTCATCCTTGTGCTAGTTATGAAGCGCACTGTTTGGGACCTCAGACAGTATTCTCACTTGTTGTTGTCAGTTCTGAAAAGAGATGGCCTGATAGTATTCGGCGCTGTGGGTGGTAACATCCCAGCCCTTTCATCGGCAGAACACATTATACTGACATATAATCACTAGTGGCATTGCTCGCGATAGGGGTGGGGTCAGTGAAGAAAGGAACGGTGACTGTTTTCATATTTCCGTGGGTCTTGTTAAAAGCTCGGTTCACACAATACTGAAAATTTAAATTTTTACTTTCAGGTTTTTCATACCATTGGTTTCTGCTATGGTATGCGTTTAAAGCACTTGAATTGATTATCGGATTTTAAATGCCATTTCAGGGATGCCACGCCATTCTCAATTTGCAAAAATTGGGATCGGCAGGCGCAGATGCGAACCCATCAGAGCAACAGAAAGATCTAGAGCTAACTACCTTCAACGCTATGAATTTAACAGCATGGGATGAAAGAACATTTCAGACGATCAACCACTTGCCAAATGTTCTCGAAAATGAGATCGTCACCATACATCGAGCTACTGTCTAGCTCGAGGGATGTGTATGCCGATAGGACTGAAGGAAGTCTGTGCTAGTTGAATTTTGTGTAACTTTGACCCGCCCTGATGAACATTGTTGGTCTTTCATATGAGTACTTTCCTATTGAGTATCGTCATCGATTCATCACTGGCGGGGAAATGCCAAGGTGTACTTAACAAAGACCTGAGAGTACCTTACCGTTCGGCAGGTACCGAGGTTGTACTACATAGAAGAGGAAGGAGGTTTACACAAGGGATGACCCAAGGCCGATCAAATATGGGTACATAAGTATAGAGTATATTCGCGATCGGTTGTAACAGTCTTCAGAACAACGTTGACTGTTGACAACCTTCGTAAGTTGTGCTTCCCAAAGTGTCCCCCAGATACACAAAAGCACTCTTCGTCCAATTTGGCCCCACTCTAGCAAAGAGGGCCAAGCAGCGCGTCATTCCCATCAGAATTGTCGGATTCTGGCTTTCCAATTTATGACCTCCCATAAAAGTGACAGGTTTCGCAATATAGTCGGCCATATAAAACACCTGGTAATTTTAGGCTTTGGGCCATTCGCACATGAGAGGCTGTCGGTCGTGCAAGACCAATGAATCCAACGTCACTCTCTGCGGTACTTACTACAATCATCCGGTAATTTCAGTAGCAAGTGCTTGATCTCGACCGTTAGTGCTACCCGTTGTCTTCAGGTGATGGAAGGTTCAGGCGAAAAAAATTATGTGTCACGCTGTAGGCAAAGTTCAATTAAGAAAACGGCACTGACAAAATAGCATATGGGCAAAAACTGAGATCTGAGACCTGGTGCGTTACAGTCTGAGGTGTCCAGGCCAATGCATTACGCGTTACGAATCTGGAAAATCCAAGTTCAGAGGTTGCGTTATGCTTTACTAAACTTGAACTAATGGTTGAAATGGTACAGTACGTGAAGTTGTTGGGATCTTTGTATCCGAGTTATATGAAACAAAACTTTATCGCTCCAAAGCAGAGCTCGTAAAACTTGCCTTGACCAGTCTTGACTCCGCATAAAATATCAAAGTAAGCAAGATGATGGTCATCACTCAAGAGTCGGAATCACAACAAACCAAGGATAAATTTCGGTCTGTCCTTTACATGATGGTACAGAAGAGTGTAATTGGGTGCAGTAGCTTCTAGTACCAGTACGCCTTATATAGGACTAAGGCAACGGAGCTTTGACACTGAAACGCAGATACAACAAAACCTCATGAAGATATTCATCACATCAAAGGAAAATCAGGCTCACCATCAATTACCTACAAAATCCTTCAGCTACAATCCACAGACTGACTTGTCTACCTGTACCGCAGTAACTGGCACAGACCCAAGAAACACGGCATTGCCATCGGTGAGCGTGTCCATCGCCTCCTGAGAAAGGTTGATCAATCCTGGCCCAGCATGGTCGATAGCAAGGGCATTCAACGTGGTGGTTTCGCCAGCGTCATTGGTGTATGCAATATTCCAGCATGTTCCACATTCAGAGGAACCGAATCCTGTGACGGCGCCGAATGCTCCAATGTTAGGGAAGGTGGGCAGCGACTTGAAGTTGCTGTATCAGTTCATAATCAGTGGAATGATAAAAAAAGAGAGAGTTCGGCGGGGAGAGGATTGAAAGGAAACGACTGACGTGAATCCCAAGCTCTCAAGTCCGTTAGGACCATTAGAGCAAGAAACGACATCTAACGACTCGTTTCCCATATCATAGGTGTTGTCGTAGTGGAGGATGTCGCTTTCAGCGGCAGCAATGGCTGCTACAACAGCAAGGACAAAGAGGGAGAAGAATTTCATCTTGTGGGGTAGAAAGAGGACTATTGCTGCAAATTCTGAAATCCAGAAGATACTGGAGTCGAAGCATTTTGAGTTGATCTTTTATAGTGGATACAATGAAAGGACGGAACTATATCGCCGTACATTTGTCCTACGCTCTGCATGTGCTTCCTTTCCAGGAAGTTCAATACTATATGGCCAGTCTCGCCCATGAGCGAACTTTTCCGATGAGGACATGGGTCCGATGTGCCGGAGGAAGGATGATAAAAAATATTTTACATGACACGGTCCAAAAGTTGAACGCCGGATTCTGCGACTAGTCCGGCGCGGGTACAAGCATGGTCTTCTCTAGCATCGTACTGGGGAGAGGATAAGCTCACAGCAAGAATAATGCGTTGCAGTCCTCCCTCCCCGACATCAGCCATAGTACTTGGCTATCTGTGTAGTGTATTGTATTATTCTCAGCCTGAGAAAAAAAGGTTTAAAAAGTTTGAATAAAACGTCGTCTATAATTAAGCAACGGTGAGTGAATACCGTCCACTGATGCTCCGTTTCCGTTCAAGTCGCAGTAAGTCTCCCAAATGCCCTTTTAATAGATGAATCAAGGTTAGAAGACACGCACAAAGACAAAGATTCTAATAAGGTCAAGCGGCGTCACAGACAGTCCTGAACCCACCTCGCGCCTCCTCTGCGAATTAGATAGTAATTATTTCAAAGCTCGGCGTAAATGGCACTACTAAGTTGGCACACACTCCTCACACCCGAAAGCATCAATACTGAGTTGACCGGAGGCCACCAACGCTTCTGTCATGAAACCTTTGGATAATTACTTTCGCAAAAGCTCCGTCACAGCCAATCCGCAGCAGAGAATTGGAGGCTTCGGGTCAGATCCGCCGGTGCAAGCCAAAAGTTTCTTTTTTTCTCTCGCACCGTCAATAATCTCTAACAATGCCACTATACAAGGAAGATTTTGAGTCAGGCGCCACCTTTGTCAACGTCGCAAGTCAGCTTAAGCCCGGGATCGGTCAGTGCCGTATACCTCTGTCCACAGATCAAGTCTGCTAAGCCAACGACTAACTGGGTATATACCGACCATACCCTCCAACCCAGGATCCGCCGCTTCAAGTTAAACCCTGTAAAAATCCGAAGCCTTGCTTGGATATAGCGCGAAATCAAATCAATCCAGGTAGTGCTTACAGAGCCGCAACCAGATAATTCTTCGGTCCGCACAAGCTCCATCAAAAAAGGTACAGCTCAGCCTCTTCAGCATGTAGTCGGGTTATGCATCTTCCTTGTATGGCGTGTGTTTACAACTTCCTTAAGAGTCAAGTCTGGTCAAACCATAAGTACTTGATACGTTACCGTAGGCGTATTAAGTTACAAATTTACAATATTAGATTTTCTGCAAAGTCTGATAGCGTACAGCTTTGGGCCCTCGAGAATATTATCTGTTGTGGTCGGTAATGTAACCATGTGGAGTGGTAGTGGCCATACGAAGCGGAGAGAATATTGGACCTTTAGAGAGCGAATAGACCTTTTTTCTTGCGGGGGCAGGCTTGAAGGTTGTTAGGCCCAATCGGGATAACAAACATGTCGTATATAACTTACGGTCTTAAAAAAGAATCTTCCGAGAACCTAGATCTCTCCTGAGTTTCTTCCATTTTTCGAATGTTCTGAATGGTCCCATTCTTTGGCTGTATAGAATTCAGCGTATTACATCAAGGACAACGCAAGACTAACCGAAGTAATGGTATGCGTCTTCGATTCTTGTTTGTCGATTCTTCTTAACATTGCGGTGCTATACAAAGCCAGTATCATCGCACAGACACCTTCAATACCCATCATCGCCAACTCCGCAAC
Organism: Rhodocollybia butyracea; assembly: GCA_015501585.1. Taxonomy (NCBI): domain Eukaryota; kingdom Fungi; phylum Basidiomycota; class Agaricomycetes; order Agaricales; family Omphalotaceae; genus Rhodocollybia; species Rhodocollybia butyracea. The sequence continues at coordinate 182,951 of JADNRY010000027.1, forward strand.
TTCAACGCTGAAATGCGATGGCGTATTCAGCTCTGCGCTGATAAATGGCAGGTGTGGGCCAATAATATATTGTCTGCGTATCTGAATCGCAAAACACATGAACCAGAATATTCCTAAAGCGTAGCAACAGAATGTCCCAGTAGTCGTGAAATATCGAGGAATCTGTAGGGGAAGTGGCGTCCCAGGCTTACAATGGAGGGCCATGGCGGCGCAGTGAGTTAGAGCGATGATATTGAGGTGGAAGAAATATGTCAGGAGGACAGCTGTAAGACCCAGCCCTTGGGCCACTCGGTCGTCATTGATGACGGATAGCACCATTGCCGGAATCGAAAAAAGAAAAGAGAGTTGTACGAGTATCGTGACGGAAACTGGGAACAGTCGGGAGGTGCGAATGGTTGAATACGCAGCCATCGTATGAGCACTCCGATGCTTTGGATGGTTTAGGAGGAAGAGGAAATGGGATCCGCTGCAAAGAGTTCACAGTCGAGATGGCGTCTTTATACTAACAGTAGCTGTATGGCCGAAGGCGGACGGTGTTCAAATTCATGACCCTCCAGCTGGAAGGGGTGTGATTACACCGATATTTTGTATGAGCTCAAGATAATTATACCAGCATTGGCTTACCAGTATTTACAGCGGCGCTGTTCCTGGTAAGGAACCGTTATACAGCATAATAAATTTGATATAGATGCAGGGGAAGGGTGAACAGCACGCACGCATGAGGGAGTCATCCTGTTAAGACGAGCAGTTTATGAAGGAAGTGCAAGGAGTGATTTAGTAGTAGGTTAAATTCGTACCTGTGCCAACTACCCAAAACAAGTGCCTGAACATGGAGAGCTCTGAACTTTTCATACCAGGTTTCATACTTTGAGGTTTGTAGCTATCAAATCATGGTTTGAAACGTGTGTTTACTTGTCATAGATAGATACTGGATGGATGTGAACCGTGGTCGTCCTTGGAAAATGTGGCTCGCTTCCGGTGCCTTCCGGTCCCGATTTGCTGTTATTACGGGCCGAGTCAAGGCCGCAATGAAAAACGTATATGTATCGCGCACGTAGGCGCCGTAGTAATTAGTCCTCGCCGCGCGTAAGCTGGGCTCCTCGAACTTTCGACATGTCGAAACCGTTCGCACTTGCTTGTCCGGTGAAGGGCGATAGAACAAAGACCTACGACTGGTATGTGCGATTGGGTGTTACTTATGCATCATCGAACTGGCAGTCGAGATCTGCGAAATGGTACAGTGACGGTGTCGATGCTCATTAAGAGACTCTGGAGAACTGGTGTACTACAACTTTAAGTAGGATAAGGTAAGTCGTTTCAAGGTAATGGCTAGAAATCAGATAAGTTAAAGACGAAGGATTGGAATATCCTGCGATCCATCGTGCTGGGAAGCATCATCATCGTCATCATCATCTTCTGGCGTGGTGTCCCCATGTACAGACTCATCATCGACTTCAGAAGAAGAAGCCCGAGTGTCGGGGTGCAAGTCCACAACCTCGTCTTCATCAGGGCTTGCGTTGTCAGCAACAAATGGATCGGGCTCTCCCAAAAGGTGTTGAAGCGGATGAGCAGGCATATGCTCCTGCCTCGCAGATCCCCGTTGTGGTTGCGTGGAAGAAGAAGGCAAGCTCGTCTTCTTTGTTGCAGCGACAGATTGTGTACGTACCTGGGAAGACGATTCCGGACTCCTGGTATCACCCCGCTCACTCCGCTCAAACTGAAGCCTTGCCATCATATCTCCCATCTCCCCAAACCGCTTCTGCATCTCCTGCACAATTTCCGTCCGCATAAACGCGACAATGACTCTCACCCCGTCCCTGATCTCCCTCCGAGCTTCCTCTACAAAACTCCGCCGCATCGAAGTCAACTCTGTGTGCATCGCCTCGAGAAACTCTGTGTTATCCACCTCCTCAGGCTGCTTTCCTTGCGCGTGGGAGTGGGGGTGGTGGGTTTCCAGCTCTTTTAGCACCTCGGCTACACCATCTTTCTTAGCCTGTCGAATTTCGCTCGAAAACATCTTCAAAGACTCTGAAAATCCAGCGAATATGCTGTCGATAACGTGGATTATCGCTTCAGGTGATAGATATTCTGACGCAGGAAGTGCTGAAGCTGAAGAAGGCGATGATGGTGGTACTACGTGTGATCCTGCAGTTGGGGTTGATCGTAAATGAGAAGCAAGTCGTGAGGGGGACATAGCAGTATCTATACCGTTGGAAAATGACGAAAATGCTAAGAAATGTGGGGATATCGAATGAATTAAAGGAGACTTTGATAGAGGGGAAGTTGGGGGAGGCTCCGGTGCATCTACAGCCATAGCGTCTGAGGTACTGATCGACGGGGCGCTTTGATGTGCATTTCTGTTTTGTGCCATTCTGTTTATTCGATTGGGCGTGAATGGAGTCGTGGCCGGGGTTGGCGTTGAACTTGGGCGCGTGGTAACACCTGGAGCCGACTTTTCAGCTTTCTGCAGCGGCGAACCGGGACGCTTTCGGGGGATCGTTTTCGCAGGAAGAGAAAGGCTATTCCTTGAAACAGTGGTATGCGAAGATGAGGAAGAGCGTGATTTTGATTGGGAGATCGTGTGACTAGGGACGTGCGGATCAGCAGAAGATGTAGATGACCGTTGTTCGGCAGTATGGGGAATATCAGGGTTGACAGGAGTAGCTGCGGAGGGTGGGATGGAGTTCGGGTCGGTAGGAGCCCCCGGTCTCGGAGTATATGATTGCCGGGAGGAGTTACCCTCAGACGACACAGTCATGGATGTCAAAGCTGAATCTTTAAGTGACCAAGCATCGACTCCACCGGGTACAGGAAACTCGTCAGTTTCCCAAAACCACTGGTCGTCTTTCTGCTTCAAACCACTCATGAATTGTTCGGCAGTGATTCCCTGAGTGATATCGAGGTCAGTCAATGAGAATCCAGCATGGCCTTTCAAGGCCCATCTACGCCAATCTAGTGAGAATCAAAGAATAATAATGATCAGGTTAATATAAGGCGCATAGAACGAAGATACGCACCGAATTTCAGGCCATCCCTCTGATATTCGTCCTCATGGAAGATCTCCCAAAACTCTTTCACCTGCGCAGGAGTTGGTATGAACCATTTGAGGCGATACCGCGCCAAAGCACGATCGAAAGTAGGACACCTCCACTTCCGGTCCATACCTTCCGCTTCATTCCGTGCGGCAGTCAAGAGCGCAGAACACAGCCGGCAGACGTACAAGATACTAAACTTGTATTCTAACCATTCTGTTTTTCTGGATGCGGCGGTAAGGACGAGTTTCAGGGAGAGCCATTGGAACCTTGCGAGGAACATGAGCGGAATGCGGTACCCGATGGGCAGCGATGTCTGCTGGCCGTCGATTCCGGTGACAGTGAGGAAAGGAATAACAGAGTTCTTGGGCCCGCGAAGAGGGATGCTGAACGCATGCGCGATGAGATGGAATATGATTTTTGTATCGGACCAGTCTTCCGGAGTTATATATTCGAGTTCCGCTGGATGTTTCCAGCCATGAACGATTTCAACTTCGGGATCATTGTAATCCGATATCTGAGGTAGAAGGTGAAGAAAATTTGGGGAAGGGGAACGAGCCTCGACTTTAACTGGGGATTTCGGTCGCTTGGTCGAGGGTGAAGCGTGTGAATCGTTGCGGCTGGTAGTTGAAGCCGTGTTTGGCTGGTTCGGAGATGCGATTGCTGATTTTCCGTGGTTTTGGGATTCCCTACGATGGGAGGGAGCAGTCATCGAGTGAGGATTCGAAAGAAAAAAATCTGCTTGATCTTTTTCACATCAATTTCTCAAGTTTCTTGGGATCACAAGAACACCTCACCGGGACGCGAACTTTTGCCAACAAAAAGTTCCAGCAAGATCAAGATTCCACTACGCAAGGAACGGATTTGAAAATTTTTCTTCGGCCTTCGCGATTGAGCTAATCGAACTGGGAGGACGAAGAAGTTTACTGAAAAGATGGAACCGCGGGAATACCCGAAACGGCAGGCTTCCGCTGGCAGTTTTTTTTTGTTCACAGTTACTTTTTCTCTACGTAGGATGTATAGTACGATGTACCGTACTAGAAAGTAAATATAACGGCTTCACTTTCCATCCTTTTCTCCTGCTAAATCTCATCCAGAGTTCCTACATACACAAGTGAAACCTCAACATTTTTTTATCCCCTCAAGCGCTCCAGTTTTTCCTCCGAGCCCAAGCCTTCTTTTCACGTGGATGGCCTGCTATACGCTGGCGACAACGCCATGAGCGACCAGGAGGAAATCAAGACGAAATTTGAATTTTTCCAAGGTTGAAGGCAGTACGTCTACTAAAACCTTAACAAAAAGATGATAATTATAATATATAACCTGGCCAGGGTATGACCGGTTTCATGGCGTTGGACCGTGATAACTCTCAAACTTGGCTCTTGCTTCTGACCAAACCAACTGAGTGTCCGGTAGGCACTGCCCCGGATATCCGTTGATACCTGCCTCTTTACAACGCTCTCAGTGTTTTACGCAAGCAAGACGTTCACGAGTCCCGAGTTCTTAAATGCGGATCCAGTGGCTGATGTGTATCAAGCCACCGATGCTTCTCCATACATCGCTGTTCAAATTGGTGTTACCTCCCACTTCCTTGCCAAATCTCACCAGGAAAAGCCACAGAAAAAAGCTTACTGTACAAATAATTCACCACGACCGTCATTTTAATGACAGGTCCAGTCGTAGGTACTAACATAGTAAATCGAACAGGAAAGACCGACGTTCATTTATTTTTTCCGTCGAACGGCGCGGAAATTTTTTCCACCGCGGTGAACATTCAAAGAGGCTTACTAGAACTATTCATTCATACCCCACGAGAAACGCTGAGTTTTGCACTCACTTTCTGCTTTTTCAACCTTCAAGGCGGCTGGTCCGGGCCCAGGCAAAGGAAGGACGTCGATACCCGTCCTTCAACAACAAATACATTATAAAAATACCAGAGTGAGGCTGACTCTGCTACCTCTGACCACGACGAAGACGCACAAGCGGTCTTGAATCTCCTCTCCTAGTTACAAACCAACCCTCTTCCACAGATCCAACACTCCTAGTTCCCCTTCATCATATGCTCGCATCTTATACTCTTCGGATCGGGATGAGGTTATCCCATCCCTTGACTGTCTCTTCCAGCTCAGCGGCTCGGCCTCTGCCATACACTCACTCACCTCACACGGAACCTCACATATTCAAAAAAACCGTTTTCCACCATATGTGCACCAATTTCCTTCCCTCGAAGACTTACTTTCGCAAATCCTTGTTCTCGTTTTGAAACCAAACGTTGCGTATCACTATCTAGCTCATCCTTCTCCCACTCGCCAGCGGACCTGCCACCTGCCACCTGCATAAACCCATTCACCAAGTTCGGTACTTAATTCTTTGGGTACTTTAACACCCGTTCCTCCCAATTTAAAGCGATTGGGATAATATTCCTAGCTCCATTCCTGATAGGAACCCAACCCTGCATTGCAAGCTCTAAGGGTATCGGGGATTTAGAGTGTGTGATTTTGCTGAACATTACCATCCTGATCTTTTTAATGAGCTTTTCCAGAACAGAATGCTGTAAGTGGGTCTTTGTCACAATCCAGCAGCTTTGACCGTTACGCTAAAACGGCAGTATAAACACAAACTATGTGTTCAGCCTCTGGATTGTATATAAGCACATCTTGGCGGTTCAAGTGTGGTAAGCCACGGCAGGCTTACAAATGCTTCTGTTTATGTGGTGTAGCATACTAGGTCCATGTTCCCTATCCGGTTTAAAAATGTACTGTGCACAATTATTGCCCCGTCGTCACTCGATTTCGTTCTGGAAATATCAACGTTCAAAGTTGTCGCTAAATTGAAGGCGTACTTTTGAATAATACAAGGGAGAAAGGCAGGAAGGAATAACTGGCGCGGTCCCATTGAGGGGCCCCGCAACACACATTGCGCCATATGTGTGCCGTGGATGGACAGAGCCAGCTCTGTTGTGGCAGCATGAAGTCAATCGCCCCAGCGCATAGAGCTAATCATATACAGTAGCACGGTCATTTTTAAAATCGGACGAAACAACTTTTTATTCCAATATATGTAGTCTGCAGATAGAGGCTTATAGAAGCAGGACATGGCGATCAAATAAGAGTCTGCGCAGATTTAAACCATCATCAGACAAGCTCTGATGCGCAGCGATCAAGCCAGGTGCTACCACCCCCATGTCCAACAGAGATTGTGACGCAAGTATACTAGACCAAGATGCCCATATATCCATACGTTTAAGAGCCACGTAGCGTTGCAGGGCTGCTCTGTTTTAGAGAGAGAAGTTACTGGCCCTCCCATACATCCAAAGGTTAACGTTTGAACCGGATAACTTGTCCCAAAGGCGATAAGCTTGAAATAACTCACAGTAGAGCCAGTAATGGCCAACACGGCGCTGGTACTTGGAGTGGCCAAGACTACCCTTCCCTACGCGGTCGACGGGCAAGAACATTAACCTCTCTTTTCGTTTAAAATCCTGGTATCGAGTTTTGAGAGGTTGCAAGTGGTCAAAAATTATAGACATTTCGGACGGGTCTTATTTTAATTATACCAAGGGCCCAGACTTGGGCCTTGGCTAGCTTTTGTGCGCCAGGGTTCACGCTTCCACAGCAAAGTTGGTTGGGCGCGTTCACGGCAAATATACTTACTTATGTGTTGCGCGCGCGCGCGGTTTTGGTTGTTCCTCAATGGGACACACCAGTTAACCTTTCTTCCTTATATCAACCAGCAACGATCATCTACAGTCATCTACTCGATACAAAGCGATGAAGGGCGACGATCTCCTGGGCAATAGCCTCATTTGGAAATTCAGGTTTGGATCAAGCCCACATCCCTTTTGGGAACTTGTTTAAGGATACCCGATCCGGGGTGGTGGTGGCGGTGGTGCCGCAGTGGCTCTCTCCGAACCCAAACAGGCCTGCCAACCTGCGCTGCGCCAACTCTGCGCAACAAGTTCGGTCCGACGGATAGCACATTTCCACAAGTGCTTACCATCAAGAGACTTCTCGCCTTATCTCATCCAATACTTGTTCATAGAGCGAGACTCTGCTAAAATGGAGACTTCACACAGGATTAAAAAAACACCAAGGCAATTGCCAATCGTTGGACGGGCGCCGCACCGCACCGCACCACAGCATTGTGACACATGCAAGGATGCCCTTCTGATCAAGAATTTCTAAAGAGATAAAAACGCTTGTGAATGGAAATGTTTTAGTCGTTCTGCTGGTTCAGTCTCCACTCAGTTTGCTGGTCAATCTGCCTTACAATATTCTTCTACACGCACAAAAATGCGCTCTGCTCTTCTTCTCATGCTCATAGCTAGTTTCATACTTGCTGTGTCCTCTGGACCAGTCAGGACGGCGGTAAGTGTTTGCTAAGGTCATCGTACTATACTCAATACCCAGACTGAGATAGGCCAAGAAATATGGAGGCACCGTGATCTTCATTGATCCTAAAAACGGTGTAACCGAAGACCCACCAATCATTCGTACTGAATTTCTATCAACAAGATATACTACAACAATCAATGACGCTATGAATACGAACGGCATAACATGGGAATACCGCGGTGTAGAGCCAAAAGGGAATCCGAGATGGATTTATCTCAAATTAATCAGAAACCCCCACTGTACCCAGAAACGTCCGTGCTTTGGGTGGATCACAACGCTTAGTGAGTATTTGCTCCTGGATACGGATTTTCCTTGTGCTCCTCACATATGCTTTGGCAGCCGCCGGCACGAAGCAAAGGACCTATGCCGGCATTTTCAAAGGACCACCGCCAGACCATGGTGGCACGGGTGAGTACATTGGGGTTTACCCTAAGAGCGCACGCAAAGATTCGACGTCAAAGAAAAGCCAACAACTTTGGGAGTCCGCTAAGGATATGTTCGACAAGATCACCATAAAAGGTGTACCAAAAGCAGGATCAGTGTCCGAGGAGCCAGTTCGGGCTGTAGGTGTCTGCGACTGGGCAATTGCACTCTACCTAACCCATATACTGTCAGAAACCTTTCATAATCTTCATAGATATCGACAATGGCGAAGCTTTGGCTTCCCCAAAAGATACTCCATGGAATCAGAAAAACCCCATGACCAGACACATCAACGAGATGCTTGATTCAAGCGGCTCCGGGACAGTAGAATACCGCAACACACCAGAACCGGCCAGCGAGCGGGATCTGTATTTCATATTCATTGGAGGTGACCCGCGCTGTAGAGATGAGAAGACTCCATGTTATGGGTGGGCTGGACACGGCCGTGAGTACTCGCTTCTAAATCTGGTTTTCTTTGCGTGCCTCATATGCGCTTTGCTAGCTTATGTACATCCCAAAACAGGGATAGTGAGGCAATCACAGTCAGACAGCTTCTATATGGGCATTGGAAAGCCAGGGGAGCCAGGGGAACAGTGGGAACATATTTACGCATATCCTAATGCGAAGGAGGGGGAGACGCTGCCGGAAGCGTGGGCAAAGTTGAATACAGCGTTCGAAGTGAAAATTCACCGTATGCTTCTGGTAAGAGCTCTAGCATTGGGACTAGGACCAGATGTTGGGAATAAATAGTAATGGATTTTATACTCAAACTGTTGTCTATACTACATAACGCACATCCGTTCCGCATCCTCTGTACAGTGTAGATGATACTTTATGTCTCCGCGAACGCGGAATTGTTCTAACGTTCTAAACGTAATGATAATCTTAGATGAGGAACAATACCTGTGTATTATCCACTGGTATCTCATAAATCAGAATTTGTTGTACATAAAGCTACTCTGGGATAACAGTAAGTATAGACCTATACAAGCTTACAAGGATCAACGTATGACAACCGGCACTCCGCTGTCTTTTTGAGACGATGAGAGTTAGTGTTCGGCCCACTGCCAAATCTCACTGACAGACAAAGTTCGCTGTGACATTGCCAACACTCAGTGATTTTCAACCTTCAGCGCAGTCGGTTTACAGACATGCACAATCCCCGGGAGAACTTCGAGCAGCAAGACATGACACCGTGACCATTTTGTACAAAAGCAAGAATCATTGAATATGATAAGAATTTAGAGAGCTACAGCATTGAGTACCTTCCACCGATTTCTCAAACAAATAATAGAGATCTGAACCAGCAACGATCTCTAGCGAGGGGCTGACTCAATTCAGTCAAACTAACGTCGGGCGGTTGGCCGCCGGTGGCTCAACTTGGCTCAACTTGGCGCAACCACGCTTGGGTCGGCAGGTTCAGTTCTTATGTAAAGCACCCCAGTCTGGCGCAAGGCTCAGGAGAGCTCTCGCCTCATTGCGTCCAATCCCAAACTTGTTCAGAGTGAAGAGAACAGGATTAAAAGTACCAGGGCAATCCAGCGACTGGTGGACGGGGGCCGCACTGGGGAGACGCATCCAGTGTGGACGACTACGATGGAAGCGGTTGAGAAGAAAATTGAGTCGATGCTTGAGGCAAGAATTCGATTTTGAAATCGCTGCGAAAGATGCTCGGAAATCATGATGGATTTTTACACATACTGGTATGATAATGCACGTATCGTTCAGAATCGTTCTATCCAGTTCTATCCCCGTAGATGATGCTTTGTGACTCCAGGAACGCAGAATCATTCTAACGTTGTCAAAGCTAAATTTTCAACTAGCTTAAACCCTTGGTGAGGACCTAAAAGTTGCCTAAAAGCAACGATGATGACTTGGATGAGGAACGATACCTGTATTATCTACTATGCTTAGGATGCAGCAAGCCTGCCGTGCGTAGTACAGCGCATCGAAGGTGTCGATTGCTCAGCTACGCTCAGGCTAAAATAGAGGAATATCGTTGACTCTCGCTGATCTCTTTTTTTTTGGTTTCATCGTGGAAGCCTAAGAATTTGCTGAACGCGTGGACGGGCTGGCGTGTTTATAATTACACAGACAGCCACATTGACTTTGCACAAAGTCACTTTCTCCACATCCAGAAGAGTGGCTATTTTCCTTCCATCAAGGTGTCAGAGACGCGCTACGGAGGCTAAGCCTCCAAGAATCTAAAATAAGAATATACAATTTCTATTTCCCTGCATTGAACGTCAAGTAAGATTTGATTGGTATATACAAACAAGGACAGCATATCTTATCTCCAGACCTGCCCAATCTCCCTCTCATCCTCCTCGTATCCCCATACAGCTGCCCCAAAGCCACACACCTCGCTTAAAACGCACTCGTCACCGGACCTTTCGCCATTGTCTGCTGCCCCGCAAGCGACATTGCACCTGCTACCCATGGCGACTGCAGCGCCAGCCCCACATATGGATAATACGGCGAACTCAAACCCACACTTCCCATCTCTTCATTACAACATTCTTCCGCGAATTGACCGCTGCAGCTCCCTCCACACCCTTTCAATTACCTCCCACACCGTCAATCCGATTGTACTCCCAGACGCGGCAGGCGCAGACACCACGTCGATATACCCCGGGATGCGCGGATGGAACGGCCGCATATGTGGGGACGTAGGTTCACACGCCATTTGCGTGAAATCGATACTAGTACTGGAGGATATGAAACAGAGGCATCGCTAAAGCGCACTGTGAGGTGGGTTTGTAATGAGAACTGTAAGCCGCATGCTCGACCTGGACCATCGTTTCATGCGACTTTGGGCGGAATAGTCAGCACACCAGTCAAGTGCATGGGGGCGGCTTGTACAGTCTTAGGCACTGTAGACAAGGCTGTCGAAGGGAAGGGTACCGGTATGGTACGCCGTTGGCCATGCGTTCCCGCGACTTGATGCTGCTACCAATACCACCACCACCACCGCCACCGCTACCACTACCGTTTCTGGAGTCGAAAGACTCAGCGAAGAGAGGGTGATTCCGCTAGTGCCCAGGGTTCCCTCGTTTGCATTGGGAAGCCTCGTAGACGCCGTCGCGAGGCTCATCCGGGAGAATGCTAACCCTGAATGTGATTGGTTCTGTTTAAGGAAGATGAGGAGGTGTGAAGGGCGTTCCAGGGCTACGTCATCGTGAACGCGTGAACGGCGACCATGGTACCCAGAGGCATATCTTCTTCGTCGAGGATGCCGATAGGAGGGAGAAACCGGAGAAATCCAGCGACGTTAGTAGACAACGTTACCCGAGGACTGGTATAGACGAGTCGGTGTATTCGAAGTGGTAACCGGATGAAAAAGTCGCGGAAAAGAGTGACTCCGTATGTCAGGTAACCAGTAACCAGTAACGTTACTGGCGATGTGCACTCGAATGAAAGACGATAGAGATAGGTAGATGGTTTTGCACATGCATCTCTGCGACTGCAACACAAGTCAAGTGAGAAAAACCGTGATAAAACCACGGCATGGAAACGCGAAGTTGCGAAGAACGTACTATGTAAACTGCTGCTTCAAGCTGCTTCGAACTTCTTTGGCAATAGTTCCTTGTGACTAGAACTAAGAACACTAGCTTCAGCACATAGATTCCCTCATTTACCATGCAGCTCCAATCCCAATCCAGTCAGCACAGGAAGCAGGTGCAAAAGAAAAAGTTTTCCGGGTCGAAAAAACTCATGGTCGAATCCAAGAGCAAGGTATCACAACAAGTTTGGCCTTTGCTTGAACAGATAACAAGAATAAGCAAGTAAGAAAGAAACGAGCACAAAATCTACGTACGAGAGGATGGCGGTCCGAATCATGGCAGTCCAATGGCCGACCCGGTATTACAAATTGATTACGGCGCCTATTCTTCTTTTGGAGCACTCTTTCTGCGTTGGTCTACACGAGTTGTAACATCAAGTGCTACTACCATACTGTACGTGCAACTGGCTTCAGGTGCCGACACTGGGAACCAGAATAACCCACAAGAACTTTCCCTTAGAAGAACGAGTACAAAACTGTGTTGAAACTAGACGCGATGCGGTGGGATACACTGCTGCTTGAGCACTGATCCAGTATAATAAGAGTTCACGTTCAAACCTGGCAAATAGATGATGATTCTTCCCTGGCGTGTACCAGGAGAACGATATGGCTGATACTAAAATTCTCGTTAGATCGTTTTGGCAACAAAAATCGCAAATTAAATGAGGTCCTGTCTCGAAGTGCCAAAGGTTCAACCTTGCAGGCAACTTCGCCAGAGTCTGCTGCCTCAACTGCACCTCTGACCATATTGCTCATTAGTCCTAGGTTCTCTCCCGATGCAGAGGAAAGGGCTATCATGATGGTATTTCTGCAACTTGTGGCGCTCGTGATACCGCTACCGATACTAACCGAACGTTTCCCTTACTTAGCTGAAAGACCTTGAAAGACTCGGCGTTGCGTATACCCAAAGAGAGGGTGATTCCGCTAGCGCCAGGGTTCATTTTGAAATACAGTCGGGCGGTGGGAGGCGGTGGGCCGCCGGTGGTGCGACCTGCGCAGCCGGCAGGTTCAGTTGTTATGTACAAGTACCAAAATCTGGCGGACTCAGGAGAGCTTTCCTCACCTCATCGATACCAAACTTGTTCAGAGAGTCTGCTTAAAATGGAGAGGACAGGATTGGGATGGGTGGCGATCAAAAGTACCAAGGCGCGAATGAGCCGGGGGGCGCACTGGGCCAAGTATTGTGCATCCCTGAAAACCGAATAGGCACATGACATGTATGAGCATATGCTGTGCAGATCCATTGACGCAAGTTATGCAAAGATGTCCTTTTGTTCACGAATTGCTGCAGGAATAAAAGCGCCTTGAAAATGAAACGCTGCAGTCGCTCTGCTGGTTCAGTCCCCACTCAGTTTGCTGGTCAATCTGTCCTACAACTCTTCTATACAATTCGCGAAAATGCGCTTTGCTCTTCTCTTCATGATCATAGCTGGCTCTATGCTTGCCGTGTCCGCTCAACCAGTCAGACGGAAGGCACCTGTAAGTGTTTGCTACGGTCATCGTACTATACTTAATGCCCAGATAGGTCAAGCAAGCCAATCACATCGCGGCATTCATTGATCCTGAGAAAGGTGTAACCGCTGAATCCGACTTGGGTGGTCAAGTCCAGCCTACAGCTTCACGCAGCTATACTAAATTGATCAATGAAGCGTTGGGTCTCAAGGGGATAAAGTGGGAGTACCACAGTGCACACCGGCTGAAAGAGGATTCGGAATGGCTTTATTTAAAATTGACCGGAGGGCCTTACTGTACCGTCAAGCGTCCGTGCTTTGCATGGATAGGACCAGGTTGTGAGTACTTGATCTAAATTTGGTTTTCCCTGTGTTTCCTTTCATATGTTTTGATAGATTCTATTTCGACGGCAAAGCCAATGAAGTACTTGGGCATTTTTAGAGGACCACCGCCAGACAAACCACACGACATGGTTGAGTACATTGGAGGTTCTCCTGCGAATATACACGATGATGACCTGTCGCAAAGGCAATGGGAGACCATTAGGGACAACTTTTCCAAGAAGAAGAAGAAGATACCAGGTGTACCAGTACCAAAATCAACGTTCCCAGCAGCTCTGGATGTAAGTGTTTGCTCCTCGGATGTTGTACTCTACCTAACCCATATACTGTCAGCCACCCACCGTGACCCTCATAGATATCAGCGATGGTCAACACTTGGAAGAAAACGCTGCCATCGCATGGCCGCTCAAAGGCATCGTGACCCAATACCTCAATCAGATACTCGACTTAAGCGGCGACGGGCAATAACCTATCGCGGCGCACCAAAATCGGTCACCAGTCCGGAGCCGGTTTACTTTGAGTTCATCGGCGGTGACCTGGGCTGTACGAAGGAGACTCCATGTTATGGGTGCGCAGGCAAAGGTGAGTACTTGCTCCTGAATCTGGTTTTCGTTGTGTGCCTCATATGCTTTGCGAACTTTCGTATATGATCGTATTCAGGAGATTCGAGCTCCGTCTATATCAGCATTGGAAAACCGGGGACAAAACCGGGAGAGCAGTGGGAACATATTGGGGCATATCCCGACGCAGAGGGGGGGACGCATCCACAGTGGTCGGCTGACTTTGAGAAGAAAATTAATTCTATGCTTGGGGCAAGAACCCTATCCAAAATAGCCGAGAAATATGTTCAGAAACCACAGTGATGGGATTTTACATATAATATGATGATACTTTGGTACTCATCGCTCGACTAAGCTCGGGCTAACTGTGTTATTGTGTGAATCTGATGCTAGTAAGTGGCTGGTTGAGAACACCGAATGCGCGCTATGAGGCCCAGTGAAAATCGCCTCGGGCCAGATAAGCCGAAATCGGGCGAGGTAAAGAAAATCGGGTGAAATATGCATCAGACATATCAGGCCATATCTCATCTGATATGGCTATACATATCGGTAACGCCGCGCGTTGCACGGCAAGTCCCCGACTCTGCCTAAAACGAGACGCCCAGCGCCATTTGGCGGCGATGCAGTGGGCCTATATGCCAGACAATAAACCGACCAAGTAGGCCAAAAGGCCGTAAGAAAACAACCCGGTAAATAACGAAAGGCAACCTGGGAGGATTCTCCCACACTATGCACCAGTTACATTTGTTACATTTTGTATTTACATTTTGTATTTACATTTTTTCTATAATTCCAGACAACAGCATCGAGTCAGCATGCTGTGTAAATTGAAGGGACTGTTAGCTTCAAATCAAGGAGCTGGGCCAGTATTCCCAGCATGCTATGGCCAAGATGGCATAGGATGGCATACAGGCGCTGCACATTCCCAAGCAGCATGCTATGGCTGAGACGGCATACAAACACTGCTAGCCAAATGGCCGATCAGGCCAGCACATGAGATATCAATACAAATACCTTTTTTTTTCTCAAAAAGTAGTGGGCAAAGTGTGCTATTGCAAGTTATATAGAATTATCTAGATAATAGCTACTGTCATCAAGAATTCCTTGAACTTGGCTAGGCCTGATCGCAAAAACCCTGTTGTGTTTTCGACCGCCTAAAAAAGTTAAGTTGAAGGAGAAGTTTTTTACAATTTTTATAAAGAAATTCACATGCAGGATGCGCAGGTTGTTCGCCGGGGTCTGTCTATGCCATAGACAGACCGCGACGAACAACCTGGGCTCTATGCAAATCATTTCAAAATGAAGGTGTAGAAGCAACTCTAAATTCAACTACCTGTAGCTTTGAGGGCGGGGGAACATGAAATTGACATACCTTCGTGACACCAAAAGGCAACTTTATGGTTTATCTTGTTCACCAAAACAAATGGAGCATGCATGGTATCCATGATACCAAGAGACCTTCCTTCAAAGTAATCAAAATCACTTGGATTGAACAGGACTTTACCAAATAATGACCTAAACAAATAACAAGTTAACTTGATAGAGTGCACTGTAGTCGGAGCCAAAACTACCAAGAACGTGTTACGTCGCAGACTTCAGTGAAATCACTATAGTGTTGCAAAGAAACTTGAATGTCCTAAGAAAATTGCACCCAAAACTGTCAAACTGAATACAGCCAATGACTCTCCAACAAGGAACAAGTCAGATATAGTTGTAAACCCAGTTCGGCAAAAGTGTATACAGTAGCTAGTCAAAGATATGATGGACGAACTGGATATGATGATGGAAGGAGTAGTAGTCAAATTGGATGAGTCTTGGTGGTGGTGGTGGTGGTTTAACCGATGTGGTCCCATTGAGGAACTGCCGGGGCCCCAGCTACATGTATAGCGCCACATACATGCCTGGGATGTATAATCCCAACAATGCTGTGATCAATACCGAAGTACTGTCGCACAAACGTTGAGATTACACATGAGTACATAAATGGCGCCAAACTAGTTTGTTACGCTACGCAATACAGAGCAGGATCTGGAATATATGGAGCTTGACCTGTAAACAACGCAAGAACATCGAAAACATACTTCGCCATAACAGTCAAAATACGACCATCGAACAATTGGAGAAGAAAGAAAGCTATGCAAAGTTCAAACTAGTACGTACCCGTGACAAATGTTATCGCGAATATCATCATGCAATCAGCGTGCGAAAGTATTTCGTCACTTTCAGGAACCTGAAGAATCAGATAAGAAACAAGGTCCACAAGACCCTCTCTTCCCTTCGGTCAGAGTCGGGGATACTGTTCAGAGTGTGCACCATCAAGCTTAATACATTCTCTGTCTGACTTTCTTAGCAATGATAGTAATTCTGTCCAGGTAGAGGGGGCATGATGTAGACCAGAAGTTTATGAACGCCGTCGTGGTCGTTGTGTGCTTGTGTCAACGAGCCCATGTATTTCTCTGGCGGGGGGATAGCTGCAGCTGGTTCAAGGAGCCTGAAGAAGATGATTCAATATATTTATATATCTTACACTTATTCTTCGTTAACTTTTACTCGCATCTTACTTTTCGTATGAGGTATAAAACTGATGTGAATCTCTAACTTATTTCAGCAAATACTTATGCTTCGCACAGACACATTCCATAATTCCGGATTGTACAAGTGTAACCTACATCAATAGGGTCTACAATATTCTTTCATTTCAGCCCGAGCTTACTTGGTAGAGGGGATATCGTGGATATGACTTTCAGGATTGAGACTGTGTCGATTGCCCGGCATATGCAAGAGCATACGCTCAATTTTCATACCAAACTCATCCATCTTAGTCGTCCACTCTTGATGCATCAGCCCATTTGAGGGCCTGCCCAGCAACCTATTCACTTCAGGATATGACCCAATAATCTCCAACCCCTGCCCCTCTATTGGCACCTTCGATATTGGCTTTCCGATACCCATATAGGAGTTATCTGTGGTCTCTGTTGCGCCAGGTTTCATGTAAACTAACAAAACACCTATGAGGAACGTAAAGGAAACCAGACACAGATTTGTACTCACAACCTTTGTCTACCCACCCGTAACATGCCAGAGTCTTGGCCGCTGTACAACGCGGGTCACCTCCGACGAACTTGAAGTAAAATGGCATATCGGCCGATTTTGGTGTGCCTTCGTAGGTTACTGTATTGCCGATCAAGTAAAGCATTTCGTTGATATACTTGGACACGAGCGTTCTAACGTCCCTTGTAGCAGTTCCTGCGATATTCCAGGGTTCACCATTTTCGATATCGATGAAGGTCACGGTAGGTACCTGACAATATGTGGGGCTGGGTAAAGTTACGATTACCCAGTAGTAGGTAGCAGAACACTTACAGCTAGAAATGGCTCCGACACTGACCCTGTGTATGGTACGCCTGGTATCCGGTGGAGGTTGAATTCATTCTTAAGGGTCTTCCATTGTCGCATTGACGGCCCTTGTGAGCGGGCGCTTGGAGGATATACCCCCTTACACTCAGCCATGCCGCTGTCGTCTGGTGGTCCTGTGGTAATGCCCATATAGTCCGCCATGGTGTCGAAATTTCTCCCCGCTGTGCGCGGAATGGAAGTTACCAAAACATAACACCAGGAACGTACGATGAGCAACTTGTTTACTCACGAACTCTTGCTCCCCACCCAAAGCACGGAGTGTCTCGACAGTGGGGAGTTCCGATTAGCTTGAAATAAACCCATTTCCGAGTCCCTTCTGGCTCATATGAACCGCGGTACTGCCAGACCACGCCCTTCGTATCCAAAGCTTGATTGATCCATGCACTATATCTTGGTGGCCGAGGATGTGGTCTGCCAGCGCGCGATTTCATTCTACCTGATTGACGATCAAGGAAGATCACAGTGGGTGGCATTTTTTGCATCTATCTGGGTATTAAGTATAGCGCGACTACCATAGCAAACACTTACAGGCTCCTGCCCGGTCGGTAGAAGTGACACAAGTGACACAGGAAGAGGTGACACAGGAAGTATGAAACTAGCTATGAGTATGAGGAGTAGTTTGAGAGCAGAGCGCATTCTGGGGAATTATAGAGAAGGTAGGTTGACCAGCAAACCGTCTTTGAGTGGGAGGACTGAACGAGCGGTGTCAGTCCCTTTTATCCCTGGAGCAATCCTTGATCAAAAGTTGATCAAAAGGCCATCCTCGCATACTTAACATCCTTGCAATCACAGTTATGCGCCTCTGAGGTTCTCTGAGGCTGTTCCGTTTTCAAGGATGCATCATCCGTCCACAGATCGACGGCTACCTTGTTACTTTGAATGATGAAAGTCCCTCCGATCCACAATCTCTCTGAAAAAGTTGGGTACTGGCCCACAGTGCCAGGAAGCGAGAAACCTCCCGAGTCCTCAGCCACACCTTGCACTTTACATTGAACTGAAAATGTGCTATCGGAGATTCGGAAACGATTGCGCAGATCCAGAGTTGACTGGATTCCAAAATGAGACCATTGGGAGATCGGAGATCGGAGTCCTTGCCGGTTCATCTCTTATCATGTCAATTTCTTCCTCTCGCGCCTTCTGTCATTCACCAAAGCACATGATTTTGAGCAGCAATATCGCCATATCTCCAGTGTATTGCCAAATATTCAAAAAATGTGACGAGTATAGCATCAGTCCCATATCCGGATGATACGGCGACTTTTACGTCCGCCCGCCAACAACACTTCCCATCTCCTTATTATAAAATCCCTCTCCGAAATTGGCCACTGCAGCTCCATCCACACCTCACTGTACTCCTCCAAGACGCAACAGACGCAGGCATCACATCGATCTACGACAGCCGCATGTGCGGGGGAAGGCAAGGCCACACGTCATCTGCGTGAAATCGATGCTAGGTGGCCAGTTGAGATAGGAAATATATACACCGCCATATGCGCATTATGAGCTGGGTTTGTAATGAAGACTGTAAACCGCATGCTTGACCTGGACCATCGTTTCATGCCACTTTGGCGGTTTGTGTAGTCTTTGGCGTTGTAGACGAGGCTGTCAGAGGGTGAGTACCGGCGTATGAGCTTAGGTATGGTATTGCGCCGCTCGCGTTTGTCAATAGTGATACCACCCCAAGCCACCGTTTTCGGAGTCGAAAGTCTCAGCATCGCGTGTACCCGAAGAGAGGGTGGTTCTGCTGGCGTCAGCGGTTCCCTCGTTCATTGGGCCTGTCTCGTGACGAGAGGTGGTATATCTGGGAGGAATGTGTAGTTGAATATGAGAGGACCGGAGGAGTAGCATGGATCGTATCGCGTTATCAGTCCTGTCTGCTCCTTTTGTACCCTTGGTTGCCTGGTTCCATTTGGGTTTCGTCGTTGGAGTTGTTGTTATCGGGGATGTATTAAATGCGTATGACGCCGTAAAGGTGATGATACCCGCAGGTATTTCACGTCTTCTTCATCGGGAATCAGTAGGAGGGAGAAATCGAGCCGTGCTAGTAAAAGTGACCTCGCGCGAGTTAAGATTCGTGATCATCTCTTTCCTGGGGATACGCGATACGTGTTTGAACTAGTAGTTACATGAGTCAGTGTAACGAGCCAAGTGGGTAACTGGCGAGATGAATACGGAAAAGAGTGCCCCAGTACGACAGACACACCTTCCACTACTAAATTCTAGACCGTAACTCTGAACTACCCAATCTCGGATACGCCGATTGAAGATGTGTAGTTGAATTCTGAGAGGGAAGACAATAGAGATAGTTGTGTTCTGGACACGCGTCTGAAACACAAGTCAAGTGAAAAAACTGTGATATGATAAAACCACAGCAAGGAAACGCGAAGTTGCAAACGACGTACTATGTTCCAACTGCTGCCAAACACACTGTTGCCTCGACTCGAGCTGCTTGGGCGACAATTCTCTGCGACTAAAACATGTCGAAGGATGTGCTTCAGCATAAAGGTTCCTCGATCATCTCATTCATCTTGCAGCCAATCCAACACCGGAAGCAACTGCAAAACTTGGGTCGGGACAAAAAAAGCCAGGGTCGAGTCCGAGAACAAGAGGCAAGCTGGGAGCAAGATATCCACCAGTTGAACGTTGAACGTTTGAACATTGACGGCCAAATGTAGTTGAAAGAACTTTTGTTGCCACATATTGACAAATTCACCAGAATTAATTGTAATACACCGCGCTTTGAGCTGGCTTTTATTTGAACAGATAACAAGAAGAAAGAAAGAAAAGAGCACACAATCTCCGCACGTCCAAAAATGAGGCAGAGTTGACTCTTGAGTAAGAGAGGTCCGAATCACGCCAAAAATAATTCCGGCGCCTATTCTTCTTTTGGAGCGCTCAATATTGGCTCAATACGCTGGTCTGACTCCTGAGTTGTAACGTACCATACTTATGTGCAACTGGTCTGAGGTACCACCCGAGCTTACTGCTTGTACCGATTATGAGACTTTCCAACTGGATAGAATTGAACATACATGAAAGATTTCCGAGAATCGTTCAAGAGGTTCATCATATGCCACTGGCATACGTTCGCTGTATTCTGAACATTCCAGCGTGTATTCAGCGAGGTTGAACGCAAGGGTACTTTTCGAGTCATATAAAGCTTGTTATTGACTAGATATACTTAGTAAATTTTCATGACTTACGCGCGGTATAACAACACACATTCGGTCCACGTTTCACAGGGTAATTCATTTTAGTATTTTTGCGACTTGCGGCGCTCGTGTTTAAGATACCGTTCCTTAAATAGGGACCACCTGGCCGTTTTTCCTTTCCTTTCCGTTATGGTACGGTGGTGGTGTACCACCAATTTACCACGAAAGTCTCGTTGTTCCAAAGAGTTCCGCTAGCGCCAGGGGTTCATTTTGAAATTCAGTCGGGCGGTGGGCCACCTGTAAGTACCCAAGTCTGGCGACTCAAGCTCTCCAGAGCTTTCCTCACCCTATTAATATCAAACTCCTTCAGAGAGTCTGCTTGAAATGGAAAGGATTAAAAGTACCAGCGAATGGTCCACGGGGGCCGCACCACAGTATTGTGCATCCCTGAAAACAGAGCACATAAGTATGCTGTGCGTATCCGTTGATGCATGCAAGGATGTCCTTTTGTTCACGAATTGCCACAGGGATAAAAGCGCCTCGAAAATGAAATGTTGCAGTCGCTCTGCTGGTTCAGTCCCCACTCAGTTTGCTGGTCAATCTGCCTCACAATTTTATACAATTTACGAAAATGCGCTTTGCTCTTCTCCTCACGCTCATGGCTGGCTCTATACTTGCTGTGTCCCCTCAACCAGTCAGACGGAAGGAACCTGTAAGTGTTCGCTACGATCATCGTACTATACTTAATACCCAGATAGGTCAAGCAAGCTGAACATATCGTGGCCTTCATTGATCTTGAAAAAGGTGTAACCGATGATTCCGACTCGGGTGATTTAGGTATAGGTCCGCCAGGCTATACTGGATTGATCAATGCTGCTTTGGGTACCCAGAGCATAAGTTGGAGGTACCGCGGTGAACACAAGCCAGAAGGAGATCTGGGATGGGTTCTTTTAAAATTGACTCGAGGGCCTTATTGTACCGTGCAGCGTCCGTGCTTTGCGTGGATTGCAAAAGGTGGTGAGTGCTTGCTCCTGGACTTGGTTCGCCCTGTGTTCCTCTCATATATGCTTTGATAGATTCATATCCCACCCGGCGCCAAAAAATAAATTATATGGGCATTTTCAGAGGGCCACCGCCAAATCAACCAGGCGGCGCGGTGGAGTACATTGCGGGATCTCCTGCAAAGATACACGATGATAAGGATAAACGGTCGAAAAACGAATGGGAGACCCTTATGAACAACTTTGCCACGAAGAAGATATCCGGTGTACCAGTACCGAAACCAGTGTTCCCAGCAGCTTTGGATGTAAGTGTTTGCTCCTGGGAGGTCGTACTCTGTCTTACCCATGTACTGTCAGCCACCTACAGTGACCCTCATCGATCTCTCGAATGGTCAACCCTTGCCCTCACAAGATGTTCGATGGGGTCTTAAGACCCCCCTGACCCGAACTCTCAATAAGATATTTGACTTGAGCGGCCATAGCACAATAACCTATCACGGCACACCAAAATCACTTAGTGTGCCGGTTTCCTTTGAGTTCTGGGGAGGTGACTTGCGCTGTACAAAGATGACTCCATGTTACGGGTGGGCAAGCAATGGTGAGCACTTGCTCTCGAATCCGGTCTTCGTTACATGCCTCATATGCTTTGCGAACGTCCTGAAACAGGGCCAAACCCGACACGAGGCGACAAAGCAGCCTTCTATATGGGTATTGCACAAAAAACGGGAGAGAAGTGGACATACATTATAACATATTCTGGAGTAGAGGACAAGGAGGGGCATTCGCAGTGTATGGTTACGATGGAAGACTTTGTGAACAAATTTGATGCTATGCTTGGGGCAAAGGCCCTACTCGAAATGACTGCGAAGAGATCATGATGGATTTTACACATACTATGATAATGCATGTATTGTTCCATCCCCGTAGATGATACTTTGTGACTCCAGGAACGCAGAATCTTTCTAACGTTGTCCAAGCTAAATCTTAAACTAGCTTAAACCCTCAGAGGGGATCTAAAAGCTATGACTTAGATGAGGAACGATCGATACCCGTATTATCTATGCTCGTGTAATACAACCCGTCGAAGGTGCCTATTGCTCAACTAAGCTCGGGCTAACTCTGTTGCTGTAGTGACACTTGAACAATGTGAATACAACCTGAAACCTGATGTGAGGAAAGAACTCTATTTTTTGCCTGGGTCGAGCGATTTCAAAGCGTGTAAGACAGAATTGTTACGACTGAACGTATCTCGCTGGTTGTAACCCTGCCATGGCTTACCACACTTGAACTGCCAAGATGTGCTTATATACAATCCAGAGGCTGAGCACATAGTTTGTGTTTATACTGCCGTTTTGGCGTAACGGTGAAAGCTGCTGGATTGTGACAAAGACCCACTTACACTGGTCAAGTATTTTTTTTTTTTCGTTTTCATTGTGGATGCCCCTACTATAAAAATTTGCTGGACGCGTGAACGGGCTGGCGCGTTTACAATTACACGATCACGCTGACTTTGCGCAAAACCACCTTCTCCACAATCCAAAAGAGTGCGTTCTATTAAGAAGTAACTGGGTGCTACGCATATTGTGTCGTATTGCCATTGTATTACTCAGATAAATGGCGATTGCGGCGCCAGTCCCGCATCTGGGTTATATAGCAAACTCGTACTCAAGCCCACCCTCCTTCCCCGCCCCCCATTATC
This sequence comes from Rhodocollybia butyracea, assembly GCA_015501585.1. NCBI lineage: Eukaryota > Fungi > Basidiomycota > Agaricomycetes > Agaricales > Omphalotaceae > Rhodocollybia > Rhodocollybia butyracea. The sequence continues at coordinate 205,984 of JADNRY010000027.1, forward strand.
TCCTCATTATGAAATCCCCCCGTCCCGGAATCGGCCACTGCAGCTCTGATCTCGCTACCCCCTCAATCATCTCCCACACCAGCTCCACCACACCCATACCAACTGTACTCTGCTCGGACGCAGGAGACATAGATCAATGTACCACGGGATTCACGGACGGAACAGATAAACTGGGACGCAGGCTCACACGCCGTTTGCGTGACATTAATCATCTGGAGCGCAGTTACCGTAAAACAAGGCAGGCAAGAGGACAATACGAGACAATACGCGGTATGACAATATGTTCGGTACGCGTCCGACAGGGTTAGTTCCTCTCTACGTTGTCCGAACGAAGCAACATGCTGAAGCTTGGAGGGTGACTATTTGCGAAGAAGTAACCGGAGGGTCATCGCTATTTGGGTCATAGGCATACTGTGTCTATTGTATTCCTCAGATAAACAATAAACAAAAGTCCATACGTACGACCCATGACATAAAAAGGTATCTCGAAAAGGCACTAAGCTTTCTACGCTACCTCCAAAGACCTAAAATAAAAAAATATCAATGTAATGTATACAAAAAAGGTGCAAACGTACAATGTACAATTTCCTTTTCGTTCCATTGAAGCTTCAAGTAAAACAGCTATAAAATTGTGCCCCAGCCCCAGCCTCAGCCCCACGTCATCCTCCTCGCCTTACACCTGGGCCGAAACGTACTTGTCACCAGACCTTTCGTTATAACCTGCTACCCCGCAAGTGACATTGCATCCGCTCCCCCAAACGGCGAATGTGGCACCAGCCCCACATCCGGATGATATGATCGATACGAACTCAAACATGGGTTTTGTAAGCCACACGCTTGACCTGGACCATCGTTTCATGGCATTTTGGATGGAATAGTTGGCATGCCAGTCACGGGGGCGGCTTATGCAGTCTTCGGCGTCGTAGACGAGGCTGTCGAAGGGAAGGGGAAGGGACCAATACAGTACGCCGATGGCCGTACTTGATACCGCTACCACTACCACTACTGTTTCCGGAGTTGAAAGACTCAGTATCGCATGCACCCTAAGAGAGGGTGATTCCGCTAGTGCCAGGGTCGTTTGGATTGAGCCAGTCTCGTAGATGAATCGATGATCGATGAGATCTGAGATCGAGAGGTGGTAGCTGCTGCGAGACTATCCGGGAGGGATGTGTGAGTGGTTCCGTTATGAGAGATGAGGAGAGTGTCAAGGGTTTTCCGGGGCGAAGTTATCGTGAACGCGTGAAAGGCGACCGGGAGCATATCTTCTTTGTCGAGGATGCCGATAGAAGGGAGAAAGCGGAGAAATCCAGTGACATTAGTAGAACCAATGTTGCGCAAGGACGTGTTTGGACTAGTATTATAGACGAGTCGGTGTATTCGAAGTGGTAAATGGATGAAAAGGTTGAGATGGATACGGTAGAGTGCCACCGTATGAAACATTGATATCGATGAATCGGCAACTCGTAACTCAACGTTGCGCAACCTCGAATTAGCGTTGTGTACTCGAATGAAAGTCGATAGAGGTAGATGGTTTTGTTTACGCATCTGCAGAAAAACTGTGATAAATAAAACCACGGCAAGGAAACGCAAAGTCGCAAACGACGTACTATGCTGTGACTGCTGTCAAACAAATTGCTCCTCGGACTGCTTTGGCAATAGTTCCTTGGGACTAGATCATGTCAACCAATGCACTAGCTTCAGCACAAAGTCCTCATTCACCTTGCAGCCAAACCAATTATCCAACGCTGGAAGCAAAAGAAAACATGTTCCGGGTCGAAAAAAGTCGGGATCTGAGGCAAATCTGAGAACAAGATATCAACAAGTTTGGCCTTTGCCTGAACAGACAGTAGGAATAAGTAAGCAAGGAAGAAAAGCACAAAATCTCCGCACGTCAACAAGTCTTGCAACAAGTACGAAATCGAAAATGTTGGCGGCGGTCCGAATCCCACCGGTCCAATGAGCCGACCAAGATGCCGGTATTACTGCGGCGCCTATTCTTCTTTTGGAGCACTCTAGTTGTAACATCAAGTGCTACCGTACTGTGTGTGCAACTGGTCTCAGGGGCCGACAGGAACCGGGCTCCCGGTTGAATAATCCTCAAAAACTTTCCCTCACTGGAAGCAACTCAGAATTGACTCAGAAGTGCAAAAGTGCAGTGTTGAACAAGCGTTGAAAAGGCTTAGGGAATTTGTCAGTCACTGTCCTCAGAGTAAATCTTCTGATCAGACCACCCTCTACATTTACTGTACATTCAGCCTTGTGAAGAGTTATTCCTTTACTGGACTTCCAATCTTACTTGCCTTTATTTCAATACCATTAGGCGGGAGACTTCCATCGGCCCCGATTTCCCATGCCTCAACATATTCAACATTTCCATTGGCCAATAGCTTGGCCCATTCATATGGCCAAATGATATTGTTAATCTTGTATTGCGGGCCATATACCAGGAATGCCTTCTTTGTGTCAGGCTTTACACGCTCGGTATATGTTTCACAGAATTCCTGCCAGTCTGGGAATTTCTTCCACCCTGTGGTGGTAAATGTAGGCCCGTAGTGCTTTTTGATCTCTTCGATAAGCTCAAGGGCTGTGAATGCTTTGGCACCCACAATTTCCTTCTTCAGCATAAGTTGTTTTGCAGCTGGGAGGGCTGCCTTTCCATTGTTTCTGCCAACCCAGTAAATCGGAGTGTCAGTCAATGCTGCCTTGGTTTTGAGATACTCTATGGCCTTCTCAAGGGTGGCCCTAGATATAGATGTAAGTAAGTACCGATAATCCAATTATGAAGAAATTACTTACGACATGACGCCCGCACGCCCAGGCGCCTGAAAAGAGAACTAAGCTTCTAATGTATGGCCATACTTAACGGTTCGTCAACTCACTCGTGCATGCAGCCCTTCTGACAGTGACCCGCAATCGGTAAAGTCCTCAGAGTCCTCGGGAGTTGGCATAGCATGAATGCCCGTCATAATGGAGCAGAGCAGCGGTGCCAGCGAGAGCAAGAGCAACACAAATGAACGCATTTTTTCTGATGGGAGCTGAGGTACCGAAGAAGCTATAGCAAACTTCACTTTAAGTTTCCAAGCTACTACGACAAAAAGAAATGATGCCTACATTTATGAAGGTTTTAAGCGAAGCAATAAAAGTTCACTAGTGAATGAGTTGTCCAAGAATTGACCTAGATAAAAAATAGTTAGATCTGGAGAGTGGTAAGCTACGATAAGGCACTTGCCTGCAATGTCTTGGGAGGAACGTCTCGAACGTGAGGGTGCTTCTCTGAAGTAGAGCATTTATATATGCAAAGCACAGCCAAGTTACCCAACAGCCAGAGAACGACGAAAAGCGATTCCCGGCCTTCCTTGAGCTTTCCAGATGTACTAAGTGTTCGGCTGGGCCGCCCAGTGTCAGTTTAGTGGGTGGAAACATCTGGTCCATTAGCCCGGGTTGTATCTGGTATATCTATCATTGCGGGTTGCTTACTGGACCTGTTTCAATCAACCTTCATGGCACCACTGTATGCAGAAAATGATCGTTCACATTCTTAACACAGCTGTTAAACAAGAAACAAGGTAACACCTCCTTGAACACCTATGACATGCAAATCTGTTCACAATAAACTCAATAGTGTTGATCAGATGTTGATGATACTAAGTATCTATCATCATCTTACTAGGATGGAGGTTCCTCTCTGAGGCTCTGCCCCCGAAGTAACTGGTTGCATCTCAAGCATTGCGCACAGTTTCGAGACGATGGGTTGGTGACTGAATTGTTGTTGCAGCCTTGTTGTGAATACTCACCTTTTGTCCGCCATTCTCTTACATTGCCGATTTGTGGTCACCTTGTGGGGCATGGGTGGGGTTCGCCAGTATAATCCCAGCGAATCAAACAGATGAATAGCGGCGCTTACTGTGGATATATCGATTCATATGATGGAGTGCATCAGATTCAGGAGAAAAAAGATAGAGAAAAAGATACATCATTCGATTTACTCTCAAGGCACCGCTGACCTCTCAGTCAGTACATGTCATAAGATCACGAAGAGGCTATGTGGTCCAGAAAGTCCTTTCGGAAGTCCCCATCCAATGTACCAAGCTCGTCTCGCATTCTAATAATTTTTTCAATCTCGTTGACAGATTCGAACACATCTTTTGCCCCTTCAAACCGCATGATCTGTTCCGCAGTGAATCCTTTCGGAGGATCGTAGCTCGTATACTCCGGATTGAGATGAGTATTGATGAAACATGCTTCCTCACCTCGAGGATCGAACTGCTCCACTTTCCAGAACTCTATGCTCTAATAAACCTCGATGTGAGAACATGCACTTGAAGTTAGGATATGGCCTCCATACTGACTTTGTACGTTTCCTTGTTTCTCAATTCTTCAGAGGCTTTGTGCTCTTTGGAGTTGTATTTTGAGTGGTGCATGTTGGCAGGCCGACCGGCGTACACTAGATTACATTGGACGTTTGTGAGAAGGCACAAAGGTGAGGACCAGACGGAATTGACGCCACTCACAGCGACAAGAATTGGATCTTATGATTGGTAGTCGACGGAACATACAAGGACGGTTGACAACCTCGTGACTTTTTATCATGCTTATTTGTACTAGTCTACTACTCAAACTGTTTGTACCTAATTGATTCGAATTCCTGCCTGCCGTAGTCTAGCTAAGCGCGAGTATACTTCATCCTCTTGATATCATCGAAAGTTTTGAAAGACCACTGAAGTGCGTGAATGAAAATATAAAATCACTTCCTCAGTCCAAATCCGCATCCGCATGACACGCAAACACTCAATGTATCTCACAGTCTGCATCATTATCCAGATTCTATAGTCGCATAATCAACTACTTCATGGGGATCGCAAGATCGTGGACCTGCAGAGATATACTAATAAGCAAGATCTGAGTAAAATATACGGATGAAGTACTCTGCACAACCTACAACCTTGTTACCAATCATCCATTCCAAGAACCACCACCATCATTCCAGCCTTATCCAAGTAATTGAGAGGCCTGTACACTGCTTCATCCACCGCCCGCGCAGCGAACCGTAACGTCACAACTCTCAAACAACTGAGTCCCACTCCCGATGCATATTGCGCATCTGGTAACCAGCGCGAAGATACCATATCGATGAATGCGGAATCATCAAATTGCAAGCCATTAAATGTTAATCGAAGTTCACTGAGTTTGGGGACGAGAGCGGAGCTGGAAGGACTCAGCTCAGTCCGGAGGAATCCATGTAGACCGCGAATGAAGCGTGGTGTGATAGGGCTTGTTTGGTCATCACCACCAGCAGGGGTGTCATCAACATAAAGACGAACGAGGGATGGCATGAGTCTGAGAGCGGAGATGAGATCGCTGTCGTTGACTGGGACATACCTGACCTCAAAATTGGTCAAGTTACAGGAAGATCGGTGTAAAAATGCCCCCAAGGTAGCTTTAGGCCAAGCTCCTTGGTAAGGATGAGCGGCATCTGTCCTGATAATCAAAGAAGAGAGAGACGGGAAGGTGAAAGAAGAAAATGCCGCATTAGCGAGTGAGTCATTCCAATTTAGACGAAGGCAGAGCCTCAGGATTGAAACACTGGTACATAATCGAGGAGGTACACAGGGAGATATGGGGAGTGCACCATCAAATATGCGTTCCCGAAGCACCAGTTCCTTGGGATTGAAAGCATGATTGAACACATTGCTGATGTCACCTTCTACAGAATATACCGTCAGAGATGATATTTCTTTCCAAAATCCTCTTGACTGTGTGGCGCCAAGCCAGACTAAAACAAGAGAACGAAGCCCACTGGCCAGCTTAAAGAGCTCTAGCTCCTGGTCTGGGTCCTCAGATCTCATAAGGTCAAGGCTTTGAAGAGAATGGCAGTTTTGAATGGTAGGCTTTGGGATATGTGATAGAGACTGACGACCACCCAGGCCGAATGAACACCAGGAGCGCTTGCGAACAAGATCAAACGCCAGAAGCTGGTGTGGAACTAGATTGTTTTCGTCATCGAGAGAGCCACTGACATTAAGTTCTACAGTGAGCGGGCGTTTTTCGGAGCGATGAAGGTGTAGTTCCACGGTGTGAAGGAAACCACTCAACACTGATTCGACATCTGGTAACCTTGAGTTTTCAGGTGAAAGTTCAAGGGAGATCCTGGACCAGATAACCGATGCCGAAAGTGCGACTGACCGCCAACGCGCGCAAACAGAAGATATGGACATGGCAGGGAGGTGTCTGAATGCTTCCACAATTGGGGTCGAAGGGGGGAATTGAAAGTCCTTGCTCCACGGAAATTCTTGTAGCAAGTTTTTGTCGCAGGCGTAGTCGAAGATTCGCAACAGGATCTCGTTAGGAACTTTTCGAACCGGTGAATTGAGAGAACGAAGGTTGACTGCATGCTCCTTCAACCGCGTCTGCTGGGTTTTGATATACAGAATCCGAGATTGTAGGAGCGAAACCTCGGATTCGTAGTCCTCGAGGTCCATGTCAATAGCTTTCAGCATCTCTGCAACTTCTTTTGTATCCACAGTAGCTGTCCCATATTCCGACCGAAGCCGTTGTAAAAGTCCCGCAGTGTCGATGTTGGTTCGAGGAGTGAGACTGTGGCGACATCGGAAGCATGTAGCTTGGTCTGCGGGAGTTCCTTTTGCCATAGGCAATGAGTGAGTGATACACAGACGAGAGGCAAAAAGAGAAATAAAATTTAAAAAAAGAGCGTACAATAAGGTCACGAGGTTATATTTAATCAGGTGAAAATCGCGTGACCCCTTATGTCGTGACTCGTACGAACTTAACAAGTTTTGTAGTGGGTAGACAGCTTTCCTTTGCTATGATACTTATCCAAGAACTTATCCTAAACTGATTATGCAATCCTTTAGCGTCACTGTAATCCCCTCCGATGAATTGAGGAATAGACGGTCTGCATACCCGTGCCTTTCTGCGGTTGCAACTTGGGTTGCAAGCGCGAGAGATGCAGCCTTACTCTAGATTTCTACATCTCGCATCACTCTGCTGCACTATCGTTGAATCTCAAAATTCCGTTTTCTTGTCCCATTGTTCACGCAAAAAGGCTTGTTGAATTGGATTCAATCAAGAGTTTAATTAACGTTCTCAGTCTCATGTTCAAGCAGCCACAGACGAAGGTAGAGGATTTGACAAACTCTGCACAAGCTACAAACGATCTTGTTGTTAATCACCCTTTGCACGAACAATTGCCAATATCACACCGTGGATCGCGGTATGGGCAGCGACAGCGCGCATCGAACGTACCTCAATCCAATACATTGAATGACGGGTTGATCTCGAGCCACAAGTCCTTTTACGTGGGCTAGAAAGAAACAAAAAAACGCGGGCGAGAAAGAACCAAAAACAAGAACGAGAGTCCACGACGTCGGGAAACAGACACAGAAAAACTCACAGGAACAACTACCCTCCATCGATCATTTGCTCCCAGCCTCGCTCAGAATAACTTGGGGCCCTGGTCTTGCATGTTCGGGTGCTGCGAAAGATTCACAGCCGTAAGCAAGTGGAACGAGACATAAATAGAGAGATAAATATATAGAAAGGTTCGTTACGGACGGATTTTGGAGGCGGGGATCACGCTTTTTTAGTACGAGGAGGGGAAACAGCCGTCGGTGAAGCCATGCTACCCAGAGCCAGGAAGCATTTATTGTGATGGTGATAGGACAGCACAGGGACCAGGAGAAAGGAGAGGGTGTATCCTGACCAGAAGGCAGACCACCTGGTATCTGGTGGATGGTATAGCGAGCGGTCGTTGCTTGGGCAGGGGAATAGTACGAGCGCAAGGACCACTAGGGGGCATGCGCATCGGAGGAGTTTCAGCCTTAGACGACCGAGTCGACAGGTGGCACACCACGAGTCAAAAGGGTCGATGTAGTAAAGGTAGAAAAGGGTGTATCATATCGATAGAGGCATGGCATACGAAACTGCCACTGATACTGGTCGCTGGTAGGCCTAAAACAGTCCCCTCTGAGGGATTGCGGCTTAAGCGAGAAACTAACGAGGTTTCTTGTTTAAACAACGCCAACCTCTTAAGGGCTTGGTTACCAGGCTAGGTCGCTGGTCTAATGCCAGCTTCAGGTGGCTGTTCTGGGCTGCGACACGAGTACCTTCACCGGCGCCACCTCCTTTTGATGACTTTCATGGCACCCTTCAAATCGCATATGATGCGACATATATAATCTGCTGGTTCCAGGTGACGGAGGCGTCGAGTGCTGCCGCTGCTACCGGGAGCAGCTAGGATTATTATAAGGATATGTACGCAATGCTCTGCTCGAGTTTCATGCATAAAGGAAGCTCGAGTATTCGTAGCCATTGCTGAAGAAACCATATATGAGATGATGTACTTGAACGTCTCTCATCCCTCCGTCCTGCCATACTGATCTGGGCACGGACGGGCTCCGAGGCATTTCTTAATATACGTACCCACAACAAGCCGAGATGTTGACTGTTCTTGTGGTGAGGTTTTAGTTCACTGTTTACACACACCCAAGAACCCACCCTGCGTCTGCGTTCCCTCAACGTCCTACGCGGAGCTTCACCCAGGCGGACATCTCTGAGTGACCTCTATGACATACAATGGTGGAAGAGTGCACAAGCGTCGCACCTGAGCAGTGGTTTTTCACCTCCTACGCCAGGAGAGCGTCCAGCCTCTGATATCTTATCTCCATGTTCCGATTGTAATCCTGACTTTCAATGCGAAACACCAAGGAAGTAGACAGTAGAGGATTACAAATTCTGCACAACATACAAGCTTGTCAAAAATCATCCGTTCCAAGAACAACCACCCTCATTCCAGCTTTATCCAGGTAATCGAGAGGGCTATACACTGCTTGATCCACTGCTCGTGCATTGAATTGTAACGTTGCGACTCTCAAACAACTGAGTCCAATGTCTGATGCATATTGCGTATCCGGTAACCACCGCGAGGATACCATATCGATAAACGCAGAATCATCGAATTCCAAGCCATCAAATGTTAGTTGGAGGTCACGGAGTCTGGAGACGAGAGCAGAGCCGGAAGGGTTCAGCTCGGTCCAGAGGAACCCATGTAGACTGCGAATGAATTGGGATGTAATAGGGCTCGTTGGGTCATCGCCAACAGGTGTATCATCGATGTAGAGATTAATGAGTGATGGCATGAGCTTGAGAGCGGCGATGAGATCAATGTCGCTGACTGAAACATTCCTGATCTCAAACACGGTCAACTTACAAGAAGATCGGTGTAAAAATGCTCTCAAAGCAACTTTGGGCCAAGGTCCTTCGTAAGGATACTCGTTATGCGTCATGATAACCAAACAAGAAAGAGACGGGAACGTGAAAGAAGAAAATGCGACATCGGCCAGTGAGTCATCCCAATTAAGAAGAAGTTCAAGCTTCAGTGTTGAAACACTGGTACATAGTCGAGGAGGTACATAAGGAGATACAGGGAGTGAATCTTGATCTCTGCGCTCTCCAAGGACTAGTTCCTTGGGACTGGATGCATGCTCCAACACATTGCCAATCTGGCCATCTATAGAATCCACAGTCAAAGATGATATTTTATTCCACTGCAATGGCGTGTCGCCGAGCGAGGCTAGAGAAAGGGAACGAAGCCTATTGGCCTGTTTAAAGAGCTCTAGCTCCTTATCTGTGTCATTGGTTATCCAGAGCTTAAGGTTTGTGAGAGCGTGACAGTTCCGAATGCTATCAAATCGGGGCTTTGGGATATATGACATAGACTCTCGACCGTTTATTTCAAACGAACACCAAGAGTAGTTGCAAACGAGATCAAACGCCAGCAGCTGGTGTGGAATCACACTATCCTGGTCATCCGGAGAACCAGTGACATTAAGTTCGACAGTGAGGGGGTGTTGACCAGAGCGATGAAGGTGTAATTTTACAGTGTCGAGAAAATCACTCAACAGTGATTGGACATTTGGTAGCCTTGAGTTTTCAGTTGAGAGTTCGAGGGAGATTCTAGACCAAATAGCCGATGACGAAAGTGCGACTGACCGCCAACGTGTGCACACAGAAGATATGGACATGGCAGGCAGGTGTCTGAATGGATGCTGGATTTTGGTCGAAGGGAGGAATTCAAAGTTCTTGCTCCACGGAAATTCCTGTATCAGGTTCATGTTACCGGAGTCGTAATCTTCGAGGTCCATGTCAACAGCTTTCAGCATCTCTGCAACTTCTTTCGCATCGACAGCATCTGGCCCACATTCCGACCGAAAACGTTATGAAAGGCCCACAGTGTTGATGTTTGTTCGAGGAGTGAAGCTGTGGCGACATCGGAAGCAGGTAGCTTCGTCTGCGGGAGTTCCTTTTGCCATAGGCTATGAGTGAGTGATACACAGACGAGAGGCAAAAAAATAAATTAAAAAATAAGGTCACGAGGTATATCTAATCAGGTGAGAATCGCGTGACCCCTTATGTCGCGACTCGCACGTACTTAACTAGTGGGTAGACAGTTTTCCTTTGCTATGATACTTATCCAAGGACTTATCCTATACCAATCATACAGCCCTTTGGTGTCACTGTAATCTCCTCTGACCTGAGGAATAGACGGTCTGCCTATCTGTGCCTTTCTGCGGTTACAAGCTCGAGAGATGCAGCGTTACTCTAGATTTCTACATCTCTCATCACTCTGCTGCACAGGCTGCCTGTACTACTAGTAATTTATTCTGTAACATATCCTAAAGAGAAAAAGTTCTATTCTGCCTAGCCAAGTGCAAGTATACTTCATCCCATTGAGATATCATCATCGAAAAGTGTTGAAGGACCACTGCTGAAGCGCGTAAAATGTAAAATATAACATGTTGTTCCCCAGCCCCGCTATCATGCCCCAGTCCAAATCCGCATCCACATGACACATCCTCAGATCCCAGTTCACAATCTACATGAACCAGGTTCATGCTGCATAACGCACACGCTTGATGCATCTTACAGTTTATATCAGATTCTATAGTCGCATGATCAACCCGATTATCCACAACCCCCAAAAAGTCAGTCTGTGAGCCGCGGGTGGACAAGTCGACGGGGATCGCAAGTGCGGGTGCACGATCGTGGACCTGCAGAAAGGTCATAGATAGCCCAATGAAGACAGGGTATCGTGGACTAACCCCCCAGCAAGGACAAGCAACCACAACCGCAACCACTGGCAGCGTCGATGTGTCTCAATTCAGCACATCGAATGACCGGGGTGATCTTACCCCACAAGCAAGCCCACAAGTCCTTCTACGCAGGCTATAAAGAACCAAAAAAACAACAGCAACGGGAGTCAACGACGACGGTTCGGGAAACAGACACAAAAAAAAAACTCACTGGCAACTACCTTCCATCGATCATCCTCTCCAGCGTGGCTCAGAATAACTTGGGGGCCCTGGTCTTGCATGTTCCCGTGCTAGGAAAGGTTACAGCCGCAAGCGTAAGAAGAGAGATAAACATAGGAAGCTTCGTTAGAATCGTTACGGACGCTTTTTGAAGGCGGGGATCACGCTTTTTCAGTACATCAGTACAACGAGGGGAAACAGCAGTCCGTGAAGCCATACCGGGACGACTCAGAGCCAGGAAGCACTTGGCTTTCTTGTAATGGTGATAAGACAGCACAAGGACCAGGAGAAAAGAAGAGCGTCACGGTATATCCTGACCAAGAGGGAGACCACCCTGGTATCTGGTGGATGGTATAGCTCGGAGCGGTCGTTACTTGTGGCAGGAGAAATAGTACCAGCGTAAGGATCATTATGCGGCATACGCATCGGAGGAGCCTCAGCCTTATTAGACTACCGAGTTGATGGGTGGCACACCACGAGTGAAAAGGGTCGATGTGGTAAAGGCGGAAGAGGGTGTGCCGGTCTAACGCTGGCTGCTCTGGGCTATGACGCGAGTAGTACCCTCACCGGCACCACTTCTCTTTGAAAGACTTTTCAAGGCTTTTCCATGACACCCTTCAAATCGCGTATGTATGCGACATATGCTTATGCGATAAATCTGCTGGTTCATGGTTCCAGGTGACGGAGGCGTCGAGTGCTGCTGCGCTGCCTGGGAGTAACTAGGATTATTATAGGGATATACGCGGCAATGAAGGCTCTGCTCGAGTTTCATTATGCATAGACCTAAAACTTGAGGGAGTTCGTGCAAAAACCTTTTTTGAAAACAACCACGTAGGGTAGCTCTACCACTGCTATACAACTGCCGCAAATTCCACCAGACAAAAAAAGAGAGACCCGTCTGTATATATGGGGGGTTGGATACCGTTAGATCTTTAGATCTTTAGAGTCGAGTGCTTGGATTGAGACTCTATGAGGTATATCCAGAGGTATCCAGGAGCTGACAGAGCTCAGCTCAGCTCAGACTCTTGAAGAAAAGACGTTTGTAAGTAAAAAAAAAGAAAAAGATTACCGTGGCCGAATCCGACCGATAGGGCAATATGACAAGAAAGATACATACGATACTGCAGGTTACCAAAAAGGGGGGTAGCTATACATTTTGAACGTTGAAACGTTGACCGCCATGGCAGTTGCAGTGTGGATTTGCTGCGACGATAAAATTAACTGTTGTGCTGCGACGATAAAATTAACTGTTGACTTAACTGTTGACAGGGGGGAAAGCGCAAGGTTCAAACGCAACAGTCAGTCACAGACCCGTGTATTGGAATTTTGCAGCTGCTGATGATAAGCGACGCACGAGACGCTGGTGGAGATGAAACGTGTAGGGCAAATACGCTCTAATGCTGGAAATATTCTGGAGTACTCAACACGCTAATTGTGATTCTGCTGTAGATCTTTCTATGCCACCGGGAATGGGTTTCGGATTCTTGAGTTTTGACCCCCCGACGAGCACCTGCAGCTGTGCAGTCTATCGGCAGGACATAGTAGTACCAAAAACTCCACCCCCTGCTGAGAGCATGCGTGACCTGCTGTTCGAGCAGTTCATCCTAAATACCCCTACGGCGCTGTCGCCTCTTAGTACAACTCTCATTGGTCAAGCTGAGGGACTACAATGGGCAATGGCAAACCGTTTACGCCACCCGCAACGGCCACATCGGACGAGTTTATATCGTGGTTTGATACTTTTTTCGCGTGGTTTTGTACAACTTGGCTCCCCGGGGTGGTCTTGGACCTAAATAGTTTACCGTAGAGATTGTCACGCAGTTTCAAGAGGTGCGTTGGTGTACTACCGCCGGTTACTGATATGATATACCTTTCCTACCTTGAGACAGATAGACATCTCTCATTTGACAAGGAGCGAATTTTGGGGTACAGTTCATGGTCATTGACCAAGTCATATTGACGTCTTGACATTAGCTTACGTTCAGTGTGCTTTGAACGTTTGAACCTGTGTATGCAAAGTTGCTCTGAGTCGATATCGAGCGATTCAGATATTGCTGGCAAGTGTCAAAGCGACTCGATATAGTAAGTTTTCCCGTGATCGTAATTTTCCCCGTGATTTGATTCCGGCACCGCTGCCGCAACTCCGGTTGTTGACTCAATCAATGTCCCGTGTGAGTTCCTTTGACGCAGAATGAGACTCCTCCGGTGGAGTACAAATGGAGCCAGTTTCACTCCTCGTTCGTCCATTCGTCTCGTACGAATTACCATCTCCAGCACTATTCAAAACTGCAGAATGGCTTCCACCGTCCCGTATGCGCACTTGACGTCTCAGCGCTACACGGTTCCTCACATTCCCGAGCTCTACGACCCCAACTTTCTCGATGTTCTCCTTCCGCCTTCCCAAGTTTCTATCAAAAAGCCTGACGAGCAAGGTCCTACGAATCCGCTAATGGAGGCGCTCAAAGACTCTGCGAACCGGACAATGACTGCAAACGGCGCGCCGGCGTTGGAATCCACGCTTTCTGCGACGCTCGACGCATTTTCGGGCTTGACTGCGTGGGCTGATGCGCAAGAGCTGGATATATTGCTCACAAAGTCGTGGTATGAGGATCCTGTGTTGACGCTGCGGCTGATATGGCAGCTGAGGAGTATTCACGATGGAAAGGCCGAAAAGGAGGGTTTTTACAGGTAAGTTGGATGGTTCATCTATTCGAGCTGGTTAATGAGTTTTATTAGGGCGTTTGGATGGCTATATAAGAATCATCCTCGCACGGCCATCTCGAATCTCCATATGCTCGTCGACCCAGTCTGTCGCAACAGAAAGAAACCACAGTATCCTTTCGCTCACGGCTACTGGAAAGACCTGCTCAACATTCTTGCCCTTGCCACCACCGATGAACTCGACGCGATGAACGCTACTTTCCTCCATGCTCCGCGTATGCCATACACGTATCCTGCCCGTGCAAACAAAGGTAAAGACAAAGACAAGACCGCTCACGCCCGCCACAACGCCAGTACCAAAGCCCGTGCTAAAACTTCTCGTGCCCAACGCGGCGAGGAAAGACACGACACCCTCCTCCGTCTCCTCGCCGTCCCCAAATACCGCGCCCTCTACATCGCCGTCACCCGCCTCTTCACAGACCAGCTAATCAACGACCTCAACGTCATGCACGACATCTCCCAGCTCTCTCCCACCCAAGACCGCATCCCCCTCCTCAAAAAGATCTCCCTCGCCGGCAAATGGGCTCCCTCCCCCGGCGCCTCCCACGACCGCGTAACCAACATCGCCTCCGCCGTCGCCCTGCTCCTGCACCACAACCGCGCTTCCATCCCACAACCCTTCCCCTCCTCCGTCCCTCCCCACCCCGACGCAATGACGCCAGACGCCCACACCACCCTCCGCAGCTACTTGGGCCGCTGGGTCCTCCGGCCTCTCCGCGCGCTCCTGCTCCTCCCCGAGCCCCTCATGGCGGCGAACCGCTGGTCCGAAATCCGGTACACCCGCGTCTCCTCCCTCGCGATGAAACTGCACACCGAGGCGTTCTTCACGCACGACCCGGAGAGATTCCAGGAATACCTCCTTGACGTGGAGAGCGGGAAGCAAACCATCAGCGGGGCGACGCTCCTGCCGCACGAGATCGTAGGGAAAGTCATGGAATGTGATGTGGATATACGGAGTGAGCGTGGGGTGGGGAGGTACCCGCGGGTGCAGGAACTGAAGAGGGAGAGGGCGGAGACGCAGGTACGGGTGCTGGAGGCGCAGTGGAACTCTCTTGTGGAACGCGTAAGGGAAGCCGGGAAGCTCGAGGGTTCTCTCGCGATCTGTGACGTATCTGGGTCTATGGGGTCGCTCTATACCTACCGCAACGCCCGCACCCTCAAAACCCAGCCCCGGCACCCCTCCCCTATCCTCCCCGCAGTAGCGCTCTCCCTCCTCCTCGCCGCATCGCGCAGCCCCCTTCCACAACGCCTTCATCACCTTCTCCGCCACCCCCCAACTCATCTCCCTCGACCCTGCGCTGAGCCTCGCGCAGACGCTGCAGGACATGGTATCCACGGACTGGGGCATGAACACCGATTTCGCAGCTGTGTTTCTCAAACTCCTGCTGCCGCTGGCGGTGCAGCATAGGGTGCGGAAGGAGGATATGGTTAAGCAGTTGTTCGTTTTTTCGGATATGGGGTTCGATGATGCGCGGGGGAGTACGGGGCCGGTGACGCAGACGTCAGGGAAGGCGTTGGCAAAGGCGTTGAAAGAGGAAGGAGAGGAGGCGGAGGACCCCGCTGCGAGAGCGTGGAAGACGAACCACGACGAGATCGTCGATGCGTATGCGAGGGCGGGGTATGAGGTGCCCAGGATCGTGTATTGGGATCTGTCGGATGGGGATTCTGCGTATGGGACGAAGGAGGCCACGGCGGAGAGGGAGGGGGTCGCGATGATGAATGGGTTTTCGCCGGGGATGTTGAAGGTGTTTATGGGCGAGGAGGATGAACGTCAGGAAGGTGCAGATGGGGAAGGTCAGGACGGGGCTGGGGAGAAAGACGGGGAAGGGGAGGATGGCGATTGGGAAAAGGTCGGTGAGAAGACGAAGAAGGAGCTTGAAGATGAAAAGTTTACACCTCTGAATGTGATGAAAAGGGCTGTTATGTGGAGGAGCTTTGATGGGTTGGTGGTTATTGATTGATGTATTTTTATTACTTTCGATGTATTACTAGAAAAACTCGTACACTAACTTATTTTTCATGTATATGTATATCATACACTTACTTATATAAAATCCACTACTCGTTTTATGGAACTATCTGAATTACCTTTAAATCGCTTAGTTGCACTATTGAAGATTGCCTTGTTTTAAGAGATTGTCCAGTGCGTGATTAATCGAGTTTAATCTATGATTGCTGAGGTCTAATCATCGAGCAAGTGGGTAGCTCTTGCTAGCTTACCTTCTCTCTGTCTTGCCATCTGTCTTGCCAGTGTTGTCAAGCATTCTTTTCCTTACTTTCATGTTATCACTTACTTTAGAATCCACTTACTTTAAAATCTGCTACTCGTCCATGGACAATGCGAAAGCACTTTCAAAGTAAAGCTAACTTTCTATTCTTCGTTTGCTCTTTCGAGAGAATCTGTGAATCTTCATAAGGCACCAACTTCATCCATTATTGGCAACAATAACTTGAGCGATGAGATACATTGACTGAGTCTATACTCGGAATCAAGTATCGAGTTCGACGGGGGATCTGCCTGTGATTTGGTCAGTCCCTACTCGTCTCTGGGAGGTATCTCCGAGGTACTGAAGTAGTGGTGGTGGTTGGGAAGAAAGAGATCTCTATTGTCTCAGTATGAGTACGTAGTATATATACTGTAAAGATACTTAGATAATATGACGAGTTTCGTGCGTAGAAACGCATGAAGCTCGACAGCGAACGGACCCTGTAACACCAATGCCTTGAAGAGTGATACACCTCTGGGACTGTAATTGTTCACGGCATATCGCAAAGGTTTTACTGCAGGACTCGTCCTGACAGTTGGATTTTCACCAAGTTAAAGTTCTGGTTAGTAGGCTAACTGCTGAAAATCAAATATCTGCGATCCCTCTCGAGCAGCTGGGATACGTCTTGATCTGAATCTTGATAAACCATCGTTAGGACGTTAGAGAGCAGTAGAGAGCTCGGCAAAGAGAGTCGTGAGGGCATGTATAGCGTGATTAAATGGATTGGCATTTAATTTGATGATTCCGTGATGAATCCGAAGTCGAGAGCAGTGTAGAATGAAGCCATCTCTCTAATTCAAAGGTGTGTGGAAGCTGTTTGTCAGCTCAGTGCTCAGCTGAGCAATTGCCCTAGATCTTTATTACGGTCTTCTTTTTGAAGACCTTACCTGGGCACAAAAAAGGGAACCAAGTTCATCCTAAATCTCAACCCTGCACGATGCCGATTTCATTCTTCCCCGCAAAGCATGGCGCAAATCCTCTCCTGAAGTCACCCACACCAGCGCCCATGACTCCCGAGAGCTTCTTAAAGAGCGCTTGCGGAGAAACAGGCAAAAAGGCTGGCGAGATTCTCCAGAGCTCCTTCACCTCGAACGAGATTGACGATGCTATCCTTCCCACATCCAACGGACTTGTGGATACCGTTATCAAAGCTTACGGCGGCCACCACGCACTCGTTCTGCGCCCCGACGATGTTTGGCTTTGCATCCTCACTCAGTTCAGCTTTTATGTCGATGCCAACGCAGAGTCTTTGCGCTCCATTTTCGTCGCGCACGAGGGGAAAAAGGAGTTGGTCGTCGAAGCCGTTGGATCAAGATATACTGTTGATTTTGGATATATGGCGCGTACCATGACTGAAAAGCTGCGTGAGAACATCAATGACCCCTCTGTGGTCGATTGGATCACACCAAAGTTCAGCACGACAACGCTGAACGATGCTGTGGTGTCATCAGTATTGATGATGGCGACAATGAAACACTACCTCAGCTACACAGGTAAACTAATATGCGGAATACCAAAGGTCACATTGGAGGGAGAATAGAGTGATTGGCAAGAGCTGCTGCGGCGTATCGAGAGGTTGAAGAGTATGGAGAGGAGCCAACGAGATGGTATGGTCTGTTACATCCTATCCTTTCACAGTTTGTGAACGCATTCGACAACCCGGACGGGAAAGAGAATATCGAGTTTTGGGAAGGAGTCGTAATCCGTCCGAATACAAGAATATGTGGGGGGCCCAATCTGTCAGGATGGATAACTGCGTACGTTAGAGGGCTCGGCAAAGATCGTGAGGGCATGTACAAATGTAGGAGACAGATACAATATTGCAGCATGTAGCTGTCACGTTGGTTCGGTTTCAAGAAGGAAAGTGCATATCGTTTATTCTTGAAATGTTGATTTGACGATCTTCAGACTTTGAGGAGGGTAAGGCAACATTGTCGTTGATGGATAGCACATAAACGATGAGCCAAATGGACTCCAAATCATCTAGACGATCATAAATTAGCCTTGACGCTTGATCGCTTGATCGGCGTATCTATCTGCCGCTACATTGGCGTCAAGAGTCAGTCGACTGGCTGGTTCGAATAGATAATCATAAAGAGCACTTCGGCCACCACGAAGAAAGGGGTTCCCTAGTGTAAACTCGTGAATACTGTATAATAATAAAGAACGGAAGACTCTTGGACCACTTACGGTGCGCACTTATCATGAGAGGTCCATTGGTCAGGCCGGTTTACTTGCTCGTACTCGCCACTTCCTCCAAAGTGAGTAATACATTGACAAGTGCTTCTTTTCCAAGCAAAGATAGTCTGATCATTGGACACCTTTTTGCGATGTATCGGCGGCATGATCATGGATGAGAGGTTGTCATTCTCTGAAAAAAAAAACAAGCTGATCAGTTGAGATCGAATCGCAACGGACGCAGGAAGCCATATACTTAGTATTCTTGAGCTTTGAGACAGACATATGTCCCTACATTGGATTGTACAACGTCTGCCAGATTCTCATCGATCATCTGGCAGGGGGGGGGCAGCCGAAGGTGGGATGTGGTAGTAATTTTTGGTGTGCAGCTCTTGGTCAGTTGGGCGTTCCAGAACATTCTTGTGCCGCACCATGCAAGCTTCGGCTTCCCTGGCGTTCGGACCTTGGACCACGCTGAGTAAGAAATCCTTTCTTCCTTTTCTCTAGTCTTGATCGCACATGCAGGTTGTACATTTTGATTAATCTTCCTCGAGGCAACGGACTTCCACAAGAGGACTGATGTACCGCATTGATGCGCTCTGCATAATGCCATGGTGCTGTATGGCTCAGACTCGGAGGTTGGCTGGATCAGGCTGGACCTTGCCCCTACCGTCTACGCCGAATTAGCGCAGATTAGCGCACCACAAAGATCGCAAGCTCGAGCGCTCATTTGTGCCAACTCGTGACTACGCACCTTTTCCATCAACCACAGCCCCTTGTGCCTCCGACGCAGCAATAGAGGTCCTAGTCGTCTTCCCCTACCATTCCCCTCGATTCGAGGCCTATGTGACTCGATGTTGAATGGAAAGGCAGATCTCACTTCGGGACAGAGTAATGAAGATTCTTCTTCTGTCCATCATCATGGAAACTTGAATGCTCTTTCAACCGCCCCATTCGATGTCCATTGTATAAAGGACTATCTTTCCTTTGCACAAGGTGATATTCTCCAGGTCTTGGATAAGGACTCGACAGAAGGGTGGTGACGAGTAGTAAGGAGAACTGGCGGTGCCCATGGATTGGATACCTCAGTCACACATATAGGTTTTCCTTCCAGTTTGTAGGTACCCAATCGGCCATTTAATGCACATACTTGCAACAGACACGTTTCATGGATAATAGACTGGAATCTCTGAAGCGCCATTGAGTCTTGAGTCGAGAGACTATTGTGTTTCTCTTGCCGGTTTCGTTCCGGAATCTAATGTGATTTTTGTAGAGGTTTTTCTTTCTGACCCTGCCTCTTTGAGGGATGCCAGCAGTACATTAGGCCAAGGGCAGGATAATTGCTTGAGGCCGGATGAAGTCAACAGGTTGATAAAATCAGAATGTTCGAAAGACCATCATAAATACGGAAGATAAAACCAGAGGGGACGTCGATCTAAGATAAGTCACAAGCGCGTCAGCCACGTGGCCTAGATTAGCGCTCACGTTGGTCGTTTTTCCAGCGTTTTTCTCTTGTTTTTTTCAATTGCTGGTACACGTCGCACCAGTGCCTACCATAGTACCAAGTTTGGCCCGTACTTGCTGAACATGAGTATACGTGCCACGAACCTCTTCAATATCTGAGCCTGTTATTCAAGCTCAAGTGTATCTTATCAAACTTGGAAGAACGCTGAATTCAATGGTGGACTTATGAATCTGTAGAATAAGTGAGTAACTATTCTATGCTCTACGTGTATCTTATCTGTCACTGTACTGACCAAAATATTAAGCTCTAAAGTCAAGAAAGTTTCAGCGGTGCCCGGCGTCCTGCAATCAATCCCGAAGCTGTCCTCAGGCCTCGAAGATTAACATTCCTGATCCACCTCGGGGCTGTATATAAGTGCCTTTCGCTTTTGTGTACTACGACCGGCCGCTTTTCTATGGCAATGACCCACGTACTGGATAGGCTCGCTTTAATCGAGGCCAACATTGGAATCGCGTTCGCTGTTATGAATTCGAAAATTCATGGTGCTCTTCTTTTGAACACAATATCGGGAACAGGATGATTGACTCAGGCTATGAAAGAGTCCATCCGTGCCAGTCTCTTGCTGCCCCTTCGCTTTTACGTTCATGTTTCCGATTTGGGTGAATGGTGCCGATGCTACTTCCGTCCAGACTCGAGAGCCTCCGCTCACCGGTGCACCACTTTACCGGTTACCACCTGCATCCCTTCCCCTCCTCCATCTGTTGAAAGTTTTCAACCCGGCGCAATGACCCCAGATGCTCATAACTTTGGCCGTTGGTTCTTCCGGCCTCTCTGCGCCCCCTCCTGCCCGAGCCCTCATGGCGTCGCATGCTCGCTATGAAACAACTCACCAACGTTTTCTTCACGCATGATCCCGGGAGGTTCCAGGAATACCTCCTCGATGTCGAGAGCGGGAAGAAAACGATCAGCGGGGCGACGCTTTTGCTGCATGAGATTGTGGGCCAGATCATGGAGTGTGATGTGGACATAAGGAAGGGGACTGGAACTGGGAAGAGCAAGTACCCGAAGGTACAGGAGATGAAGAAGCAGCGGGCGGAGACGCAGATACGGGTTTTTGAGGCGCAGTGCAAGTCTCTCGTTGAACGAGTGAAAGAAGCGGGGAAGCTAGAGGGTTCCCTCGCTATCTGTGACGTCTCTGGCTCCATGGGGTCTCTCTACTCCTACCGCAACAACCGCACCTTCAAAACCCAAAGTCGACACCCCGAGCCCATCCCGCCGTCGCACTCTCCCTCATCCTCGTACAAATCGCGCAACCCCCTTCAACAACGCTTTCATTACCTTCTCCGACACACCCTAATTCATCCCTCGACCCAGTGGGTGACCCCTCTGCGGTAGAGTGGAAGACGAACCACGACGAGATCGTGGATGCGTATGCGAAGGCGGGGTATGAGATGGGGATTCTCGGTATGGGACGAAGGAGGGTACAGGAGAGGGAGGGGGTGACGATCATGAACGGGTTTTCGCTGGGGATGTTGAAGGTCTTTCTGGGCGAGGAGGAGGAAGATGGGGATGGGGATTGGGAGAAGGTTGGTGAGAAGACAAACATCGAGATCAAGGATGAGGAGTTTACGCCACTGAATGTGACAAAACGGGCTGTTATGTGGAGGAGCTTCGATGGGCTGGTGGTTATTGATTGAAAAAAGAGATGCATTTTTATATCCCTGTTTCGCTGTATTACTAGAGAACTCATACACTACTTACACGTACTTACTTACTGTAAAATCCACTACTCGTTGTATGAACGATCTGAAGCACTTTCAAATCGCTTACCTTCTGGTAAGTTGCACTATCGAATTTGTCCAGGTTTGATCACTCTTGGCAGCACTGGCAGCGTTTTGCAAAAATCTTTACTGTGTACCGCTTCACGAATCATGATGTTTCAACTCTTGAAGATTGTCCTTCCTTCCCTTGTTTAAATAGCTTGATGAATCCTTGATGAATCCAAAGTCGAGAGCAGCGCATGACTCAATCGAGCCATCTCCATTTCAAAGGTGTGGAACCTGTTTGTCAGCCCAGTGCGCAGCCTGAGCGCTTGCCCTGGATCTTTTGTTACGGTCTTTTCTTTGAAGACCTCGCTTGGGTAAAAAGGGAACCAGGTTTATTCGAAACCCTGCACAATGCCGATTTCATTCTTCCCCGCAAAGCATGGCGCAAATCCACTCCCGAAGTCACCCACACCAGCGTCCAATACCCCCGCGAGCTTCTTAAAGAGCGCTTGCGGAGAAACAGGCAACAAAGCGGGCGAGATTCTCCAGAGCTCCTTCGCCTCGAAGAAAATCAGCGATGCTGTCCTTCCCACATCCAACGGACTTGTGGATACCATCATCAAAGCTTACGGCGGCCACCACGCACTCGTTCTGCGCCCCGACGATGTTTGGCTTTGCATCCTCACTCAGTTCAGCTTTTATGTTGATGCCAACGCAGAGTCTTTGCGCTCCATTTTCGTCGCGCATGAGGGGAAAAAGGAATTGACCGTCACGGCCGTTGGAACAAGATATACTGTTGATTTTGGGCATATGGCGCGTACTATGACTGAAAGGTTGCGCGAGAACATCAATGACCCCTCTGTGGTTGATTGGATCACACCAAAGTTCAGCACGACAACGCTGAACGATGTTGTGGTCTCATCAGTCTTGATGATGGCGACGATGAAACACTACTTCAGCTACACATTTAGGATAATATGCGGAATACCAAAGGTCACGTTGGAGGGAGAAAAGAGTGACTGGCAAGAGCTGTTGCGGCGTATCGAGAGGTTGAAAGAGTATGGAGAGGAGCCAACAAGATGGTATGGTCTGTTACATCCTATCCTTTCACAATTTGTGAAGGCATTCGACAACCCAGACGGGAAAGAGAATATTGAGTTCTGGGATGGAGTTGTAATCCGTCCTAAAACGAATCTGTGTGGTGGGCCGGATTTGTCAGGATGGATAACTGCGTTCTGTGTATGGACCAATCACGGGAAATGGATGGGACCCCGAGCTGTACCGGTAAGATATTTTACTATAGACGTACTTGCTAAAACACCCACTGATTATTGTCTATAGAGCTCGCATGCATATCATGAAATTCACACTAGTGACATCCCTATGGGGTACGCAGAGGTTGATGTGAAAGTTGATGACAATGGCGCATTGTTCCAAACCATCATGGTTTCTGGTCTCGTTGGAATGCAGGTCTGCGACTCAAACGATAAGACATTATCACCCGAAGGATTACGAGACACCATCAAACCAGCACCCGGTTGGTGGATATTCATCCAACGGGATGATTATATTACACCAGAAGAGGAAATGAGACAGCTAATGAAGAAGCTTGAAGAGGACTTTCCACTAATTCCCAAGCAGAATCTAGTACAGCATCAGCCGGATGTAGCTCCAATTGTAATAAACGTGTTGGGTCCTACTATGCAATAATCTCTGCCTGTCATCCATGTAAATCTTTTTTGTAGTGTCAAAATACAGAGTTCCTTAGGAAGTTTAAACGTGTACTGGTTTATCCAGTCTTGCATTCGTGCCGAGCAATCCACTTGCTTCCTTCTACAGAACCAAAAATCTGCCCCTGAAGAGAGTTCAGCTATCGGGGCATCCAAGAAGCAAGACATGCCAAATCCTGTAATCGAATCGCTACTAGGCCAGTACTAGAAAAGATCGAAAGTAGGAGCGTTATAGGCCACTGGAGGTTCCTTTGGTCGTAACGAGAGTGTGAGGAAATTTTTTGGTGGACATGGATCAGAATCAGGTATTGACCTTGAGTCACCTCGGGTAATACTAATTCTGATACCACTCAACGCCTAACCTAACCCCCCCTGTCAAGGGAAATATTTCCAATCTCGATGAGGCGAGAACTACATCATGGTCTAAGAGGCAAAGAGCCTAGAGGATAAAGAAGGAAGTAATCTACTTCTAATAATCTTCGACTACAAGGACAAGCCAGTGTGTTCACTGACTCGTTACTGGGTGGGTATACGAGGCGAGAACTGCGTCATGGGTGAGGCAAGGAGCCTGGAGGATAAAGAAAGAAGCAATCCACTTCTGATAATCTTTGACTACATGTACAAGCCAGCGTGTTCACTGACTCATTACTAACATCAGGTGGATGTACTTGTATATGGGGTAGCGTGTATGTCCCTCCTGCAAGTTCAACCGCAGTTCAGTCCTACTATTATTGTTGGATGCTCTCATCCTCATTCCCCCGTTGCACCACCCTTCTCTGATGTACGTGTATCGCCTATTGCTAGAGCCTAGGACAGATATTAACAAACTGCAGCGCGAGCGACGTAGGCAGATTGCCACTTACCACACGTCCTGGTATACATCGTCCCCAATGGTAATGGTGCTGCCAGTGTACAAAAATTGACTTGATCTTTCGAAATAGTGCTAATAAGACGTGCCACCAGAGCCATCCGCTGGGCGTGAACTTTCAGTGCCCTTCATCTATAAACAGAAGTTAGCATCGCAACACTCCGAGACATAATTAGTGGCTTACACCTGAACTTTCATAAATACTAGTTAACTCAAGCGAACCGGTCTCACGAATACTTGTTAATTCCAGAGGGGGGATAGTACGTATTTGTGGTACAACTGTATGATAGGAAAAGGGTGAATTTCTGACCAGGTTAAAAAGAAAAATGAACCGACATACTCATTGGTCCAAAGATAGCTGTTCGCGGCCTGTCTACTATCGTTGGGTTCTCGGTTGCATTCGCAATGGTGACGCGTTTTCTTAGCATTAGATAGTTGAAGAGAATGGTGAGCGTATATATCCTCCCCAAAAGGTCAAACACTATGGTAGCCGCTGAATGAAAAATCAGTAACACCTCATCGTCGGAGATGTACTTTGGAAGAAGAACATACGCTTGGGATTATGCGTTACAAAAAATGTGAGCATGAGGGTCGTGGATACCGACGTAGCAATTCCACAAGCCAGGGATTGTATTGAGATGCGACGAAGTAGACTGAGTGAAATCTTTAGACGGGACAGAAATAGTCACAATAAACTGCACCTTTGGGTCCCAGTGTACGTCGTTTTGATTGTGCTCGTGGTATGAAGCATGACCACAGCGATAAATATATCGGTCGAAGAGCATAGCGTGCCTCCAATGCTTGTGCTTCATAAGTCGTGTGTTTGGTGGAGGAGGAATACCCTTACATTGCAAGGTTAGTGTTAAGTGTTGTAACCGCCGGATTTGCCAATAAATTAATGGCAAGTGTCCAGTGGACCAATAGCTGAATAGTTACCGTTATCTTTCTGTATAAAACAATGTTCAGGACGGACTCACATGTGAAACCATAAGCGTGCATGCCACAAGAGTTACCAATTTGTTGCGAGTTCTTGAACGTTCAGCTCCATTAGAAAGTTTAAGGATAAACCAAGAAGGATACACGCACATTTTCCAAAACCGATGAATAAAAAACACTTCTTCGACCATCGCAGCATGGTAAGTACATATGATAGTGATTGGGAGCGTCCATGGTTCATTAGAAAACGAAGACAGTAGATCTGAATCAAGGCTAAGTCGGTCATACGAAGCTACAGGTCAAGCCATTACCTGCTGATCCCAACTGTATGTACTGCACAGAACATGTCAGTCTTTGAAGCGGCTGATCGAAACTGTGACTCACGAAATATACATTATAGCACACTACAGCGGTACATGCTGTGTCTATTAGCAAGGAAATGCCCAGACTCCAACGGAAAAGCCGATTCGGAGGTGAACTCAAGATATAAAACCCTCCCAGGCCGATTTCGGTTCCGTAGAACAAGACGTTGATGCAAGAACCAGCAAGAAGGTAACTTTATCATTGTTAGTGCCTCTGAACTGGAGGTAGATGATAGCGCGCACGGGAGGTCAGACATTGTTAATGGGAGAGAAAGGCCAAGGAAACGTGCACGCCTATCTTTAAAAGAATACTCCGCTGTCCGTCAAGTTTCAACGCGTTAACTACGACGTCAAAAACCTTAATAAAACATGTTATATCCTTAAAAGGATTAGCAGTATGTAATACCTTTCAAAGAAAGATGTACCATTCAAGCTGCAATGCACGCTATGGTACAAACTGCTCATCGTAGTCAAACGAATTTTTTCAATCGAGCGCAAGACCTTGTGATGTGCAGTTATTCAGTACACGGCAAGAGTCAGGTCTAGAAGTAACTTGTTCTATTGCTCTTTCGCAAATTACATCTTGCACGCAATACTCACTCGCATGTGAGGCTCAATGTGCGATCTGAAGTGTTGTTAAGCAAAAAGTCCACACAATCAGTTCTCATCCGCTAAAGCAGACCTTCCAGCCGTTCCACAACTATCTTCCATCTCCTCCTCCTCTGTCCGCAATCGTCGTTCTGCAGCTTCCAGAACGCGTCGCCGCCTATCTTCCGAGTCTCCCTGCAATAACGCGGCGCTTCCACTCACACTGCCAAGAACTCGCGAATATGAATCAGCTTCGAGTTGTGCTGAAGGTTCGTACACTTCTCCAGAGTATCCCAGAACATTTGTTCCGGCTCTGACAGAGCTCTCGTATTCAGCAACTTCACGATTGAGGAGAGAGTTCAGCTCTTTGAACTATATAAGAAAAAGAAGAAATTAACTTCAGATCAGACACCATTGAAGCGTTCAAGAAACTCGTACATTATTATCATGGTCGCCCCACACATTATGCGTCAACTCATGACACAAGACCCTCCTTACCTCCTTATATGTCCTAAACCCATCATATCGATTCGTTCGTAACCTTAACTTGATTTGTTGTCCAGCATTCTCATTTAGGCCAAGAAGCTCGGGGTGTTCATGCGGAGCAAGCTCTGTGAGTACACCGACGCTGAATTTGTGCTTGTTCATGATATGTCGGATGGCCGGGTCATCTGATAGTCGTTGCAAGAGACTAAGAGCTGACGACGGCTCTGGAAGGTGGGGTAGAGGAATGAGTTTGTGGAATCTATAGTTTAAATCGCTACTTTGCGAGAGACCTGTGGACCTAAGCTGGACAGACACGGACACAGTCAATATTGATGCGATCATGAGAGGGGATATGGGAGATACCTTAGAAGGGGCTTTCGCTGCTCTTTCTCTCATTATCCGTTCTCGTTTCTGTACCTCACTCTCCACTGTCTTTATTCCATCAAGTTCCTGAAGCGTGGTCCCAATTAATTGAATCTTCATCCCATCTTTCAAACCAGCTTGCGTTAAGCTAATCTGGTCATCCTGAGGCTTGCTGCTTTTTCCCTTGTACAACAATTTCTGTAACGGTGGAGGAGTAGACGTCAGCTCTTCAAGTTTAGCTTGAAGAACAGCCAAGGTGTCGTTAGGAAGCAACGAGAGAGGATAAGATTGGCCACGATGCGAGACGGTGAGATTCATGGTCGGCTAGGAGATGATTAATGATTAATGAGGTGCATTGTTCATCGCAAGTTCATCGTATCATTTGTAACCCAGGCCACGTCAGCTAAGTAACATGACCAGAAGAGCCGTAATGGGCGCTTACTATTTATCGGATGATCGGAAGTCCATAAGTACAGCTTTGACCATGATGCATAAACTGTTTCAAAGTTTGCTTACCGTCTTGGTACAGTAGTGACAGCTCTAGTAGATGCCGAAGCAGAGAAAGAGTATGACCATTTCATTCTAGCCGAAATATTATGTAGATAAGTAAGTATAAAAGTCCTTGTACATAAATACCAATATTTATTATTCATCCGAGTCCGTTGACAGTCATGATGGGGACATCACTCTTTGCAAGAGTACAAGCAGACACCGCTCACTGTACAGCAGATAATAAATTCTTCCGAGTCCGCATTTGTGTTTCATGAGATCGCCCTAACCTTCATTTCCTCCACTTCTGAGTTGGCAGTAGTTCATCCCCGAATCAATTCTCGTTGGAGACCGAGAAGACCTATGGCTTATTTCGTACCACGACAATGGCTCCACCGTCCGCCATTAGCATACCAGGACGGCCACCCGGGAGTAAGTACTTAAGTACTTGAGTACTATGTATAGCGGAAAGAATGAATACTCAGCTTACGATTGTGAGTCCGATTGGTGGAAATCATCGAACTTGGCGGCCGTGCAACCAGGACGCGTCGCCTTTTTGACCTCCGTAAATGGAACAAGGACATGGACAATACTCACTTACAAAGTCTACCCGACGGTTTCGTTTCGGATGCCACGGTTCCAAGACAGATCAAATGCGGTCTGACGTAAATACAACTCTCAATAAGTACTCTATCTGCTACTTCATGTGATTATTATCATGCTCATAGGCTCAAAGATATCACAAAAGTACCTCTAACGGCTTGAGTTCTGCTGCCGAAAAGTTCATGAAGCCCCAATGCCTCTTGATGATGAAGGCAAAGAACGAGCTGAGCGACGAGAAGCACCCAAGCATTATCACTGAATGCCGCAGGGATGACTCAAACAACGGACCCTTTGCTCCTTCGTTGTATTGCGTCATTTTAACCAGGCTACGTAAAACGGGTCTCTGCGGTCTTACTTATTCGCGAGGATACGGCTCCTTATTGACCAGGTTTCTTCCACACTTCCATTCGTTTATCCTATCCACCTAACCTAAGGGCTGCTGCGCCGTCCAACAGACATGCCCTCTAGCCCTCCTGCTCTTTCCGCAGGGGCCATACTGGGACTCAAAGTCATTCTGGTCGATCTCCTCGTCTCATCTTTGTGGTTTGGTGAGTGGTGTCGACTCCGCACAGTATATTTCAAACCCCCTCTGACTTGCAGCTTTAGGTGTCCAAGGAGTGGTTACTATCATCGCGATCTACGTTCTTTTGTACGTTTCATCATCCAAGAGCGCGCAGGAGGATTTATTCTTGTCTACTTAAGGTCGCGAGGTCAAAGCAACTTGTTCGGGAACAGGTTCCTTGTGGGGATCACCTTGATCCTGTTCTGCACGTCTACTTGTTCTTTGACTTTGACTATCTGCGATTATATGAATAGATTGGGCAATTTCGGCCACGCAACGCCGGGTCCGCCTATCGTTAGCAAAGCTGATATAATCCTGATGGTCTTCCAACGTCTTTCTGTAAGTCTTTCCACTTTTGTACTACTCAGCCCTGTTTTCCGAATACTCGCTAGTACTTCATCAGCGACAGCATCGTAGTATGGAGGGCCTG
This sequence comes from Rhodocollybia butyracea, assembly GCA_015501585.1. Taxonomy (NCBI): domain Eukaryota; kingdom Fungi; phylum Basidiomycota; class Agaricomycetes; order Agaricales; family Omphalotaceae; genus Rhodocollybia; species Rhodocollybia butyracea. Next base: position 235,125 of record JADNRY010000027.1, read on the forward strand.
GATGCTATGGACTCGGAATATATATGTAAAGATACTGCTCGTGGTCTGCCTTCTGGGTACAATCAGTGCGTATGGGTAGTATCATCAAGCGGAGACCCCTAACATATGATTCACTTTCGTAGCTGCATCTTTTATTCAAGGGGCACTATCGGTGACCCAACAAGCGAGACAGGCAGGGGGCGTCCCGACTGGATCTGGATTATTGTCTTTGATGTTCAGTATCCCGTTTTTATTCACCAATGTTACATCGACTACTCTCATTGCGGCCAAGATTTGGTGAGTGTATTTTGAAATTGCGAGTCGTTAACATGTGAGCTCAAACACCAATCTTGCAACAGGGAATATCGCCGTAACATCATGAAACACCTCTCCGACTCAAAGACTAGTGTGTTCAATATTCTTCTCATTCTTTTAGAAAGTAGTCTTCTCTACAGTATTTTCTGGGTACGTTTCGGGCTCATTTATGGTCGCTTATTACTTCGTTGATCATTGCTTCGCCCAGATTCTTGCTCTACTCGTAGAATTCAACTACATTATTCCACCGATCGGGTTATCCGCGATAATGGGCAGTCTGCCTTTTGTGACTGTAAGAGCACTTCTTTATGTTTAAGCTTTTGAGAGCTTCTAATCAACTATTGCTGTAGGCGATCTATCCTGTGACGATTGTGATTCTTGTCACGCTCGACAAGAACGACTACGGCTCAACTATCCAAGCCACGAATACAGCCATGCACTTCAATCAACCCGCTAGTACAACCTCAGGCTCCACCCTTACATTCTAATAGACTCTACGTATGCAAAGGTTGTCTGTGCACCTTCTCTGAAGCGAGAGTTCATCGAGAATGTTCACCCCTTCTATTCCTTTGGGGGGGTTTCTTGGAGTTCATTCAGATATTGATAATACATCTTCTTCGGATTTGTTGTACTTCTCCATGAATGTTTGCTTATATCGTAAGTAGGTAGGCCCGAGACAGTTCCCTAAACTACTGCAGCGTAAGCGAGATCATGATGTTGTTAAAGTAACAGGCTCTTACAGGTTGGCAGACGTTCTTTCACAGCTTGAACTAATCTCTAAAAAGCTTGTCACTGTCTTCATTCGCGCTTAAAAGCCTTATACGTGTATGCAAGCCTCTGAGGTTCTAACCTATATCTAATTTTTGTTGGTATCTTGATAATTACATTAGTAGGTATTGTGTGTCCCTCACAATAAACTACTGTACCTTTTTAACCACTTCGTAAGAGGGCGTGACATAGGACAAATCTTGCGAATTTAATTTTTGTAAAAGCTCACTCTGACACATAACAACCAAATTTTTGACAAAGGGCGCGATAACCACCCCCAAAAAAATTGGTCAGGTACCAAAGAAAGTTTGTAAATACTCCCAGTGCGACCTGCACCTTACAAAATGGTTAAAATCGCACAGCATGTTGTAATATCCCATGATATTTTCAGAGGTCAATGCCATGAGTCCGAGACTCCGAGTTCCTTGAACTTCCCTTGTTCTTATGTTGCAGGCTGCTGATTTTTGGCCTCAGGGCTTCAAAGTTCAACTTAAAGTCAAGCTTTTTTTTGCTTTTGACATTGCTGGCATCACTGTCACTCTCTTCACCAATCCTCAGCACTGCACTAACCATTGAAGAGTTCAAGAGGATACCTGTTGTGCAGAGCCCTTCATCCTTGGAAGTACTCTTGTAAGGTCTCTTTCTCTCCTTCTCTTCAAGCTGTCGTTCAACAACAAACTAGCAGGGAGGATAGCTAACAAATATTTCATGTTATACAATGCAATAAGAGAGTTATACAGAATACTGTTCGTAAGTGGAGGAGATTAAACCCCACAACATCCATTGAATTTTTTCATTTCCGTGCAATTGTACAAATTTCAAGGGATTATGTAGTTATGAAACCTATTCTGATTCTTTTAGTAAGGGTAAGTTTGACACCATCATGTGACCGCCTAATCTGGGCATGTTTCCGTCGATGTACCTTTCTATATATTTGTACAAATATCAATTATTTACTGAGTAGACATGAAGGCCCATATTTAGTATGGCATGAATCTAACTTCTAAATTACGTTTGGGAGTGCAGAAGAGACACCTGGTGATTTTTAAAGATTTTTATGCATAAGTACTACCAATGTTCAGCTTTCTGGAGTGTCACGGGCCAAACCCGGGCTGTGCGCACCGTTGCGTTGCGCGCTAGTTCAGGCGCCACTAGGATAGCATATTCAAGTAAGTCGTTACAAAGTTGAGATATGTTCACCGTAAAGCTTACTATCCTAGTACCACCAGGGATACATTGTGTAACACAGTAAAGTACATGAGAGCATCCTTCAATACCTCCTGAGATTTACTTCCAAATCATTATGTGCATATGCAGAAGGTACATCGAGGAAAACAATTCCAAATTAGACAATCGCATGGTGGAGTCAAGGCTTGGCCTTACTAGATATAGTAAGGTCCTTTGAAACTTCAACTGCGACACGCGGAAAAGAAAGAAAAGTCCAAAACTGACGCCATGGAGCTTTTGTGCGATGCCACGCATTAGGCACTAAAAGACCCTCGATTTCTGCGGAGAAGGGGCGAGAAGGGGCGAGATAGTGATTTGATGTGTCTCCTGTCCAAGTTATCTCCGGGAAGGTACTGATAGTGGTACCCATCTGCCAATTGAATAACTTATTATATTACACCTTGGGGGCATCAGAGCCGTAAGGCCAAGTCTGGCTAAGTTTGTGATAAACTTGACAGGCGAGATTTGTTGGGTAAGTAGAGTTATAACAGCTATCTTCAACGACGAGGAAGTCGATGAAACAGGAACGCCATACCGGTCACTATCACGCGTACAAGAAACATGGTTTTCGGCCGATAATGAGTACCCGGTGGGTGTAAGCTGGTTTGTTGTCTGTCGTCCGACGAAATAAGTCCAGTGCCGATCTAGGAAAGATCGAAGCAATGCCAAGGCCCAAGAACCTGAAGTTCCGTAAACGTGGCTGTCTGGACAAGGAGATAATAATAAGCGCTTAAGCATTGTTGAGGCAAAGTGTATGCTTGAATCGTCCGTGAAATTAGATGCAGCCGGAATTTCAGAACATATGGAAGACTGACATAGGCCTAATTATCCGGCAATAAATCTAACCTAACCTAAAGAGGTGTATTCAAGTTTGCGCATTGACCACCCTAGGCTCGCCCTCTCAACACAATTGTATCATGCAAGTCTTAATAATTATCGGACCCTTAAGCGTTATGTTTCGCCAGCGTTGTCAGGTGTTTACTAGTCCGCAACAGAGGTTAGAGTTGGAGGGAGTATGGAAGTGGCAAGGAATTGAACAAGTATTCGCAAGTGAACGAAATATAAATTTCCGTACTGATTGCTTTCTTCTTGAACTTGGCCTGCGGCCCATTTTGACAATTAAAGTGCAGGGAGAAGACAACCTAGGCTGTCTGAAATGTAGCAGATAAGAAGGGGTTTGGATTGGATGCTTCTGCCCGAGCTTTCGCACAGAGAAGGAGAAGGAAGAAAACCGTACGGATCGGAACTTCCTTCCTTTAGCTTCTGCCATTCTTCTTCCTTTTGCCCTGTTCATTCGGCTATCCTGTCGCTCCTCCCGTTCCCTGTAGGCTGTCTGTTCCTCTTCCTGGTAGTTTTAGCTGTCTAGTTGTTTAGTTCTTCCCCATGGCGCATCGGAAGCCATGGTTCCAGTCGAAATGATTTTACAGTGTCACTGTCAGCTATGTCAGTCGCAGTTTCTCTGAGCAATATACATGCTACCCCAGTGGAAGTGAAGAGAGTGTCGAGGAAAACTGAGTTCCCACAGCACTGTGGCGTTTCAACGGGATCTCCGACAGTTCTCTTGCTTCCTTGCATTCCCTGTAATCGGTACCAGAATCTGGTCCTTTATGCCACTGTTAGGGGGGATATTCAATAGCTTTGGCAAGATGAAGGCGAGAGATCGAAATGAGGCATTTTTGTTGCCACAGTGACTTAGAAGTGTAGTACCGCAGCGCATCGGAAACATTGTTTGTTGGGACTCAAGACTACTAAAGAGTTTATCATAATATAGATTGGGTTCATCCGATTCAAGGTCCGATTGGTGGAGATGGCGTGCCAGTGGGAATGATCGTCCCAAAACGTGTCGCATGTTTTCAGCAAATATTGAATCCCTCATATTGAATCCCCTCGAAATTCCCAGCTCCCGAAATAGAACATGCTTAATACTTAAAAGGCTACTCTCGCCACTCAACTGTTTTTTTTACCAAGCAATTAACGTGAATGCGTCCTCATGAGTACTTTTTCTGCATGCCTATGCGTGCAGAAAGATCACAAAAGATATCCAAAACCTGAGTTTTGTCTCTGAATGGTCTTAGGTACTGTCCTTCTAAATAGACCCCAATAGAGAGCGACTGAGAACGCAGGCGTTAATTGAATGTCACCTGCAGGCAATGCCTGCAGGGCTGACTCTAGTAACGACGGACAATCCTGACCTTGGTTATATTTTAATTATATTGCTTGGACTACGTAACACTTGTCTGTGGTCTTACTTAGTCGCGAGTGGATTGTTCGTTGGACCATTTTTCATTTTTTTCATACTTTCATCCGTTTAAAACCTAACTTAGAGGCATCCGTTCACTGAAATGTCTTTTAATCCTCATGGTCTTACTCTCCCCGCTGAGGCTATCTTGGGACTCAAAGTCATTCTAGTCGATATCATGGTTTCATCCTTGTGGTTTGGTGAGTGTTTCAATAACGTAGTGTGAAGCCCTTTTGATGTTTTTGACTTAGGCGTGCAAGGAGTGGTCACCGTTATTGCGATATACATTCTTTTGTGTGTCTCATGTTTTGAAAATTAAGATTGGGCAGAAGAATTTATATGTATTGCTTTGAACTTTCCTTTCAAGATCACGAGGTCAAAGCACATCATCCGGGACTAGATTCCTTGTGGGGATCATCTTGATCCTGTTCTGCACGTCTGCTTGCTCGCTGGCTTTGACTCTCTGGGACTACATGACCAGGATGGATACATTCGGTGACCCGACAAGCACACCTTTCGTCAGCAAAGCTGATGTGATTCTGATGGTACTCCAGCGCCTTTCTGTAAGTCTTCCCACCTTCATACTGTTCATCGATATTTTCTGAATGCTCGATAGTATTTTACCAGTGACAGCATTGTTGTATGGAGGGCTTGGGTACTGTGGGATCGCAATATATTTGTAAAAGTGCTGCTCGTGGTCTGCCTTCTGGGTACAATTAGTGTGTCAGGTATTATCAAGCGGAGACCATTATCAATAATTACTTTTTGCAGCTGCATCTTTCGCTCAAGGGGCACTATCGGTGACCCGACAAGACAGACAGATCAACGGTGTCCCGACTGGATCTGGATTCGGATTGGCATTGATGTTCAGTCTGCCATTTTTATTCACTAACCTTACCTCTACTGCTCTGATTGCAGCCAAGATCTGGTGAGTAGATTTTGGAATTTGGGAGTCGTTTATGCTCAAGCTTGCAACAGGGAATATCGGCGCAACATCGTACACCACCTTTCGACCTCGAGTAATCGAGTATTTGGTATTCTTCTTATTCTTTTGGAAAGCAGTATCCTCTACTTGGTCTTCTGGGTGTGTTACAAGTTCGTTCCTAGATCCTTATTCTTTAACAACAATCGTTTTAACTAGATCCTTGCTCTAATGGCAGCATTCAACATCATTCCACCAATTGGATTATCAGCGATAATGGGAAGTCTACCTTACGTGACTGTAAGTACTTCCTTGAAGTACTAGTTGTCTCTTAATTAACCATCGCGGTAGGCAATCTATCCTGTTATGATTGTGGTTCTTGTCACAATCGACAAGAGCAACTACGGCTCAGCCATTCAGACCACAAATACAACCACGCGTTTCACTTCAGTCTTCCGCCACCCCACTAACACAGCTACTACATTCCAATAACCTCGTTGTGGGGAGCTTGTCTCGCGATCACCTCTTTTCATCTTCTGAAAGTCACAGCCCGCGCTTGTTTTTGTTTCTTGGTGGTGTTTCCCTGAGTCCTTTCAGTTATTGATCATGTATTTGTATTGATAAGTTGGCTTGCATCTGACTTAAGCTATGTAGAACCTCAAGTTAGTGGGACGAAAGCAAGCCCAAAAATCTTATGGCTGTTTTCATCGCTCTAACGAACTTTTTGTGCAACCAAAGTGATTTTTGGAATATTGAAGGGCTACACCTGCAATTCCTCTCGACGCGTATCTGATCGTGGCCTGACTGTTTCCTCGAAGATTGGAGAACAGTGGATAAGTTCCGACGAAGAACAGCCTGCGAAGATGGACCCACTCCAGAGAGGGGATCATTCGATTTAAGACTTCTGTAACCCGCAGGGGCACTGTGTGTGAGTAAGAGCTGAGATTACCACCGGAGGCCCGAGACTGGCACACGGAGCTGCCAAGGAAGTCGAATACATTTGTTATTTGAAGAACTACATTATAAATGAGGCTTGAATCTTCTTTGATACTGGAGGCAGCTGGACTCGGGACTTGCATAGAATATTACAAGGTAGTTTATTACGACGCGAAACCTATGGTAACAAGTAACGACAGGAATATAAATGAAAGCTTGAATGAAAGATGCTCGGGTGTGTACAAAACTCCGGTGACAGTGTAATAAGCCTTTTCAGAATGCAGTCAATGCGTATACATCATTAATAAATGAAAGGACACAAAAATAGAGTGAAGGACGTGATTAATGAGCTCTCAGGTTTTTGGAAGATGAAGGAAACCAGTACCTTACAGGCTATTAGAATGTGGTCATTGCGTTAACGGGATGGTTGTTGGCTGAAGTGAAGCGCATGGTTGAATTCGCAGCCTGAATAGTTGAGCCATAGTTGTCCTTGTCGAGTGTGACAAGGACCACAATCGTCACCGGATAGATTGCCTTTAGCAAGTTTTTAATTGAGATCCAATACATACTTCAAGGAAGTACTCCTACCGTCACAAAAGGTAGACTGCCCATTATTGCTGATGATCCGATCGGTGGAACAACGGCAACTGCTGCCAACAAAGCAAGGATCTGGATGAAACGATGATCGACAAGAGAATATGGAGCCAGAAAAAATGAACCTATAACATACCCAGAAGATAAGATAGAGAGCACTACTTTCTAAAAGAATGAGAAGGATACCGAACACTCTACTCCTCGAGTCTGAAAGTTGCTTCAAGATGTCACGACGATACTCACTGTTGTAGTTTTAAGCATAAAGACTCCCAATTTCAAAGTCTACTCACAAGATTTTGGCCGCGATGAGAGTAAGAGAGGTGAGGTTGGTGAATAAAAACGGGATACTGAACATTATAGAGAGCGCTAATCCAGATCCAGTCGGGACGCCGTTGATCTGTCTTTCTTGTCGGGTCAAGGACAGCGCCCCTTGAATGAAAGCCGCAGCTACAGAAGTGGATCAGTCTTACCGGTCTTCACTTGACGATACTCGAACGTACTAATTGTACCTAGCAGGCAGACCATAAGCAATATTTTTACAAATATATTGCGATCCCATAACATCCAGGCCCTCCATACAACAATACAGTCACTGATAAAATACTAACGAGCATTTAGAAAACAGTGATAAGCAGCGCGAAGGTGGAAAGACTCACAGAAAGGCGTTGGAAAACCATCAGAATCATATCAGCTTCGCTAACGAAAGGTTTCCTCGTCGGATCACTGAATCTGTCCATCCTGCTCATATAATCCCAAATCGTCAAGGCCAAAGAACAAGTAGATGTGCAGAACAGGAACAAGATGGTTCCCACAAGGAATCTAGTCCCGAACGACTTGCTTTGACTTCGTGACCTGAAGTGAAAGAATAAACTTTCCTGCACACTTTTAGATGACGATACGTACAAAAGAATGTAAACCCCGACGATAGTTATCACTCCTTGGACCCCTGAGATTGAAAACACCCTGTCAAAGGATGTTGGAACTACGTCGTGCAGCCACTCACCAACCCACAAAGATGAGACCATGATATCAATTAGAATGACCTTGAGTCCCAAGATGGTCTCGGTGGGAAGAGTAGGATGGCCAGAGGCCATTTCAGTGAATGATACAGTAGCTGGCATCAAGTCAGCTGGGATAAAACGGGTGGGGTGTGGAAGAATTCTGGTCAACAAAAAGACATGCACTCGTCAATAAGTAACTCACGACCGCAAAAACACGTGTGACGCCGCCCGTTTACAAGGAGCAATAAAACCTAAAATATAAGCAAGATGTCCATCGCTAGCGTCGGCCCTGCAACATGACTCAGTTAAAGCTTACGTGTCTTCAGTTCGTCTTTTCTAAGTTGATCGAATCGTGTTCAAGAGCGTTTTGAAAGCTCGTCTGATTTTCACGGGTCTTTCTGTAATCTAACTTGAGTTTCTCCGACCGCATGAGTATAAAAAAACAATCTAAGAACTCCCAATAGATCTCGTATCGAGAGTGTATTCACGTCAGGTGGGATACAATTGTCAATGTCCGAGTCGCGGCGTCAAGAATGCACCCGTACTAATTAATGCTAGTAAGGTAGACTAAGACTTAAGTAAGTACTCAAGCATCACGTTCTATCTGGTATCGAAGCCTGAACTTTAAGTTATAAATCCGGACGCGACAGAGCTTGGCCTGAATTTCTAGCCGAACCAGATTCGAAACATCTCGGCTAGGTCCCACTTATTTGACTCTACATGCATGAAATCTGGCATGTCTGTCCTCCTCTCTTTCACTGCCAGTGGCTAATCAGCATCTGATTACTTTTACGGAAGGTCAAAGCAGTTATATCGTTCCTTTATGACATGGTATATGCTCCGATCTGCTCCGATGTGTTATTCGTCAATCTCAGCCAGCCTACTCCTCTTCGCCATCACAATCATGATGATATGAAGCTTACTGCATCTATCCTTGTTTCTAGTCCTAAACAGCTGAGTCACCTAGATAGAAATTTGTCATCTTTCCGTTGCGATAGGCCGCCGGTTGACAATTTCTTAAACCAGCTCCGTCACACCCTCGTCTACAAATGAGCTCCTCCGCTGTTGTCCGCCCAATGCCTCTTACAGTATCTCCTTTCAACTCGATACTACTTTCTTATACTTTACACCCAGGATCCGGAAGAAAGCCAGAGGAGATACCACCCCCGTCACAGCTTCCGTTGATGAGTCTATAGCCTTCTATAGCTATCTGTAAACCTTCTGGGTGGTTGCCAAAAAAACTCTGATGGGCCAAAAGTGGATATCCGCTGCTTTGACCTTCTATAAAAGCAGCTTAAGCGCCCGTTTTTTAGTTCCTACCGATTAGGTCTAAGGTCATTTATTGTAAAGCTGACGCGTTGCTCAAGGGACATTACAACAGAGAATACCCTTCTCATGTGTGAACTACGGACTAGGCTACGAGTTCGTCGTTTTTGGATAGTCGCGACGTCGCTCAACTACGATTGGACGCACTTACAGCAGAAATCATCCCTGTGACACAGCTAGAAGTTATGGAAACCGATATTGAGAAATAAGGCGAAGACAAATAAGTGGTTCTCTAGTAGTTCTCTAGTACATCATGGCCTGAACGATGAGGAAAGATACCGGCGCGGCTGGATGGCTGAGAAAAGAGCGCCCATTGACTCACTTAACATAATGTAACTTTGAACCTTAACCAGTCTTGGCTCTACTGTCTTTCGAATTCTGGCGACAGCACTGTCCCTGCTGAAGACGAAACCAGATGGACTTTTCACCTCTCCACTGATGCTTCCTGTGTTCCTCTTAATGTGCCTGTTACTTCACGACCATGAAGCGGAAACGATATGGAGCAATTAATTAGATATGGATTCTTTTAACATACAGGTAATCAAGCCGAGGGCCAAGTTGTATGCCCAAGGATCATCAAATCGTATAAGCTGGGAGACGAACATCCAAGAGCATGTGCCAATTACCGTTTACCTCCGAAATTAGATGCCTATGGGCAAGCAGGTTCAATAGATCAACACAAGGTAACACGGTGGAGTAGTCAATGTCACTTACTCCGAACGTAAATGAATAACTATCGCTTGCGGGTGAAGAATCAGAAAACAGAGTTTGCATTTCAACCCAAATACCCATGATTCAAACTCCTCAGAGCAGCCTCGGAGGTGTATATTTCTGGCAATTGATGTGGTTTGGTGGACAGTTATATCATGTTTTTCAATATCATGTTGGAGCTGCCAGAACGAAAGGACGAAGAGAACGAGTCAGTACCATGACTAATAATAATAATAATAATAAAACCACCGATAAGGGCTGAGGGAAACGTACTAAATCTGGCCAATGGAACAACCCCCAATTGCATGTTTTGCAGCATAAAATTGGGTTATACGCTAGGATATTTGTCGTTGTCATTGTTCGAGGATCAAGAAAGGGAGCTTTATCGAGGATGCGGTAAAAATTATGCGAAGCGCTGTTATCGAAGCTGACTCTGGCTCCTCCATCGTTCCATGCTATCACTCCAAGGGCCGAGCAACAGTCAAATACAGTCCCATCCGCCGTGGCAATAATGCCATTAGCATTCAAGGGAGAGTAATTTCCTGGAGAGAGTGTAGGAAGTAATTCGCTATCGGGCACGAAGGAATATGCGAGAGCGCAGCGATGCTTAAGCACATCCGGATAGTGGAATCTGGCCCTGCATCCCCAAGAATTGCACCTGAACACCATCATCGCAAGAAGCAACCTCCCCCTCCCAGCTCCAACTGCTGTAGTTGAAGACGAAGCGTTTTCTATCATCTGTAGTAACTCTATCTCCTTGTCGGTTTTCCACTTGTCGGAAAAGTCTAGAAATTCAGCACTTGAAAATAACGAGAAAAGCTCAGTCTCGAAACTCGAGGGACGGAAGATAAGGGATAGGTCTCTTTCGATAGGTGTTGTATGTATAAAGCGTTTGACGGGTCCATCGAGGGTAACGAGGTCACCTAAGCTAGGATATACGCGGTTGCGGTACTTTGGCTGTGAGAAGAATTGATCGAAGGTTTCTTTGAGAAGGAACATCCGCCAGGTTAATGCTTTTCGGTAGAGCACTGATCGCTCCACCCGGAGGCGACTAGTGAGCAGAGGTTGAATTCTCGCCCAGTCTAACGCAGTCGTCAAGTATGTACATTTTACCCCAACAATAAAGATGCTTACCTGAGTCGTCGAGAGTGGTTTTATCCTTCTTTTTCAGGGCAGATAGAGCGTCTTTTATAATTGAGCAATTATGAACATCACGTAGGTTTCGAAACTCAATTTCCCATCCCTCCGCTGCGGTTCGTTCGGAAATCCTAAAATTCCGACACTTTATGGCGGCCAGATGCAAAGTTATTCGCGTCACTCACCAGTCCAACTGGTCTGTTCGTATAGCTACTCTCTCTTGGTTCAGATAGGATCGCTTACGAGACTCCCAAACAATGCATCTGTCCGCATGCTAAGACGACCGACCGATCAACATCACCATCGTAGTCCAATGGGCAGCGAACTGACTTTTCTAATTGCGCCGTAGTGTTCAATTTTTTCACGGACCCATTCCTCAATCGCTTCTGCTCCACCCGTTATTCCCACAAGTTCCGCATTAAGTCGTTCTGCCGCAGGTAGATAGAGTTGAGGTTTTCGGCTGTAAGGATCTGCACGGAGAAAACTCGTCAGAGTAAGCATTACTAGGTTTAAAGACGTCGCTTACCTGCTCTGGGTAACACAGATATCAGCGAGTATCGTTGAAGCAATGGATATGTTGATTGCATTGTTATTTGCTTCATAAATCTAAGACTCATTGGAGTGGCGCCACTCGGGAAATAAAGGAACGGCATACCTAGAACCAAAACACGTCTTGCAGCAGCGAATCCGGCACTCCCATATGACTTTGCCACTGCGACCCATAGGACAGAACTGTAGCGAAAGGGACGTATAAGATCGAGTAGTCGACGCATTAGCGAAAAACATACATAACACTTGGTAGTGAAGACCAAATTGGCGTATGCCGGTTCCGACAAGTCAGAAGGGAGCTCCGGCATATTGCTATCAACATTGGCGCGAGCTCTCCGCCACAGGAAAGCAGAAGACAGACTCATGAGAAGATTCCGAAAAGCTTGATTTGATCGAGCGAGTCGAAGGAGGTCGTAAGGCAAAAGATATGAAAAAACCTAGTGAAAATCAATTCAGTGGCTCAACATCGAAAAATCGAAATGTTTTATTACCTCAAACCAAATTTCGATAGGTATTTCCTGCTCTAGATATCGGTCTTTTAGGGTGCATTTCGGGCGACGAATAGTTACGCGTCGTTTTTTCGCGACTGGGTTTCCAGTTGAATCATTGTTCGATCGTTTAAGCGGAGAGGAAAGACCCGGATCACAAACTCGTAAAGATAACGAATGATCCATAATTAGCCTGGGCTTGAGACAATTATGCTGAGGTCGTTGTGCCTTCGAAGAGCAGGGAGTCGGTTTGAGGAGGCCTCGGCGAACACAGTATATGAATCCAAGTGAGCGTCAAAAAGAAGCTCGAAGGGATGATGGTCGGTCATGGTGCGGTTATGCCATGGTGGCTACGTGGCTATCCGGTGTATACATAGTAAAATATGACACTGACCGATTTTATCTCAGGTACGCCTACATACCTTCGTTTTTTTTAAATGAGTACAAACAGCCCGGATGTAGCGCGTATACAGCGGTCAACTGTACTTACATTTCAGCGTCGCCGGGAAACGGTAGATATCTTGTATGCTGACGTCAACAGCTGATCTAACCTGTGAGAGAAAAGGGCCTTTGCGGAAACGAATCAGTGGGGACTTTGGATATGCAAGTTTTCGAATCTGCAGCCGCCGATATCATGAAAGTTGCACGGAAGACTTGAAAAATCAGATTGCGTAAATTGCCACTGGCACATGGAAAGAAGGAAGGAAGGAAGGAACCGGCCACTTGAAAGGAACCAGCTGGAACCCGTGCATTGCGCAATAGCGCGACATGCTGTTATGAAACTGGCGTCTTCGAGTTGTTACCTAAATGCACTACAAAGTTGATTGAAAATAAGCATTCGTGAAACAAGGTTGTACAGACGCTAAGGAGCGGAAACCATGGGATCCTTTCTGTCCTCAGATTCAGAAAATGTCTTTCCGAAATCTGTTAAGCGGAGATAAAACACGATGCATGGCTTCGTATCTCTCCTTCGCAGGGTCTTATACAGCTCCCGAGATCCCCCGATGATACTGGACATTTCCGAGGATTCATTTCAGCGTTCAATTTTCGCTGCCGAATTGGGCGAAGCGGGAAGAATCGGCCGAGTAACTGATAAAAGAGATCAAGAGCTCCGAGATTAGATTATAGATATAAATATAAATATATATCTCGATCACATGAGCAATAGCCATATCATGTGGTCGCGTTCAAAGTTCAAATTTTGGTCTTGCTTTCGACGATGGCCGCAATGGCGACACCAGCTCATAAAGCTGTTCACTGGAACTCGGACTCAGATGTCGGTTCTCCATCTTCTCAGTTCTCTGACGACTCTATCGTCTCAACGTCAAGTCTTCAATACGTGAATTCACAACTAATAACCCATGGCTTCGCCTCAACACCTGGAATTTCTCTAGAGGGCTTATCCAAAGGAGATATGGATCGGACGGTAAAGTGCTTGCTAGGCTTATTAGCTCAAAGAGTTGTGAGTAATTCACGCCTCGCCTCGCCTTCCTTTTGCTAATTTTTCTCAGAAAGATATGACCCGGACGGAACAGTTGACGACAGAACTGCGCACTCTACGATACGACCATGAGAGAATGATTTCAATGCATCGCACGGCCTCGGACTCTGCCGCCAACTTCGAACGCGAAGTCAACCTCCAAAAGTCTCGTCTTGCGTACGATCCGTACCTTTTTCACTTTGGTTTCGCTTTGACAAAATATTATAGTGCGACAACAAAGTCACTTCAAGCCAATGAAGCTGCTCACAAACAAACATCTGCAGAATTACAACGCACACGAAGCGCTCTTCAAGCGGTTCGGGCCACCCATTTAGCGGAACTGAAGAAGAAGGAGAAGGAAGTCGAGCGCATGGTGGAAAAGTGGAACAAGATATCTGACAGCCAAGCAAAACTCTGTGCTACCGCTAGCGGACTGCAATTCAATGGCAGCGCTAACGCTCATGCCGTGACTCCAGCTATCCAAGTCTTTGGAAAAGGGAGGGGCTACCTGGAGATCGCCCTAGAGGAAGCTGAAAAAGCTCGTGAACAACTAGTAAAAGAGAATTTGGGTTTAAGAAAGATGGTTTTGAAAGCTGTTAACGAGGTTCAAAACGTCGTCTTTGAACTGAACGAAGCTCGGGGTGAAGCTCCAAGTAGTAATGTAATAGCGGCTGTGAGTTGTTTCATTTTTTGTCAAGTTTTCATTGCCTGACCATCCTACCGCAGCCCACGCCTATGACTCTTCTTGACCTATTTCCACTATCGCCTCCAGACTTCACTACCACAACATTATCCTCTACTCTGACTCGTTTACGAGATACTCTTAAAACTTTGTCTTCGCCGAGTCCTTCAACGTCTTCTTCAGTACCGTCCCAGACTTCGGTGAATCAAAATGAACTCGATAAGTTACAGCGAATCATCGAAAGGCTAGAAAGCGAACTCCGTGAGTGACTTTTCAAAGCGTAGCATCTTCTTAGTCAATGTTTGATTTCCCTAGTTCGCTCCCAGGAGGTTGCGTTCCAGGCCACGGAAAGTCGAACCGTATCTGACCGTTTTGCGGCAGCTCAGGATGATTGTCCCTCTGTACATCATCCAAACGGTAGAAGCGAGATATCGAAGGACCTTATCACCGCTCGAGATGAAGAACGCGAACGGCTGGATGTCTTGAGGCAGGAACTTGAGGAAGAACGAAGGAAATATACGGAAACAGCGATTCAGCTCGGAAATGAACGGGTCAGCCTTGAGGTGTGTTTTTTTGCTACTCAGACGGGCCTTTATACATGTCTGATATCATCATTGAAGGCTGAAAGAACGCGCATCAAAGAAGAAAAACGCTCTTGGCAGGCTAAAATTGCAGAACTGTACGCCGGATATAGAACAATCCCTTTATGCAAAGGGATCGCTTCCGAGGGCCTCTCCTCGAAAATCGCATTCGCCCTCCAGAGGTTCCAGATAAGCGTCGGTAAAGGATCTGGTACCAAAAAGACAACGAGAATTAGTACGGCTAAGAGACGATCATCGTCGTTAGCGATCAGCCAGGAAGCTGAACCAGCTTTTGAGACCGAAGTTATACCACCCTCGATAATGGTCGCAGCACCTGTACCCCCTGTGATGTCTACTACCTCGAACACAGGATCTTTATTACCCACTTCCTTCGTACTCCCCCCGCCATCCCCTTGCGCCTCGTTACCGCCTCCAAAACCGGCACTCTTACTCTCCGATGCATCTATCCTAGCCGTTCCGGCAACTACGAATCCGACACCGTCTATGTCATCTGCCTCCCCGCTGGATCTAGCAACTGGATCACCATTCCCATACCCAGTAGCGAAACCCTTCGCGCCACGTATGATCCACGCGTACTCACCTGTGAAGCCGAGCCCTCTAAGTCGCATCCTTATGCTCGGAAACTCTCCTGGCTCCCCTACCGCTTTCAACGACACCTTGTCCAGTCGCGCTTTGGAAGCTTTGATGGAGATTGACGAGTTCGTCAATGACTCTGACTCGGGTATTAACGGCAGGGATAACCTACTGGAAACAGCCCTTTTTCCTGCGAACTCGAAGCCCGTCTCTCGGCCCGACGATGAAGAAGAAGAACAGACATTGGCGCAGCAATTGGGTATACCAGACTCTCCACCGGAGAGCTCTCGACCAGAATCGCCTCTTCGGGAAAAGAAGTTGCGGAATAATATTAGTCAAAGGCCCGGCGTTCGCTCTAAATCATTGGCACTGAATCCGACTACGAAGACCCGAGTCGCTGCTAATAAGCCTTTCTCTGGGAGTTCGAACTCGAAATCACGATCCTCGTCTACAGTTGACAAGTCCAAGGCAAAATCGATGGGACCTCCGCCTAGTGCGAAAATTGCCAAAGCGCGTTTAGGAACAGGACAGCGGCAGACTTCCACTCTTGTTGGCGGAATTGAGAAGGAAAATTTCACGAGGCCTAGTGTAAAAGCTAGTGATAAAGAGATTCCGGAACCAGCGTTGAACGAATTGAAGTCTGAGACTGCCTTTGGTAGAGGAGTTGGTGGACCTCGAAGGGTGCCTCTGGATAGTGCGGAGGCTCCCCCTGCTGCTATTGCACGCAGACGAAAGTTATAAACATTGCATAGATTCATTATAATTTATCAATTTTTTCTTTCAAGTTGTGGATTTCATTCCAGGTATTCTATGTACCATTAGTCTATACGCATTTTGCATTGTTTGTGTACCATAAGTTTATGGGAAACTCCTCTACATACGTAGCGGGTTGTGCACAACATCTTTCACGATTTAAACATATATTCAGGTTGCTTTCATAAAGTTCGCGAAATAGGTCCCGATTTCGGAGGCGCCATTCAAGGGGGCGATGGCCGCAACGTATGCATCTGGCCTCACTACGATAACCGCACCAGCAGGGTCAATACCAAGTGATTCGTACACCTTCCCACCTGTTGTTCCTCTCATATCCAGGTCGTCTACGAGAACCCTAAAGCGAACATGTCAGACATACGATATAAGTTTCTGGTAAGACAGTTCTGCTCAAGAACTTACTTGGACCAATGCGACCAAAGGGCACGAGGTAACCGATTATACATGATCGTCCCTTTCTTCTCGCTGCTGATCGTAACAACATCAAGTACACTGCGTATACGCTCTAAGGATGAGAATCCTCCAAAGAAATTTTTTGAATCGGAATCGGGTGTCATAAGTGCCTGAGCGAACGCTTCGACTTGAGCCATCTGGGAAGGCTCGTGGGTGTCTCCTGTGAACACCAGCAGCTTAAATCGGGTATCTGAAACTAATAGATCGTGTAGATCGGTAGGTCGACAGTCAGCAGCGCGTAATAGAGGGCAGGGTACGAGGCGTCGGCCAACGAGTACGTTCTTCGCCAAATGTTGGTTTTGGTTGGAGGTGATAATTATCGATTCTGGGTATTGGACGCCGAGTCCACTGGTGAACCCACCGAAAGTTTGGAAAGCTCTTCGAATTTTCCGAGTCAGATGCGATTCTTGTGGTATAGTTAGTTGAGCACGGACCAAACTCACTTTAGGAATTCAGCATGGGACACGCCGTCGAGGTTGAGCTCGGAATATGGTTTACCAGAAAACAGTTTTGCGAATTTCTTGTCGAACGCTATCAATTCTTGGGCGTAGTGGCGCCGTTCAAGTTCATACTGAGTGGATATATCTCTTTGTAAGTGATAGCGCAAAAAACAAGCGGCATCCCAAAAGCTTACCGTCTGCAATAGATTTCGGTGAGCTGTTCCTTTCAGCACATGGGCTAATTTCCAAGCTAACGGAAACTATCAGAAAACCGCGGACACACAAATCACACCTTACACACCTAGATTGTAGGAGTCTTGCATACTGGCGTTCATGCCTTGACCTAAGGCTGGATTAACGCTCTGCTAGTACCTGTGATGAAAGAACTCGTCTAACCCGCTTTGGGAGAGTGTGTGTGGCAGGCATCTCCCGCAATGAAAACCCGGTCGTGAACTATATAACGCTCTGCCACTCGTTGACCGACTAAGTAAAATGAGAGGGGTCACGTAAGAAACAGGTGGCGTGTGTTCAGGTTCCACTCACTAGCGTATATGGTCCACCAATCATAAGTCTGTGGTGATTCGATGGTGAACGGATGGAGAGTTTTCCTGGCCACCTGTAACGGAGAAGGTCGATCTCAGAAAAAAGCATCGAAAGAAAGGAAACTTGTGAAGCACATCTAAAATCATCTCTGGTCCACATCTACTCTTATCGACCCTCCCTGCATCATCAACAACTTCCTTGCCATCCAGTTGAATATAGAGGCGAACTTTGTCGCCTTCTCGGGGTATGATCATACACGATCCGTTGTTTGAATGAATAGCGCATTTATTCCGTATATCGGGCAAATCGGTCTCTGCAACGAGATCAACGACGCCCCAAACATACTCTGTTTGCTCTCCTTGCATTGCGATGCCCGTCATTTTTCTGACCCATGAATGAGCGCCTGTAGAAATGGTTGTTACAACATCCATCCATCTGTAGGAGGTAACAGCTTGTGTCAAAACCCACTCACCGTCCGCTCCCAAGACGTATTTGGCATGGACTGTCTCCGTCTCTTCGGTGTCGGCGTGTTTCAAAACAACCTAGCCAAGAACACGATGGATGAATCTCCATAGCATTACAGATATGACGAAACCGGGACATACTCGAACGGGGTATGCATCGCGTTCTTCCGAGTCTGCTTGCGCTTGGACCTCAATCGAGATCGGTAGAACAGGTCGTCTGACCTCCAGCCCCATATCGCGCATACTGTCAAGAAATATAGCCTCGATGGCTCCTTGATGTAATGTCAGCTGTATAGATGGAAGAGCTATACAATCATCATCAACCGGAGGTACGAAAAGCGCTAGCATACGTGCCTCAAATGGAAAGTTTGTATCTGTTGAAGAGACGTCCGGAACACGGTCTGTTAACTGTAGGAATCCAGAATTAGTGGCCACAGCAGTCTTTGGTGTTTGTTATTCTCCTTTACCTCGATGCCGAGTCCGTCCTTGGAAGGATTATAAAAGGCCTGAGTTGACAAGTAACGCCGATTAGAGGGGTTGTTGTCGCGATCTGAATGAAACTTACCGCGACATGCAGTTGTGTTCCTTCTCTGAGTAGTCTATCAGAAAGCCCATAGCTCTGATGCCAGGGAAGTAACTCGAATCGCAAGATCTTTGTAACGATCAACTTGGCTTACTTTGAAGACTTCAAGAGTTCGAGGTTGTATGCCATCAGCTTGGCCAGCAGAGACTTTATCTGGTCTTGTTCAAACGAGACGAGTTAAATTTTCCTGGTATCCACGAACGTTTCGGAGACATACCTTTTGTCCACTATCCGAACGTTAACGCCAGCCCGCGCTAATGCGAATGCAGCCATCAACCCAGCGGGTCCAGCACCTATCACCAAGACATCCACCTCATTCTCGTTCCGGATATTGCTGGGCATGATAGATTGAAGCAAAGTGACGCTCATACAGCATCGGTATATAGAGGTATTTATACGAGTAGAAATATATAGGAGATCCGAATAAGATGACAAGACTGCCAAGGTACTAACATACCATATTCTGTCGTGGCGAGAACGCCTGGGATGGCAGGGGAAGAGAAAGCCTAGAGAAGGAGTCCGGTCATCGTATCTGATCCGAATCCGAGTTTCGTGGTTTTCGCCGAGCTGGCGGAACATTCGAATAATGCCGCTTTACCATGTTTGGAGAAGGGGTCTACACCCTCCTACACCATAGTGTGAGGAATCGAGATTATGTAGGAAAAATCGAAATTCATTCTGAATGTTGGCATCCGAGTGATGTCGATGAGCGGGAGCGGAGGTTGAATTGTTGAATTTGTAGCATTTATAGTTATACACTGTCACCAGAAAGGTCAGGAGCTAAAGAATACATACACAGGGCTAGGATGCCTATTATCCGAAATTACGAGCAAGCGATATGATACGATATGGATAGCAATAAACCTAAAGAGATCACGGTTAAAAGGGTTGCGGTGAGTACTGGAGTACTGAAATACTGAAGAGACATACAAGTAATCAAACACGTTCAGCTTGGTCGAAGAAAACGTTCTGAGCATATGTGGTATCTTCGATACCTTGTCGCGTCAAAAGGATGTCACGTATCTGGAGAGAAAGTTTAACGAGTGATTTGGACTTAGAATCTAATGATATTTACTTCAGAGGGTGGGTTGAGACCCAAAGCTTGTGCACGTTCCCAGCGGTCAATGCGAGAGATTCCAATACAAGGGCCATAGTTGTAGGTGCTGAAATGGGACGGTAAGGAATATGAATAGGAGATGACAAGAGGCCTACAGATCAAATACACGAAGGATGTCGTGAATTCTGTTTTGTTTTTCCGCATGGACTGGGAGACGGAGGTAAGAGGCGAAGTAAAGTATTAGGAATGACTCACTTAGTTGAAGATTGCCGTTTGTTTCTCGAGCCCTGGTGGCAACTTTTTTCCATCTCGAATCGTTTACCTTGAGTTCTGGCCGCTCCTTGGCCGGACTTTCTGGTGATAATGGTCAATGAACGATGAAACCAAGTCACCAACATGAACTTACTGATTTGCTCGGCTTTTTTCTGCAGTTCTAGACGTTCCTTGGTCGAAGTTTCTGGGATAATAGTTCATGAATAAAGAATCCAAGTTATAAAGATAAACTCACTAGTCTGCTCCTCTTTTTCGTTTGTATTCACTCTCGACCTGGTATCTGTGCGCTTTCTCTTCGATCCTACTTGTTCTACTTCAATTTCCTCGCTTTGGTCAGAGGGGCTAGAGTATTCGTCTATTTCCGAAGACTCTACTGGTTTTCCACCCTTTCCGGATAGCCTTGGCTTTTTTCCGGTGGCTACTGGCGAGGGCTTTGAGCTGCCGAAATTAAGAGTAGTTTGCTTTTTGTTCTTCAAGGCGGCGGGCATAATGAGCGGAGTAAGAAAAGAGATAAGTTACGTAATTACCAAAGGCATCTGCGGGTTTTCCTCAAACGATGTTCATCTCGGTTTGTGGACCGCAAAACTCAAAATGGCTGGCATCATACAAACGCTGACTTGTTCTGGGCTTCAAATACAAAGTTTTAATATCATGATTCATTTGACAGAGAATCCAGGTTCCCTTGCTACGGCACTTCTATAACAGGCCAAACTCACGCGCATCCCCGCGCGTCTAAGACATCCCGGCTCAACGGCTATGTCCCCGCCTCGAGGCTCAAGCCCGTGACTGTTCCGCTATAAAAAGGACCTCTAATGCTCCTCCCTAGCTCCCCAGGCTTAGTCTCTCCCCATCGTTCCAACAACGAACACAATCGAAGTTTCCGTGCTCACACTGGATGGATTATACGTCCCCAAACAAGAAACGCCGCATC
The DNA here is from genome assembly GCA_015501585.1 of Rhodocollybia butyracea. Classification (NCBI taxonomy): domain Eukaryota; kingdom Fungi; phylum Basidiomycota; class Agaricomycetes; order Agaricales; family Omphalotaceae; genus Rhodocollybia; species Rhodocollybia butyracea. The sequence continues at coordinate 256,169 of JADNRY010000027.1, forward strand.
TCTTACGACACCCCCTCAGTGGCACCAGAGAAGCGCAGAAGAGTGGTCTCTACCACGCGCGGAAGAAAATCTACTAAAGCTGCAATGATACTAGAGATTCCATTGGAGATAGTTCACGAGGTGTGTTGTGGCTTCAGGTTATTATCTCTGACGCTCACCGTAAATAGATCCTCTCGTATCTTGAACCTTATGATATCCTTCGTCTCGCCAGGACCAGCAAGAATGTTAGACGTCTCCTCACAAGTCGAACATCTGGGTTCATGTGGCGTAGAGCTCGATTGAACGCCGATAATGTCCCACCGCTACCTGCTGATCTCTCCGAACCTGCCTATGCCAATCTGCTCTTCTACACCAACTGCAGCGTGCGCTTACTTTGATTATCATTTTATTTCGGCCTCACTTTGCACTTTTTAGTTCTGCGAAGGTCGTGGTGCAAGACCCATTTGGGAGTGTCGTGTCCGATGTTGTAAGAAATGCTTTCAAAACAAGCAAGTAATCCCGTGCTTATTTACTTACTATCGCCCATTGACACGAAGAGTCTAGATTCATTCCCGAAATGTCGCTGTCGACGTCGTACTATTCGTTGCTGCATAAACACAGATTGATGTCCGTGATACCAAAAGCCAACACAGGTGGGTAATCCCGTTCATTCCATCGTCTCACAGCCTCTCATCTTTCTAGCTAGAATTTCGCAGAGGTGCACACCTATATATCGAGGCCCTAGACCAGTATAACGCGGAGCTTTCTTCAATCGAAGATGATGTGGAAGCAATCGAACAATGGATTAGCCACAAGATTGAACAGTACAACACTACCAAGAACGTAAGTCCCTTTGTTTCAAAGTTTTTCTCCTGTGACCCCATGATCCTTGTAGCATTCAAGGGACTGCGCCGCCTGGGAGATAGGGCGGAAAGATCGTCAAACAATGGAGCGATGGAACGCACGGCAAGACCGTATCAAGTGGTGAGTGGATTCGGTATTATCACATTTGAATCTAAACCTACCGGTCTGTAGGATTGATGAAAGAGCTACGGGTGAAGGGTGGGGCGTTGAGGTCCAGAGTTTCCGGTCTTTACGAGGTTTTCCAGTCGGCAAATGGGTATCGAATCATGCTAGTATCAATAGGAAAGCTAAATCCGCTCTCACTGATGTCGGTGCGTCCTAGTCCTTTAACGTCCGAACGCCTCGATTGACAAGGCAAATTTTGTCAGAATGGGCGAAAATCAAGCCTATGATACTCCAGTCTCTCCACTCGCAAAGAGAAACATTGACACGAGAAGCCATGAGACGGCGCTTGCATCTCCTTCAAGAAGCCTTCGACCAACACTACTCTCAAACCCTTCTGCTACACAACATCGTCTTCCCAAGCCTCGGAGATCTCGTCACCACCGACGGCCCCATCAAGCGCCTAATTGAAGAAACGCCTCTCGACCGAACCCCTCCCTGGTTTAACCCAATATCAGATAACACCTCTTTTTTTTCAGAGATTTTCCCGTACAGTCCCGTATTTTCTGAATTTATCAGAAAGTGGCGATTCGAAAAGGAAATGGAGTTGTTTCGCATATTGTGTAAAGCTGTTCCGACTACATCTGATGGCAGTGCTCTGTGTCTGGCGACTACAGTGTTTAAATGCAACGCTAGCGGGTGTGGAGAAGCGCTTTATTATCCTGAGGTGTTCTGGCATTCATGCGCCACTGCATATGACTTTACACCGGATGTTGCGGCATCAGCATCAGACCTGACTTGGCCTCTGGAGGGTATATCTGATTCTTCTTTAGTCGGAACTATCCACGTTGCAGGGGACACTTTTGACGGTTGCAAGATGCTGAAAACGAAGTGGTGGAATGCAGGCGGGAACAGGATTAGTTTTCATCATCGCGCTTCAGATATTGCTCGCAGGTTGCTCGATAATGATACACATCTTGATGCCTCAAAGACAACTATCCAACAAATCCGAACATGGAACCCGATAATCTGCTGTAAAACCTGTTCCTGGCGTCGTCTCTACTGGACTGATCTCGTACGCCATCCGTCCTTTTCTTGAATCTCTTTGTTGAACTTGTTTATCTGATTTTTCCACTTTTCCGTTTCTCTCTTTTAGCTTCGACACGAAGACGTTGAAATACATGATTGTGTGATCCAGTGGCCAACATCAGACCAACAGACTGATGGTTTTGGCTTGAGTAATTCTTGGGTATATGCTTCGCGATGCGGATTTTGCGATATTCTTCTCCATCCAAATGCGTTGTATGCGCATCTTCTCTCACAGTACGTGCATTCTGAGTTAGACATAAGTTATTTTTGGCTGTACTCATCATTCATTATCGACAGGCATAGATGTAGCAAATTGGATGGATATTGGTATATGGATTTTCACAACCGTCTGCCAGTGTAGTACTAATAAAGGCTCTTGTGTACTTGCTGTACGTGTATCGCTTTTTGAATATAGTAACCAATTTTACACCAGGGAGCTTAATCCATGGAACAATCACTTGTATGACATAACTGTCTGCCAGTGTAAATAAAGGTTTTTGTCACGGTGTACTTGTTGTACATGTATCGCTTTTTGAATATAATAACCAATTCTACACCAGGGAGCTTAATCCATGGGACAATTTCTGTACGACATAAGTACTCTGAAGAGTACTGTAATCTTCATCATTAGTGAGTACATCCCGTTAATCCGGGGGAGTCCGTTAAAGTATTGAATATTGAAGCGCCGAAGAGCGTGATGATACCGTCTTGGTCCTTGGAATTATATAGCGCAGAGGGAGCCTAGCAGCTTCCACGTTTAGCGAGTACGGAGGCTCAGCGTTGGAGTAGGGGATCGTGGCGTTCCGGGCCGGAGTTCGCCGTCAGTATATAGCCTTTCACGCATGTTCGTAGCTACTCAGTTGTATTCACTCATGTTCTCTACGATTACTTCTCACTGAGGTTGGGGTCTCCCACCTCAGCGTCCCTCCAAACAGGCATGTTCTATTAACATTTCCCAAACTTCCACGCCTTTCTTTAGAGTTGGCTATTCATTTTGGATCGCGGTGCCATGGCTGTTGCACTTTCAAGCAAAAAAGTGCTGAATGATCAGCTTCTACCCAACCAGTTTTCAGCAATGTGTATCAACTGTGCATACTTATAATAATATCATTGGGTCTCAGCTCTGGTAAAGGCAATCCCAAGTTTTACTCTATTCTAAATTTCTGCGTTCGGGCTAGTTACCACCACCCTTGCACCACCCCATAGGCACTCCTTCAATATCAGGTTTAACTTCGAACTCAATACGCTCACAATACTCCTGTTATACCGTCTCACAGGCCTCACTAATAAGACCTGGCGAGATGGTCACCCTTGAGGTTGACATTGTATTTCACAATGGATCTGGCACATTTGCTTCATCTTACTCGTTCATCTTCCTCTTCTAGTACAAGTGAGACTACATACAATCTAGCCAGAATTAGTAGTAGCAGTTCAGGCTCCGGATTCAACGCTACGATAGCTATCACAGCAATGGGACCGATACCTTCGCGTATGAACTTCACTTTCAATTGCGCAAACGTTAGATTAAAAAGGCTATCAGTAAAACGTGAGTGGACTGGAAAACTGCCGTACAGTGACAGGGCTCTATATCACCCACGTTTTGCTGATTGGTAAAGTTGTAAACCCACTTAATTATGCCAACGTAGGCACCAGTCCACAATACACAAACACCCCTCGATCCCTTTCATTACAACCACCCTTAGCAACTTGAAATGTCGCTTTTCAGTGATTTTACCGCACCTCATGTCGCAAAAGGGGGTGCCTCGAACTTGCAACAAACAATAGCACCAATGGCGAAATTGGTGGCACATTATGTTGGGTGAGTGGTCATAAGCCAGGCGATTAGCCCGTAGGTGCAACCGCAAGATGTGCTGAGCTACATCCCGGACCATTAATGCCTGGTTGCTGTGAAATGCGTCTCAGCTCTCATTCACCGCCATAAATAGTCGTACATCTATTTTAAGAAGCATTTATCCGGTGCCTTTATTGCATATGAAGGCTATGATATCTGGGGGCATTGTCGGTGACTTATCCGTAGAAGTAACTAGCTTTACATACTACCCTTGTAACTCTTGAGACTTTCTTCCGGCAGGGGGGCGCCCGACTCGAGCTGATGGCCACCGATAAAGGAGAAACCTGCGAATTTAAACTTAGAAGGAAATTCTTGCAGTGAGAGGTATCGCGTATATTGCACTGTACAAACCCAAGGGTAGCCTAACAAAGGCAGGACTCAAGTGCATATTGTAGCAAGCAAATAGAAAACAAATAAACCGTTGTTAAAGGGAGAAGAGCACCCTAGTTGTTGCACTCGACGTGTCCTGAGGTGTCCTTTTAACTCACCTCACTTGTTACTAGTTTACTAACATCTTTCATTAGATATCGAGTTGTCTCACTCGACGTGTCTTGGGATATTGATCAACTATTTACAGAAACATTTAAGAAGAGTATTTGTGACGCCAGAGTAACGTGGAAGGACAGGGCCGACAGATCGGGCGGCATTCACGGCAGGATCTGCCACAAACCCATGAGGCTTTATTGGGGAACGGCTTCTTTTCGCTAGCCAAGCTATTCTTGTTTGAGGCTACATAATCAGGTGCTGCTCAACACATAGAACGTGACAGCTTTTATGCGGTTTTGGTATACCTCCTCGTAGACTGGCCCTGTGGTCTACTGCGATCCTGCTGCGTCTGTGTGCAGTGAGGATCAGTATACCAAGTTGGTCCTGATGATAACCTCTGATCTAGCCGCCATCTGAGTCATGGGAGCTGGGGAAGTACTAGATATCTGCAAGCAATCGAATGCACGTAAAGGCGATACGCCAGATAGAATCATCTTCTTTGGATCCATGGATTGGAATAGGGGAGAAAAAATTCAGCACAACCTGTAAGCTTAAGGGTTACGAAGAAGAGAGAATGAACAATCTTTGGATTCAACGTGAGTTTGCTTGTCATACGTGCCATTCATACTGATCTTCGTATCTTCACGAATCCCGAACATACATGACATTGCATGCGGATATACCACCGTCCCCAGCTAACTCCGAATGTGATGCCGCTTCCTCGTCTGAGTGGAGTTAATTTCTTTGTCTTTAATTTTATCTGCTCGCTGTTGTTCTTTCATCTCCTGCCCATCTTCTCTTTCATCGGTGCTCCCTCCTCTCCCTTTAGAAACGATATTATACTTATACACTGTCAACGGAGAAATCCTATATACCATCTATATATGCGTTTTTATCTCAGCATGACCATTTTATGCACAATAATATATCTTGAACCTTGTCCAGGTGATTGGCGATGTGTACCGAAATTTCTGCGTTACACGAGCAGACGAGTCTGATCAGTCACGGCTGGCGACACGGCAGGAGAGGCAACAATTATCCTCGTGGTCCCTTGATTTAGCTCAACGCGCAGTTCCCTTTCTTGTAATCTGCATGCCACGTAGATAACTATGTAGATATGCATGTTTGGGAAATATTTGATTCAAATAACCAATGGTAATGCTTTGATTTTCAAGTTCGGTTCGTCTTTAGCTCTTGGACCATGCTGAGAGTTCACTCTCTCCCTTCTTTCCCAGGTTTTATGAATATCTCATTCTAACGCCCATATGTAACCTTCGCCTCGTTCTTCGTCCTCGGGTGTTTCTCTTCGACTTATCACACATGTGCAACGTTATTAATAATTTTGTAGCAGTTGCGCTGGATGGCTCTTGCATGCGATACCCCCAGTAAGGTTTACCGGGCGATGTAGATTCCCAGGTTGATAAATAGAGGTCAAACAATCTTTCTAACGAGAGACGCTTGCTCCCTGCGCTTCCTCATGTTTGCTTCGATCCGCTCACTTGCTTTCGCTGTCCTCCTCGGCACCAGTGTTATCGCTGCTCCTGCTGACGTATTTGACGTTGATGCCGCACCTCTGAGCCCCGTTGCTCCTAACATCTTGAAGCGCAGTACTATCCCAGCCGCTCCCCGATTTGGTCAGTCGATCGAGTCTCATTGTGTGCTTGTACTGATATATGTCTTCATACTTAGCTGTCTACAGTGACTCGTTCATCTCTGAAACTAATCCCGTCCCTGCACCGTCCTTGGTTTCTGTAAATGTTTAGTTCCTTAACCCAATAGTGCTAATATTGATATTGTATGTAACAATATTAGGGATGGAATGTTTTGTGAGTGTTCGCTCGCCACGTAGCGATGTCTTTGCTTGCTTACGCGCTCTATTCGCCAGCTATCTCGCATTTTTGACAACATTCAACGCCGACAACTATGGCATTTGGGTCTCATTGACTGCTGCAGAGCGTGCTTCAGTCAAAGCCGAATATAACGCTGCTGGTATTGCGCTTTGCGTTTCTGCATATGGATCCACGGCATCACCAACCTCGGCCGGGCTTAGTCCTATCTCTGAAGCTCAGAGAATTGGTGCAGCTGTACGGTCCTACTCAGCGTCCTTCAGCGACTGAACTAACGAATACTTATTATCGTAGGTCATGGAATTTGATTTGGACGGTGTTGATATTGATTACGAAGGTACGTGTATTACCTTCAAGTTGTTCCAAGGACCTTCATCTAAGACGCTGTTGATTTAAGACTTCGACGCTTTCAACCTAAAGGATGGAACTGCTGAAAGTTGGCTTATCTCTTTCACCACCGAACTTCGTACAATCCTCCCCGTCGGACAATTCATTGTGACTCATGCTCGTATGGATATCTTGCCACGGTTCTCAGGCTAATAATAGTTAAACTAAATTATTGCTTAGCTGTCGCTCCTTGGTTTATTTCGGAACTCTACGGCGGCCGCGGATACACCTTCATTGACCAGCAAGTCGGTGATCTCATTGACTGGGTACGTTGTTCTTTCCACTCGTTGCGCTCTTTTCACTGACAACCATCTAGTATAATGTTCAATTCTACAACCGTCAGTACCACCGATGTTTCCAAAGACTTTCTCTATGACTAAACCTATTCCAGAGGGTACAACCGAGTACACGACTTGCACTGGTTTACTAACCATGTCCTCATCCACCTGGCCTCAAAGCTCTATCTTCGAGATTGAAGCTCGAGGTGTCCCTCTTGACAAGCTTGTTATAGGAAAACCCGCTACCACTAGCGATGCCAGTAACGGTTTCATGACCACCTCCCTCTTGGCTCAGTGTGCTTCTCAGGCCATCTCCATGGGATGGAGTGAGTTTCGTATCAAATTTTGTCTTTCTGTAATTCTAATGTCTGCGTTCTAGACGCCGGTATTATGGTAAGCAAACGGGGAAAGTTGTGTATTCGGCTGTACCTGAGATGACTTTAGTCCTGGGAATACCCTGACGCAAATGCTGCCTGGATTCAAGCGGTTCAAGCGGGCTTTGGAGATGTTACTCCGGGACCTACGGCCACTGCCCCTGGTACAACAGTCAGACCAACAACTACCGTAGGTTTTCCTCATCTTTCACTACCTCATCTTATCATATTCTTAGACGGCCACTTCTCTTCCATCTCCTACTACTGGGTCATGCGCTAACATGGCTCAATGGGCCAATACTGTCATAGTAAGCGTACCTAATGAAAGATACCAAGTTACACAATCTAATCATCAAACAGTATACTGAGGGTGTCTTTGTTGTCTTTGACAATCAACTCTGGGAAGCTAACCGTAAGTGATCATGACCCGTCAGGCTCAACATCTGGATCGTTTTCTGACACTTCCTCATAGAATGGAACGACGATGAAGTTCCTGGAGGCGAGTTGCACTCTTTTTTCTGTTAGATGCTCGAGAGTAACACGTTTTTGTAGGCCCTGCGGGTGCTTGGAACGCCCTTTTCACTTGCTAATGGGTAAAACTTATATTATTTATCATGTACATACCCACCCACCATACCCGATCATTACTTGTCTGTATTTGTTTTTCATTGGGCTCACCCTTGATGTGTACTATAGGGTTAAATTCGACTAGCTTGTTCTATGCTTTATTTCCAGTGAAGTGATCCGGCGCGAGTCAGACATGCACAGAGGCGTGGATGCACGCTCGGCCTTCAGTTTTGCAGAATGTAGCGACAACCACAAAGATGTTCGTAAATTCGAGCCCTAAATCCTCTACCGGTCTCTACCTGCTTTTTTGGGAACAAAGCCTCGTGCTCGTGATTCATTACTGGCGTTATCTTCACTGATCATGGTCATCTGTGGGTCCACGATAACTTGGCGGCACCGTCATCTGTCAGGATTGGTGCTACATCTTTCTGGACTCACCATGACTCGCCACTATCATGCCAATCTTGGTGGAAGGGCCCAAGTCGTTTTCTACACGTGTAAGAAATATGTACTTGTTTATTTAAACCACGGGCTTCACTCAGATTGAATGTGAGTCAACCCTTCGTTTTTTGCTGTGGCGTTCATGGAAATCCCCACCTGTGTTCAGAAGGTCTTCGATGTCAACCTTGGTCATCGCTCTTATGGTGGCAGAGGGGAGTACTACCCAACCTACTCACCGATAAATTTCTTCGACAAACACCTCGACACGAACTCCATCATGAAGAGTGTTGTGCATCTCCCTGATCTTCAGCTAGAACTCCTCAACTTCATTGACGAACTAGTCGAGTCCGCGGACGAGTTCCCCAGTGCCCCCTTTCCCAGTAAAGTTTACGACGGAGGTTTCTTCCTTTCCCGTACTTGCCAAAGTATCCAAAGCGCAACAGACATTGCCCGAAATTACGAACTATCCTTGTCCAAGAGTTGTGCATACGTTGCTTCTCGTATTTTACTGCAATCGAAAAGCAACGGATGGTTCAACGATCTGGTATGGAAAAAACATTCCGAGAATGATAATCTCCCCTCAAGCAGCCATGGCGCTGGCAATTACAGTAGCAGCTCACCGAAATCCGACAGTTGGTTCACTACCCGAAAGTGGTCTCTCTTTCTCCAGAGAAACGCCCCCCAATTAGGTGTATGCCTGGCACTAACCACGGCAGAGCGTAACAGGTGGAAGTTCCTTAAGGAATGCTCACCCGACACAGAGCTCGCGGTTTGGGAGATATTTGCCTGCTCAAGCGTATCCCGGGAGTTGTTCTCAAGTATACAGGATATTGCAAAGCAGGCACAGAACTCGGATGCTGTCTGGAAGCGGCCTTGTACTGAAGACTTTCATCTTACACATCATCCTTACAAGTTCTACCCAGATGCTACCGAGACTCCTTGGACGCTTCCAGAGTCAACTACGAATAGCGGTCAGTGTTGTCCAATTCTTGATTGTTGAAAGTCTTAAACACTCGCTATTTAGATGTTTATGAATCGACACATCCTACCGTGACTACAGTACCACCTCTAATCCACACCAAACCTCTTCAGAACAACAGAGCAGAATATCCAACGAGTACAGTGGAGCGTGGCATGGACTATTTGCAGCGTGTACGTGTTTCTTTTTGACAAGACCTCTGATACTGCTTCCCATTGACAATTTAACACATAACCTTAGGCCTGGGCCCGAGCAGTCGACATCAACGCCACGTTCATCATCCTACACCGCGGCGCAAGCGAGATCATATGTATTCGCCATCGCGCCTCTCAGACGCTCTACGTCTCTGGTATCATCGACACGTCCGCCGTGGGCTACGGAAAGCTGCAGGCTGCATTGTATGCGGCGATTGTGAAGGATAAGGCGATTCGGGAGGAGATGTGGGCCACTAGGGACAGGGGGGATAAAGGTATAAAAGGGAAGGAAGTGGCTGAGAAAGAACTTGAAGAAAAGGAAAAGAAACGGGGTGCTGCTGATGATAATGATAGCGGGTTGAAGAATAATGGTCGTCCGATGAAAAGAAGTCGGTCTAATAGCGATGGTAGTGCTCGGCCTAGTTTAGTGTCTCATATCAGCGATATGAAGGTTCGTTGCCACTTCAGGATCACCGAATCCTCGTTAATCTTAATCGAATACCAACAGACGCGCTGTCAAAAACTCAACCTCGCCATCATCAGTCTCGAATACAGCCTGCACAGATCAGCAGCCCCTTCGCTCTTCATCCGCTGCATTCAAACTTCCGAAGGCGAAGTGCTTCCCTCTGAAATCGAGAGATCCTACCCTCTATCCCATTGCCTGCGGCTGGATATCCGAGAAAAAATCGGTCATGGAGCGAGTGGCATTGTCCATCGTGCTACTCTTTTCATTGGCGCAGGATCTGGAAATACCCCCAACACCCAGCATCTCTCCCAACCTCCTCCTCCCTCAGAGGACGTAGTCGTCAAATTTGCGCGCCACAGAACCTCCCGCGAATCTCTTCAACACGAGTTCCTGATCTACTCACGCCTTGCCCAAGAAAAAGTCCACGCGGTGCCGTATTGTTTTGGGCTGTTTGAGGATATCGAGAGTGAGGATAGCCCGTTGATTCTGGTTACGAGCTACGTGGGCGAGAATCTGGCTGTTGTTCATCAGAATAGGTATTTTTATGATCTGGACGAGACAAAGCGTAAGACGGTTCTGGTTCCGCATGAACAGAGGTGAGTAGTTTGATTCTCGATGGTGTTTTATGTGTACACCGAACTGTGTGACTGTTTTACTGACGGTTCCACCTCAAAACAAAAGACCTGCATTTCTTCACAGTCTAGCAGAACTCCACGCAGCAGGGGTCCACCACCGAGACATCCGGCCTCCGAATATCGTCATCGACAAAGAAGGCAATGTAAAGTTTATCGATTTCGATAAAGCACGGTTGTACGTGACGGGGAAGGAGCGGAAACATGAGCGGAAGAGGCTGTTGGGGCTGATGAGAGGGAGAGCGGTGGACTATGATCGAACGTCTATGAGGAGCGGGAGGTCGTGTGGAGATTGCACCGATGGGAGTTGCAGTGATACGATGGAGGGAGGTGAGGATGAAGAGGAGGAGTTCCGAGCACAATCGGAGCCGCCGTTGCGAAGTAGAATGTAGCGCCTGAGTTCACGTCAATTATTATAACCTCGTGGACATTGTGTCATCGTGTTTGAACAGGTCTAGTATATGTAGGGTATGAGAAGATAGGGCACTTCTCTAGCCCACCGCTTCCATTGGTCTCCGAATTCATTGGACATAATAGTGTCTTCCAAGGGAGCTCTTGCGTAACTGGAATAGCCTGAAAAAAGTGTGGAAGATATTTTAGTATTTCAGTAAGTATAGGGGCGCAGCACGATTGAACTGAACGCGCTAAGAAGATTGGACGGAACACATGTAAGATTAGAAGAACATACTGACAAAGTGCGAGTGTCCACAGTGTAAATGCGATGACTAGAAACCGCACGCCGACGTTCTCCAACATCCCACTTTGTCGTATCCAGGAGGCTGGTGCGGTTTGCCAGATGAATATTCCAGCGGACATCATCACCATTCCAGTGTAGGATGGATGCCTGTGTGGTTTTTTCTGAGTATGCGAAGCAGGCCTACAATATTCAACTTGAAACACACATACCTCACGATTCGATAAGGACCATTTGTGATCAGCTTGTGTTTTTTTTGCACCGAAACCTCAAACGTGAAGAGTCTTCCGAGAGCTCGGTAACAGAACAAGCGCAGTACACCTCCGGCGATTATTAAAGTTGTGCCTGTTAGGAAGCATGGATTCAGGATTGCGTGTGAGGTGTGTGGGTGCGCATGCGATGGGAGGAGGAGAGCGAGGATCTGTTGAGAGTATCCCGAGGATGGTATTATGTCCCGGAATAAAACGATAGTAATCTCTGCGAGACCAAGTAGCCAAACGACCAACTGTAACATCGAGATGAATGAGTGTGGGCAGACGCATGGACAATTGCAAGTACCTTCTGAAGAGTAAACGGAACCCATACTCTTGCAGACACAATCCTCTCTAAAGTGCCATAGTATTGCCGTGTCGTGGCTGTAGGTGGTGTCGGCGACGTTATAGCTTTGTGATGGATAAACAACATGGAGGTGACAAGGGATATCGCTATGAGCGCAGAATAAGGCATATCCGTTTGGGCTGCGAGCTGCAATAGTGGAGAGAAAAAGGCAACCATGGTCGTGGCAGTTTTATGATATCCATGGGGAGAGCCTTAAATAAATGTTGAATAAACGTTCAACGTTCAACGTTCAGTGCTAAACCGTTCGAGGCATTGGTGTCTCAGCCGTGTACGTGAGTTGGTCCGAGGCGACCTTTTTGGTATCTATTATCAGGTCCCAAGCGAATAATGGTAGCAAAGCTAACCCAGGCTAACCTTTGTGAGGTCGTGAGCCGGCTAAAGTGCTCATTCACATGAGTGTTCCACGCAATCACTACTACAATGAAAGTTAAACTTATATGCGAGAAGCCTAGCGAGCGAGCCTCAGCGAGATATGATCCAAGAAGACGTAAGAGCTGTCGACCAACTCTACTGCCATTCGAGCTCGAAGACCTAGTTGTTGAAAATGCCGAGTATGGGCAATAGAAGAAACGATGAAGCTTTTGTGGCGCCGATTTCGTATTTAGAACGAACGCTCTTTTGATCACGTGGTGGATTTAGAACTTCGAGCGCTCAAGCGCTCAATTACTGTTGCCTACAATGTCTACAATGATTACACTGATCAACGACAATAATCTCGAACGAAATACAAGAGACCTAGCATGAAATACTCCCAACGACAAAGACATCAAAAATGTCCGGCACCACTCAGAACTCTGCTACCTTTAGAGCTCTCAGACCTCATCGACATCATTGAAAACGCCGAGTATTGGCCGTGCTTTCATTCCGAAAGTCCGTTCAAAATAGGGCTAGAAGCAAAAACAGCTCCTGACGTGAAAGCTGCCGCGTGTTATCTCCTTTCTCCTCCTGTGCCAGACGTACCAACCCGCAAAGGACTGCAGATTCTCCAAGCCAGACGAATTGAGATTAATCTGCGGAGCCATGATCAAGGCTGGGGTGAGCAGTAGCTTTATTAATGTTTCGGCTTGCTGAGGATACGGACCAGCGACTTATCCCGGCCCATGGCCGTGGTTCGAAGCAACCATAGTCCAAGGACACAGGCGAATCCAGACCAAAGTGGCTGGAATCAGCATTGAATTGTCCTGTTGATCTCGAGAACGGCAAAGGTTAGGTTAGGTTAGGTTTATTGCCGGCTTGGGACCAAGTGCTGATACGCCGGGATCCGAGAAGCTACCTGATGTACATATATACATCATCGTCTCGGGGCCAACTCAAGGAATCCAGCAGCTTTTCGCAGCCGACAACCTACGCTGGAATATAGTGAGTAATGAGATTGCCAACAAGACCACTCAACACCATTCGGTTGTTTGAACTAAGCAGGAAACTGATGGCCCAAAGGATGCAAAATTTTTGAAGGGCCGTGAGGGGCTTCGGCATGAGTTGGTGAGAACCTTAAAGCCAGGTGATAGAGTTGCTATCATAGCCCGAGGTGAGGGTTTTTTCTATCGATTTGGTTCTCATTGGTTTATCATTTGATAGCATTGGGGCTGGGAGAACCATGCCCGGAGTGGTTCAATAGGCACTTACTACTCTGTATAACAGTACCGCCTATTGCTTCTCAAAATCTCAAATCTTTGTGTATTTCTGTCGTTCCACGAGCCTACATGATCATCCACGTCATCTGTCGCGCGCTTGAATTTTCTCTCCGATTTCATTCAATGGCTCTGAGTCAGTACACTGAAAGTGTACTGTGATCCACCGCTTTGCCACCCATCGGGTAGGTTTGACCTCGTCCGTTTCTGTGCGCACCTCCTGTCCATGGATATACCAGAACAGCTGCGACGAGCGTAATACTGCCTGCCCTCTGATCTTGTTTGCCTTTGTTCGCTGTGATGCACATTCACCACAACTTTGCCTCCTCTGAGATGCATACAGTTGGTCAGTGGCCTGAGGGTTGTCTAAACTGGTGCTTTTTCTTCTCTCGCCTGGAGCATACACTACATCACATAGTAGGGCAGTAGCAAGAAAAACAAGGAGCTACGGTTGTGGCAATTTTCTGAATATTCGAATGCTGACCCGTTCACGTGCATGTTGTTGGTCCAGAGTTGGTTGTGGCGCCGGGACCCAAGGTACTCATTTGCGCGAATGTTTTTGCAGCTCGTTATCATGATTATATCATTCAACAAGAGTGAATCTGAATGAAAAGAAAAAATCCTAGCAGGAAAGCCTCAGCAAAATGCGCCCAGCGAAGAAGACGTGAAAACCAGTGTCCGCCGCCTACTCCAAACGCTACTACCATTAGAGCTCACAGACCTTATCGTTAAACACACCGAATATTGGCCGTGCCTGCATTCCGAAAGTCGGTTCAGAATAGAACTCGAAGCAAAAAAAGCTCCTGGCCTGAAAGCGCTGGTTCTTATCTGCTTTCCCTTCCTGTGAGTCCAAATAGACCAACCCACGAGGAGACAAGCAGAACTCCATGTAGCATGGGTCCACCACCGTGACATCCGGCCTCTAAATATCGTCATCGACAAAGAAAGCAATGTAAAGTACATTGGTTTCGATAAAGCACGGTTGTAGAAGGAGCGGAAACATGAGCGGAAGAGGCTGTTGAGGCTTATGAGAGGGAAATCAGTGGACTATGGTCGGACATCTATGAGGAGCGGGAGGTCGTGTGGGGACTGTACCGATGGGAGTTGCATGTAGCGCCAGAGTTCATGTCAATCATGAAGAATGGACAATAGATCTTGTTGCTCGCTGTTGCTTACTATGGTTTTGTATGACCATCCGATAATTGGTATTATAACCTCATGGACATTGTATCATTGTGTTTGATTGGTTGATTAGACCTAGTATATGTAGGGTATGAGAAGATAGGGCACTTCTCTAGCCCACCGTTTCCATTGGTCTCCAAATTCATTGGACATGATGGCATCTTCCAAGCGAGCCCTTGGGAAACTGGAATAGCCTGTAGTAGAAGTGGTGGAAGATATTTCAGTATTTCAGTGTTTCAGTAGGCATAGGAGCGCGCTAGCAAGATTGGAAGGAACATGTATAAGATTAGAAGAACATACTGACAAAGTGTAAGTGACCACAATGTAAATGCGATGACTAGAAACCGCACGCCGACGTTCTCCAACATCTCACTTTGTCGTATACAGGAGGATGGTGCAATTTGCCAGATGAATATCCCAGCGGACATCATCATCATTCCAGCGTACGATGGATGCCTGCGTGGGTTTTTCCTGAGTATGCGAAGCAGGCCTACAATATCCAACTTGAACACACACACCTCACGATTCGATAAGGACCATTTGTAATGAGCTTGTGTTTTTTTTGCACCGAAACCTCGAATGTGAAGAGCCTTCCGAGAGCACGGTAACAGAACAAGCGCAGTACACCTCCGGCGATTATTAGAGTTGTGCCTGTTAGGAAGCATGGATTCAGGATTGGGTGTGAGATATGTGAGTGCTGCGATGGGAGGAGAGCGAGGATTTGTTGAGAGTATTCCGAGGATGGTTTTATGTCCCGGAATAAAATGATAGTGATCTCTACGAGACCAAGTAGCCAAACAACCACCTGTGAGATCAGCGTCAACATTAATGAGGGTGGACAGACGCATGAACAACTGCAATTACCTTCTGAAGAGTAAACGGAACCCATATTTGTGCAAACACGATCCTCTCTAACGTGCCGTAGTATTGGCGTGGTGTGGCTGTAGGTGGTGTCGGTGATGTTAAAGCTTTGTGGTGGATAAACAAGGTGGAGGCGACTAGGGATATCGCTATGAGCCCAGAATAAGACATATTCGTTTGGGTTACAGTAGTGGAGAGAAAAAGAACGGTCGTGGCAGTTTTCCGTTATCTATGGGGAGAACTTTAAAAGCTTGAATGTTAAATATTGAATATGAATGCTAAACCACTCGAGGCATCGGCGCATGGGGGGTTGGTCCGAAAATCATATAGGCGCATGCGGTAGCTTCTTGGTGTCTAATATCTATATCTATATCAGCTTCCAAACCAGCAATATTCAGAATCAATGGTAATAGCTAACTAAACCGGAGTCGAGTATTGCCTAGGGGAGACAAATAGCTAACCCCAGGCCTTGTGAGCCTTGTGAGGCTGTGAACCGACTAATGAAAGTTATATGCTACCTACCTAGCGAGCAAGCCTAAGCGAGATATGATCCAAGAAGACGTAGGAGCTGTCCAACAACTCTACTGCCATTAGAGCCCGAAGACCTGGTTGTTTTAATTGCCAAGTATGGAGATATAAGACGTTGACGCGTGAACCTTTGAAGCTTTTGTCACTGTCTGCCGATTTAGAACGAGCGCTCAATTTTGAGTCAATTCACATTGAGCGTTCCTTGTTGATTCGTTGCCTACAATGACTATGATTACGCTAACAGCAGTGATCTCGAACGGAATGCAAGAGACGTAGCACGAAATACTCCCGGTGACAAAGACGTTGAAAATGTCCGGCACCTACTCAGAACTTTACTGCCATTAGAGCTCACAGATCTCGTCATTGAAACAGCCGCGTAAGTAGCATTCCGAAAGTCCGTTCAAAATAAGGTTAGAAGAAGCAAAAACAGCTCCTGGCCTGAAAGCCACTGCGTGTTATCTCCTTTCCCTTCCTGTACCAGACGTACCAGCCCGCAAAGGACTGCAAATTCTCCAAGTCAGACGGATCGAGATAAATCTGCGGAGCCATGATCAAGGCTGGGGTGAGTAGCAACTTAATTAATGTTTCAGCTTTCTGAGGATCTGGACCAGTGACTCATCCTGGTTCATGGTCGTGGTTCGAAGCAACCATAGTTCAGGACACCAGCGAATCTATAATAAAGCGACTCAAAACCATTCAGTCATTTGGACTAAGCAGGAGAATGATGGTCCGAAAGATGCAAAGACAAGTTTGAGGGGCCTTGAGGGGCTTGGGCATGAGTTGGTGAGAATCTTGAAACCGGGTGACAGAATTGCTGTCATAGCTCTAGCTGAGGTGAGGTTTTTTCTATCTATTTGGTTCTCAGTGACTTCCCATTTGATAGCAATGGGGCTGGAAGAAGCATGTTGAAAGTGGTTCGATAGACATCTACTACTCTGTATAACAGTACCGCCTATTGCCACTTCTATTGCTTCTATATTTCTGTCGTTCTACATGATCACCCACCGTCATCTATCGCGTGCTTGAATTTTCTCTCGGAGTTCATTCAATGGCTCTGAGTCAGTACGCTGAAGGTGTACCGTGATCCACCGCCTTGCCAAACATCGGGTAGGTTTAACGTTGGAATTCAATAATTAACGCCCCAGCTAAGTTCCGTCCTTTTTTCTGCCCGCGCTTTCTTTCCATGGACTGCGCTGGAACAGCTGCGACGTAATACTACCCTCTGATGTTGTTTGCCCTTGTTCGCTGTGGTACACATTCACTACGACTTTGCCTCCTCCGAGTAAAGAGGAGTAAGTTAGACTACAGATAGTCCAACGACGTGTTGGTCGAGGATGAGAGTTGAGAGTAAGGCTAGATCAAACTATCTCGTACACGTAGTACGGATGCAGTATAATCTTATCAGCGAGTACACGATCGTATAGAACGGACCTTTATACGAGTCGGACCGAGGAATTGGATCTCAGGAACAGACGGAATCAATTAAGTCGTTGGCCCGTTGTGAGTACACCGCACTCGACGACGAAGACAGACTTTAAAGGAGAAACTAACGATGGCTATGAGCCTCTGAAAGTGACTGTTTAAAAGAGGGAAGAAAAGTATCTCTTTTTCTAGACGACGTTCTATATAAGAAAAGCTAGGATTATGATGACATCACGACATGATCGAGTATTTCCTCCTACTCTCAATTTCACATGTTACCCCGACTATCATCGGGTTACCACTTGACGCGTTCCCGCCTGTCGATAAAGAGGTGGCAAGTCTCTTCGCGATGATGGACGAGGTCACCGGCGACGGGCTGGTGGACCGAATGAAGTGGGATAACGATGAAATCAAGGAATAGTCGGAAGGGACCGTTATAAGTAATAAGAGTGAGAAAGAGAGAGAAGAGTTAAGGTAATGGTGAGACGTTAAAGAAGTATAGTATCGATGAGTGGGCCAATTGCCCCTACTATACGAGATGCATACAGTTGGTCTGTGGCAGGGCTGTATGAGCTGGTCTCGCCTGCAGCATACACTAGGAAGGCAGTAGCGAGAAAAACAAGATGTCTTATATATCCATAGCGAAAACCGTAAATGTTGGCGTATCCGTTTGGGCTACATGCAGCGGAGAGAAAAAGGGAGCTACGGTTGGGGCAATTTTCTGAATATTTGAATGCTAACCCGTTCGTGTGCATGTCGTCCGTCCAGAGTTGGTCATGAAGGGCCCGAGATTTACAACAAGCGCTCACTTGTGCTCATGATTATATCGTTCAACAAGAGCGAATCCGAACGAAAAACCCGAAAGTCGGTTCAGGATAGAACTCGAAGCAAAAAAGCTCCTGGCCTGAAAGCCACTGGTTGTTAACTGCTTTCCCTTCCTATTCCAAATCGACCAACCCGAGAGGAGACAAGACCAATATTTCTTCACAGTCCAGCAGAACTCCACGCAGCAGGGGTACACCACCGAGACATCCGGCCTCTAGATATCGTCATCGACAAAAAAAGCAATGTAAAGTTCATTGATTTCGGTAAAGCATGGTTGTACGCGACGGGGAAGGAGCGGAAACATGAGCGGAAGAGGCTTATGAGAGGAAAATCAGTGGACTATGATCGGACGTCTATGAGGAGCGGGAGGTCGTGTGGGGACTGTACCGATGGGAGTTGCATGTAGCGCCAGAGTTCATGTCAATCATAAGAAAGGACGATAGATCCTGTTGCTCGCTGTTGCTTACTGTTGCTTTGTATGACCATCCGATAATTGGTATTATAACCTCATGGACATTGTATCATTGTGTTTGATTGGTTGATTAGACCTAGTATATGTAGGGTATGAGAAGATAGGGCACTTCTCTAGCCCACCGCTTCCATTGGTCTCCAAATTCATTGGACATGATGGCATCTTCCAAGCAAGCCCTTTGGAAACAGGTATAGCCTGTAAAAATCGCCGAAGATATTTCAGTATTTCAGTATTTCAGTAAGAATAGAAGCGCAGCACAATTGGACTGAACGCGCTAGGAAGATTGGAAGGAACACGTGTGAGATTAGAAGAACATACTGACAAAGTGCGAGTGTCCATAATGTAAATGCGATTACTAGAAGTCGCCCGCCGAGGTTCTCCAACATCCCACTTTGTCGTATCCAGGAGGCTGGTGCGATTTGCCAGATGAATATCCCAGCGGATATGATCATCAGTCCAGTGTAGGATGGATGCCTGTGTGGTTTTCCCTGAGTATGCGAAGCAGGCCTACGCTTGAACACACGTACCTCACGATTCGATAAGGACCATTTGTAATCAGCTTGTGTTGTTTTTGCACCGAAACCTCGAACGTGAAGAGCCTCCCGAGAACGCGATAACAGAACAGGCGCAGTACGCCTCCGGAGATTATTAGAGTTGTGCCTGTTAGGAAGCACGGATTCAGGAGCGCGTGCGATATGTGTGGGTGCTGCGCATACGCATGCGATGGGAGGAGGAGAGCGATGATTTGTTGAGAGTATTCCGAGGATGGTATTATGTCCCGGAATAAAATGATAGTGACCTCTGCGAGACCAAGTGGCCAAATAACCAGCTGAGATCAACATTAGTGAGTGTTGAACAGACGCATAGACAATTGCAAGTACCTTCTGAAGAGTAAACGGAACCCACATTCGAACAAATACAATCCTCTCTAACGTGCCGTAGTATTGACGTGGCGTGGCTGTAGGTGGTGTCGGCGATGTTATAGCTTTGTGGTGGATAAACAACAGGAAGGTGACTAGGGATATCACTATGAGCGCAGAATAAGGCATGTCCATTTGGGTTATAGTAGTAGTGGAGAGAACAAGAGTTGCGGCAATTTTCTGTTATCTATGGAGAGAGCTTTATATAAATAAATGTTGAACGCTAAACCGTTCGAGGCATTGGTGTCCAACTGTGCGCGTGGGGAGTTGGTCTGAGGCGATATAGGCACATGCGGTAACTTCTTGGTATCTAAGCTCAGGTCTCAAGTCAGTCATGGTAATGAAGTTAACCGTTGTGAGGCCATGAACTAAACGAGTATTCTCTTCGCAAAAGACTAGCTAGCTAGGCTAGCCGCGAACCGACCAGAGCTCGCAATTACTACAATTTGTAGTACAATTATATGCCAGAAACCTAGCGAGCAAGCCTCAGCGAGATATGATCCAGGAAGACGTAAGAGATGTCCACAACGGACAATGGATTCTGTGTGCTCACTGTGTTGCTTACTATTGCTTTGTACGACCATCCGATAATTGGTATTATAATTTCATGGATATTGTATTATCGTGTTTGAACAGGCCTAGTATACATAGGGTATGAGAAGATAAGGGACTTGTCTAGCCCACCGCTTCCATTGGTCTCCGAATTCATCGGACATAATGGTATCTTCCAAGCGAGCCCTTGGGAAACTGGAATAGCCTGTAAATTTGTGAAAGATATTTCAGTATTTCGGTAAGTATAGGGGCGCTAGCAAGATTGAAAGGAACACATGTAAGATTAAAAGAACATACTGACAAATTGCGAGTGACCACAATGTAAATGCGACGACTAGAAGCCGCACACCGACGTTCTCCAACATCCCGCTTTGTCGTATCCAGGAGGCTGGTGCAATTTGCCAGATGAATATCCCCGCGGACATCATCATCATTCCAGTGTAAGATGGATGCCTACGTGATTTTTCCTGAGTATGCGAAGCAGGCCTACCATTTTCAACTTGAACACACATAAGTACCTTACGATTCGATAAGGGCCGTTTGTAATCAGCTTGTGTTTGTTTTGCACCGAAACCTCGAACGTGAAGAGCTTTCCGAGAGCGCGATAACAGAACAAGCGTAGTACGCCTCCGGCGATTATCAGACTCGTGCCAGTTAGGAAGCACGGATTCAGGATTGCGTGTGAGGTATGTGGGTACTGCGATGGGAGGAGGAGAGCGAGGATTTGTTGGGAGTATTCCGAGGATGGCACTACGTCCCTAAATACAATGACAGTGATCTCTGCGAGACCAAGTAGCCAAACGACCAGCTGTAAGATCATCGATCAAGATTAATGAGTGTGGACAGACACATGAACAATTGCAAATACCTTCTGAAGAGCAAACGGAACCCATATTTGTGCAAACACGATCCTCTCTAACGCGCCATAGTATCGCCGTGGCGTGGCTGTAGGTGGTGTCGGCGATGTCATAGCTTTGTGGTGGATAAACAACGTGGAGGCGACTAGGGATATCGCTATGAGCGCAGAATAAGACATATCCGTTTGGGTTACAGTAGTGGAGAGAAAAAGAACCACGGTCGTGGCAATTTTCTGTTATCTATGGGGAGCTTTAAAAATAAATGTTGAATGTTAAACGGTTCGGTGTCCAAACCGTACGCGTGGGGAGTTGGTCCGAGGCGATATAGACACATGCAGTAGCTTCTTGGTATCTAATATCTATATCAGGTCCCAAGCCATTATGCATCAATGGTGAAGCTGATGTGACTCTGAGGCCGTGAATCGACTAGAGTGTTCATTCACGTGAGTACAGTGTTCCTCGCAGGCTATATATGCCAGAAATCTAGCGAGAGAGCTTCAGAGATACGATCCATGAAGACGTGCGCGTGAATGCTGTCTACCGGCTCTATACAGTCAGAGCTCGTAGACCTTGTCATTGAAAATGCCGAGAAGGAGAAGACTGTGAAGCTTTTGTGGCGCCGGCTCATTAGTGGTAATGAAGTTTGAAGCCGTGACAGCTGTTTTAAAAACCCTAGGCCGCCCCGTAAAAAAGTTGAGTTTGATGCCGGACATGTGATGAGGCCGGCATACCAATGATGTCACAATCCGACGCTCGATTGTCTGTGACTGTTGACCCAACTAATCTGATCATGGATATGGTTTACTGCTATACGTATCTGAATCTATCCTACGCGAGCACCTACTGGCAACTCTTTCCTTGAGCATGTCAAACGCGACGATCGACCCGACCCGACAACACGACAACGCGTGTGTGCCGAGGTCATCACATGTCCGGCATCAAACTTAACTTTTTCATAAGGCGGCCTACGGTTTTTAAAACAGCTGGAATCGACTAGGGTGTTTCACGTGAGTACAGTGTTCTATGCCAGAAAGTCAGAGCTCGCAGACCTTGTCGTTGAAAATGCCGGAAGAAACTGTGAGGCGCCCATTATGATTTCATTTGATCACGTGGCGTCGATTTAGACTCTAGAACGAGCGCTCAACGCTGCGTGCTGCCGCCCAAAATGATTACACTGGTCAACGGCAGTGATCTCGAACGGCATGCAAGAGACCTAGCACGAAATACTCCCAGTGACAAAGACGTTGAAAATGTCCGGTACCTACTCAGAACTCTACTACCTTTAGAGCTCGCAGACCTCGTCATTGAATACGCTGAATATTGGCCATGCTTGCATTCCGAAAGTCCATTCAAAATAAGGCTAGAAGCAAAAACAGCTCTTGGCCTGAAAGCTGCTGCGTGTTATCTTCTTTCCCTTCCTGTACCAGACGTACCAACCCGCAAAGGACTGCAGATTCTACAAGTCAGACGAATCGAGATTAATCTGCGGAGCCATGATCAAGGCTGGGGTGAGCAGTAGCTTTATTAATGTTTCGGCTTGCTGAGGATTTGGACCAGCGCCTCATCCTGGCCCATGGTCGTGGTTCGAAGCAACCATTATCCAGGACATGGGCGAATCCAAACCAAAGTGGTTTAACTCAGCGTTGAATTGCCCTGCCGATCTATGGCTCGAGAACGGCGAAGGTTTCCACCATCTTTTCGCAGCCGACAACTTACGCTGGCATATCGCTAGTAATGAGATTGCTAACAAGACGACTCAACACCACTCGGTTGTTTGGACTAGGCAGGAGACTGATGGTCCGAGGGATGAAAAATCTCCGAAGGGCCGTGAGGGGTTTGGGCATGAGCTGGTGAGGGCCTTGAAACCGGGTGATAGAGTTGCTATCATAGCTCTAGCCGAGGTGAGCAGTCTTTTCCATCATTTTCGTTTGCACTGATCTATCTTTTGATAGCAATTGGGCTGGGAGAACCACGTTGAAAGTGGTTCGATAGATATTTACTACTCTGTATAACCTATTCCTTCTCAAATCCTTCGGTCTTTTTGTCGTTCCACGTGCAAGCCTACATCCACCATCATCTATCGCGCGCTCGAATTTTCTCTCCGAGTTTGACACTGGAATACGACATAAACGTCAAAAGTTACGGACTGTGCGAATTTGTTATGACTCTTCAAGACAGGTTGACTCCCGCCGTGAGCGGTTAGCAACTGCCTACCCCACTATCTTGAATGCCTTGACCGCTGCGTTAAAGGCAGCCAGAAGATAACTGCCACGGTTCTTGCCCCCAGTGTCTTCCCATAATGGATACTCTGGTCAACGACAGTGATTCTGACAGTAATTCCGATGAACGAAGTGCTAGGGGCCTGGCGCGAAACACGCCCAGCGAAAAGGATGTTGAAAATGTCCGGCACCTACTCAGAACTCTACTACCATTAGAGCTCGTAGACCTCGCTATTGAATACGCCGAATACTGGCCATGTTTGCATTCCGAAAGTCCGTTCAGAGTAAGATTCGAGGCGGAAGCGGCTCCTGGCCTGAAAATCGCCTACTGTTATCTTCTTTCCCTTCCTATACCAAACGTATCAACCCGCAAAGGACTGCAGATTCCCCAAGTGAAACGAATCGAGATACATCTGCAGAGTCATGATCAAGGCTGGGGTGAGTAGTAACTTTATTATGATGTTTCAGCTTGCTGAGGATCTGAACCAGCGACTCATTCTGGCCCATGGTTCGAAGCGACCATAGTCCAGGACGCCGGCGAATCCAGACCAAAGTGGCTTAACGCAGCGTTGAATTACCCTCTTGATCTATCACTCGCGAGAGCCGATTTCCAGCAGGTTTTCGCAGCCGACAACCTACGCTGGCATATCGCGAGTAATCAGGTTGCTAACCGCGCGACTCAACACCATTCGGTTGTTTGGACTAAGCAGGAGGCTGATGGTCCGAAGGATGCAGAGTCTTCCAAGGGCCGTGAGGGGCTTGGGCATGAGCTGGTGAGAGCTTTGAAACCGGGCGATAGAGTTGCTATCCTAGCTCTAGCCGAGGTGAGGGTTTTTTTCTATCTATTTGGTTCTCAGTGACTTACCATTTGATAGCAATGGGGCTGGGAGAACCATGTTGAAAGTGGTTCGATAGATATTTACTACTCTGTATAACAGTACCGCCTATTCCTTCTCAAAAGTGGTTCGATAGATATTTACTACTCTGTATAACAGTACCGCCTATTCCTTCTCAAATTCTTCGGTCTTATTGTCGTTCCACCCGCAAGCTTACATCCGCCATCATCTATCGCGCACTTGAATTTTCTCGCCGAGCTCATTAACATTGCCCAACGACTCTCTGAGTCCCTACAGGCCCCTACCCTGCGATTGATCGCCCTCTCAAACATCGGCAGTTGGAATCCTATCGCCGTCGTTTTCTGCGCTCGCTACTCCTCGGGTTGGAAGGACTATGCTGGAACCGCTGCGATCCACAACGAGCCTACTGCCCTCCGATCCTGTTATGAAAATCTGTGATACACGTTCACCACGACTTTGCCTCCTCCGGGATGCAAACAGTTGGTCAGTGAAAGCCGCTGCGTGTTATCTTCTTTCCCTTCCTGTACCCAACGTACTGCGCTGCAAAAGTCTGCAGATTCCCCACGTCAAACGGATAGATATTAAGGGTAGTAGCGATCAAGGCTGGGGTGAGTAGTTTTAATGTTTCAGCTTGCCGAGGATCTGAACCAACGCCAGATCATGGACGTCCTGGACCATGCTCGCGGTTCGAAGCAACCGTAGCCCGGGATATCAGCGAACCTAGAACAAGTGGCTTGACAATGCGTTGAATTCTTGGCCTGTTGGTGTATCGTTCCAGACCGGCGGAGCTAGCTATCGCGGAGGATTACCAGCAGGTTTTCGCAGCCGATAACTTACGTTGGCATACCGCGAGGAATCTGACTGCCCACGACACGAGTCGGTGATTTGACGCCACTCGGTTGTTTGGACTAGGCAGGAGGCTGATGGTCCGAAAGATGCAAAGTCTCTGAGAGCCTGTGGGGGGCTTGGGCATGAGCTCGCGATGGCATTGAAACCGGGTGATAGTGTTGTTATACTAGCTCGAGTCGAAGTGTCTTTTCTATCGCTTTGGTTTGCATTGACCCATCTTTTGATAGCATGAGGGGGGAGAATCATGTACAGAGGGGTTCGATAGACATTTACTATTCCGTATCACAGCCTTTTCCTTCATTCTTATACTCGCTCGACGTCGACCGACGCTCGCTATCCGAGCATCTCGGTATTTTAAGGTATGATTCGGTCCGCAGTGCCGCGCAATACAAAATTTTCCAGCGGACAACCAGGTGTGAACGTTGGAGCTTGTACCACTTTTGCTTCAACTTGAACTTGACCAGCAGCTTCATCTAGCACATATAGCTCACCGAACAATCGTTCATGCCGATCGTTGAACCAATTAGAAAATAAACTTTTCTTTCAACCCATCGGATTTTTCGGACTCGGCTTCACCGGCACACTTTTTTTTTTTTACGATGAAAATAGAAACAGCGTGCGGCGTGGCCCGTGGGGTGGGGTTACAAAAAAGCGGTATAAATATCCACTACTTAGTAACTGGAATGTATTTTGATACCCCCGCTAGATCGCACTAATGGCTAGCACGCCCCCTCGCGAAGTATCCATCAGCGAGTCCTCCCCAGATGCTGAACTTATGCTCGAATCAGAGACAGCAACGAAGAACGAACATGCATATGAAACCGAATCGAAGACACCTTCGCCTCCGAGTGGGGTGCAGCTGACGGATCAGACTAATCTGTTGCCTTTCAAACAAGTGGTTACGGTGTTTATGGCGCTTTCGCTTTGTGTTGTTGTTTCTGCTTTGGATTCCGGTGCGTATATATATTATCGGAGGCGTCATAGATGACTCTATTGATGGTAAATCTATATGTTTACAGTTATCGTTGCGACGGCATTGTCGACTGTAGCTAGTGCTTTCCATGCGGGGTCTATTATCTCTTGGGTTCCTTCAGCGGTACGAATAAATCCTCCGCTTTCAAATTAGCTGATCGACTCAACTAGCCACTCCCCCACTTCCCCAGTACCTGATGACCAGCACTGCTTTCCAGCCCCTCTACGGACGCTTCAGCGATATCTTCGGCCGAAAAAGCGCCATGTGCATTGCGATGTCTCTGTACATGGCGGGGAACCTCATCGCGGGGTTCTCCAAGAGTATTATCCAAATCATCGTGTTTAGGGGCGTGGCTGGAGCCGGAGGAGGGGGAATTATTGGCATGATGCAGATTATCATATCAGATATTATTACGTTGAGAGAGAGGTGTGTGTTTTTTGTTATGTGTGCGCATGATATGTACATGTATACTCACTTGTTCTTACTTTTTTTTTACGTGTAGGGGCAAGTACCAGGGTATCATTGGAGGGGTTGTTGCTATGGGGTATACAGTTGGACCGGTACGTGTACTTACTAATTTATTTTTTCAGTTCTTTATTTCGTCTATTGGTTCGTTTCACTAATTGGGATTATTTCTTTCTTATATAGGTCATCGGAGGCGTTTTAGCTGAAAAAGTCGGCTGGAAGGTGAGTCGTATGGTTTATAGGATGTCATATGTTATCAACTGACGAACCTTCTTTCTTACTCTCAATTTCCTTAATCTGCTTTTAGTGGTGTTTCTGGGTACGTAAAAATCATAAGCGATAGCCTGAAGACACCACGTTGACGCTTACTTATCCCCCTTTGCCCTCCTCGTACGTAGGTCACTCTGCCGGTGGCCCTCACCGCGACGGTGGTGGTGGTTCTGGTTTTACCTCTGAAACCTGTTCAGGGTGATATGCGCAAGTGAGGCGGTTTCAAGCCTTCGTTTTCCTAGTGAACTGATTTATATATATAGAAAATTGCTGGTCGTGGATTATCTTGGAGCTATTTTAACACTCGTGGCGTGTACGCTTATCATGCTTCCGCTTATCTGGGTGAGTGGTATCATGCCGTTTCGGCTACTGGACGTAACTGACGATTCTTCTCCCGTTGTTTTTTTTTTCACTTTCCTTTGAACAGGGTGGAATTACTTTCCCGTGAGACTTCATTTAATTCCAGGTAGAAGTAGCGTCCCTGACTCTCCGTCATTGTTATTATTACAAGGTGGGTTTCGGCTATAGTTCTTGCGCCTCTATGTTCTGGGTTCCTGGTCGTTTTGATTTTTTGTCTTTGGGAATGGAAGGGTGCGCGGTTGCCTATTGTGCCAAGTGAGTAACGTTTCGGGATTTGGTGGTCGTGTCGTGCTCCCGCCTATGCTCCTATGCCTCATAGTTGGCTAATATCTCGATTTCTTTTTTTCTTTGCAGTGTATATTTTCAAACACCAAACGGTCTCGGGGGTGTATATCTCCATGTTTGTCAAGTAAGTCACTCCAAGTTGGATGGTTTTATGTTTGTTTATTCGTTCAACTTGTCATTTTCTAACATTTTCGAACGGTAGCGGCTTTGTATTCTTTTCTTCCCTTTATTACATCCCGCAATTCTTCCAAGTGGCGCTGGGGTATTCGCCGATACATGCAGGTATGTTTGGAGGTGTGAGTTTCATGGTCTTGGATTTTTATTGATGAATTGTGGCCTGTTTTGTTGCTTTTTAAAAAAATTAGGTCTATTCTTGATTCCACTTTTGATTGGACAGATGAGCTCCAGTTGGATCGCTGTAAGTTGGGCTGACTGGATTATTGCTGGTATCTTTGTTCATGGATCATTCTTTTGCCATGTTTATAGGGAATGACTATAAGTCGGACTGGTCGTTACAGGGTGCGTTCAGTCGGAATTTCTCATCGATTGATATACTTACCCTACTTATATAAGGCTATCGTCTACTCTGGGTTCGGAGTACTTGCGATCGCCTGTGGATGCATATCGACGTTCAAGGAAACAACTGCAAAAGCTACAATGGTGGTACTCATGCTTCTCGCTGGAGTCGGAAGCGGTATGGTGAGTCATGGTTTTGGTCCTTGGATAGTTATCCTCGAGTTGAATTGACACCCCTTACTAACTATCTTGTGCTGCAGACAATGCAAACTACTACGGTTGCAGTACAAGCTGCTGTTGCGAGGAAGGATATGTCGGTTGTTACGGCATTCCGGAATGTATGTAAAAAGCTCTTCCTTTTCTTCATGGCCACTATATGGGTATTGACAAAAGAGCGTATTTAGTTTATCCGTATGCTTGGAGGAGCGTTTTCGCTATCCATCGCGTCTACTTTGGTGTAAGCTTCTTCGAGTTTTTCACAGTTTTCGATATGATTTCTAACAACATTGCCTATTCGGCTCTCTTCTACTGTTCCTATTTCCTGTTTCACCAGAAACAACGCCATGAAATCCACCATGCTATCCTTAGGCCTCTCATCCTCCGCAATCAACTCAATCGTCGACGACCCCACCATACTCGCCAGACCCGGCGCCCTCTCCCTCTCCTCAGAATCCGCTGCGCTGATTCTCACACAAGGCTATACCATAGGATTCCGGAATTTATTTTTCCTTGATGCCTCTCTTGCGGTATTGGCGACTGTGGTGAGCTTTACGATGATTAAGCATAAGGAGCTTTTGAGGGGGGATGAGGAGAAGCTCAAGCAGGAGGGGCTGGATGCGCTTAAGGCTAGGAAGGCGAAGCATGATTTGGAGAAGGGAGGGAAGAATTTTGGGAAGGATGTTGAGGGGCACCCGCAGAAATTGGTGGAGGGAGAGGCGAGGGAATAGAAATGACATGACCTAAAGGTAGTGTCGGATAACGATAGGACATACGTACGAGTTTCACTTGAGAATTCATGTCGAGTCATGAATCATGATACTATAGATGATAGATAGAGATTTTTTGTATGGGTATTATGAATTACTGTACTTGGGATAAATTGCGCTGTAATCTTCAAGTTCGAGTACGGTAGCTTCATAGCATTAACGCACTGCGGCGTACTGCAGCGCGTATATCACAGTCAATTGAAATTTGAGAACAGGTGAGAGTGACTGTCTGCGCTAGCCTGGCTAGCCTTCTTGTAGTTCACGAAGAAACTCGTTCGTGAATAAAGTCTGCGCTAGCCTAGCTACCTAGTCTTTTGCGAAGAGAACACTCGTTCGCATATAAAAGTCTGCGCAATGTCTATAGTATTACTACAATGCAAAGGTCCGTCGTTTCAATCCAACTACTAGCAGTATGTGAAGTGTCCTTGACTCTATACACAAGGTTGTGCATTCACGCTACTGTTCAGTTTAGTCCACGTTCATGTTTCAAGAGCGGCACTCCTCTCGAACCTAAGTACTATTACTTGTTCTTCATCATAAAGCCTTCTTACCTTAGTGGTAGAGCGTTGCACTTGTTAACATGCATGCGTTGAGCTGCTTACAATGCAAATGCCAGTCGTTCAATCCGGCTAGGAGACATAGGGATAACAACTCAGAAGCTCTATCACTTTTTTTTTTGTCTTGGTTCAATCTTGGTTCTATCGGAACAGCAAGCCCAGTACTCCCCTTTTCTAAACCGTCCAGGTTTGTCAACGGCTGGGGTTAACAGTTCTCTCCCAGTATCATCACCCGTTTTGTTCTCAACTTCATAAAGCCTTCTTAGCTCAGTGGTAGAGCGTTGCCCTTGTATAACAAGCCTGCGTTGACCCGCATACAATGCAAAGGCCAGTCGTTCAATCCGTCTGGAAGGCATAAGGGCCTTAGCAGATTATGATTTATATTTTTCTGCCTTGATTCTTTCTATCGGAACAAGCTCTGTACATCCGCATTGCTCAACCGTCCGATTTTATCAAAGGTTGGGTTTTACTAATAGTCAGTACTGCCCTTAGTCCTTTGTATCCGAGTATCATCGCCCGCTTTCTTCTTACATCGATAACGCCTTCTTAGCTCAGTGGTAGAGCGTTGCACTTGTATAGGATGTCAAAGAATACTTAGAATAACTAACCATCAGGTGTTTACAATGCAAAGGCCAGTCGTTCAATCCGACTAGAAGGCATGAAAACGCACCCGAGTCCTGATTTAATTTTTTGTTTCAGCGAGTGTATCGGTACGCATTCCTATTCTTAAAACGATCAGTTGGTCCACTGCTTTCAAGCCAGCAGTACCTCCCTCAGAACTTGTAAGTATCCGAGACTCTGAGTATCATATCTAACCTTTCTTCCCTAGTACTTGATATGAACGCCTCAGCTCAGTGGTAGAGCGTTGCGCATGGATACAGCTCAATTTGCATCCGTATTAATACAATGCAAAGGCAGTTGTTCATCCGACCAAGAGGCATGGTGATCAAGGATCAGTAGTTTTTTTTTTTTTTTTTTTGGATGTATCGGTGCGCAATTGCAAGCTCTGTACATTCCGATTTCTAAACTGATCGCTTTGGTCCACATTCAATGAGTTTCTATACTCAAACCTTGGTATCTGAGCATCATCACCTCCTCTCCCCCCAACTTCATAAAGCTTTCTTAGCTCAGTGGCGGAGCGTTGCATTTGCGTAGCGGATTAACCATCTGGTGTTTACAATCATATGCAAACTAAGGGCAGTCGTTCTTGAATCCGGCTCGGAGGCATATCCATTGAGTCTCCTGTTTTTTTTTTGGACTTGCAATTACTTATTACTGAGAATTTAAAACGTTGTTCCCGCGGTCATCGAGATTTATATCATTCTTTCGGCTGCTCTTGCCTCGGATACTCGATTTCCGTGCAATGACCGCGCTCCTCATTATCTTCTTTCTACAATTTCACACTGTGCTCATTAGCAAAGCGATAGCAAAGTGAGAGAAAGTATTTGATATTATTTTTGTCCCGGTAGTGGTAGTAGTGGTAGTATCATACTAACACAACTCAACCTACCTACTTACCTACCCGGGGCCCAGTCTAGCATCTCCTGCCTGGTCTATCTTTAATCTCCGAGTCATGATCCATATCTGGGTTTCAGCAGTACTACTGCTCTCAATCATCGACGTCTCCAGCTTTCTTCCGCATCTCAGTAACGCCTCCTTAGGTCAGTGGTAGAGCATTGCGAAGTTGTGTGATGGACATGGATCGTTATGGAATACAATGCAAAGGTCAGTCGTTCAAGCCGGCTAGGAGGCGTCAATTCTTGGTGAAGTGTCAGCGCAAGGGTTTTTTTCTTTTTCTTTTGAGTCTTGGAATCAAGTTTATCTTTTCAGATCTATCGGTAGCAGGTCGGATTTATGTCGTTCCTCTCGCAGCTGCTCAAGCTCAAGTTCAATTTCCGGATGCGCGCGCGCCCAAGTTGATTTGGAGGTACGCCTAGGCATATGTGTCCGAATCAGGAAGTCACTATCAATGATGCACCCAAGGTTGGCGAATATGGTGCACGGTGTACGGTGGTTTGCCCCTGGACCGTAAGTCGGAGCGTCTTGAGATCAGTCGGGCGCTTAGCGCAGATAAATTTTGTAATAAGCGCTCTTGTCGCAGTTAGTTATAGACGACCATCTATCTCAGTATCTGTACGGGCTAGTGTTCAAAGCAAGTTCAAACATCCAAACGTTAACGCTCGAATTTCCAAATGTCATCTTCTGCTTTCCATTTTCACTCGTTAAGCATTTCCAGAGGCTCTAATGTTGCAGGTTTCGTTTTCGACCCAGCGTTCAGACTCGTTCAAACACCTGCCGACTAGAAGAATGCAGCCATGTTGGCTCTCCTCAAACAACGGCTCTCTTGTCGTTATGCTGCACAGCTGTCAGCCAGCCGTCGACGTAGATCTTGTAGGACGAAAATGCCAAAAGTGCGCGATAATATTCTTTATCCTTTTTTTCTAGCTAACATACATGATACTTCGACGCGCAGAATGCAAATTCAGCCGCCTTACATGGTCGACCAGTCCCTCGACTGTTCACCGGGACACTTATGCACAACTTGAACGAACTCGCAAGATATCAGGCGAAATTTCCTCATCGAAGACCGTATCAAGCACTGGAAGGCTCTTTTTTGCAGACAACCTCCCCAAATCATCGCTCCTGGACACCCTGATTGCTGAAAGAGCCACAATTTCTTACTCGTAGACGCATCGAATCCGATGCTGGGTGAGCTTGTTCTGTATTGGGTTTGGGTTTGGGTTTTGAATTTGATTTCCTTCGCAAGGGGTTATCTCAAGGTACGTGTTCCAACGACACTGATTTTACATAATGCGTTCGTTCATGTTTTTCCAGATCTGGGACCATTTTTCAGACTATTCAGACTATCCAGCTTCTCACGGTCGCTTTTGCTTCGACCCTTTTTCGTTTTCTTACATTCCATTGATATATCTGACTTGCCTTACTATACTGGTAGAATGAAAGCTTACGAGCAAAAGCCTATCGTAAAAGATATCGCTCTTCCGTGAAGACTTGATATTTTGATCCTCGTTCGCTGAAAGGTGACTCATGTGCATGAGAATCAACTCCAATTTTTTGCGCCGCATGGGAGGCTCATGACCTCATGGCACTACGGTCTGCTGGAGCGGCTTGGTCCCTCCGAAGGGAATAGTATGACGTCATGGGGGTAGTCGCACGCCGCTGGGGCGCACATTAGAATAGCCTTTTGGGCTTTGGGGCGCAGAACGTCATTTTCTCCAACTCTGACACAGCGATTACTCGTCCAGGCGGTCATCGATTCATCGTTTGTACTCTTGGAGCGAGCTTCTTGTAGGTATTTATACGATTCCGAACACTGCAAACTTAACTACTTTTACAAACTAAACCCAACCTTTACTCGAAAAACTTCATTCACAATCAATATGTTTAGAAACAATAACAACACTACCGTTCCTAACCACACTGGTCGGGATACAGCTCTCGGTGCCGGTGCTGGCGGTGTCCTTGGCCACGAAGGCCATCACGGACACACAGGTCGGGATGCTGCCGTTGGCGGATTCGCTGGTCATGAGCTGGGCCACCACGGCAACGGTACCGCTCCAGGTACTCACGGAAACCGTGATGGGCTAATTGGTGCTGGTACCGGTGCTGCAGTGGGACATGGAGGCGGTCGTGAGTAGCATTTCCTTCCACAGCTTGAATCGAGCTAACTGTATCACAGATGGTATGAGGGACGCTGCCATTGGCGGAGTTGGTGGCGAAATGCTTGGACGTCATCAGGGCAAAAACGCCTATAACGCCCCAGCCTATAACGCCCCCGCCTATGACGCCCCTGTAGCTGGTGCTGGTGTTCCTTCTGTCGTTCCTGCCGCCGCTGGTGCTGGTATGGGTGCTGGTGCAGGTGCAGGTGCAGGAGTAAACACCGGCAACCCAAGTAGAACACACGGCAAAATGACGGAAATTGAGGGGAAAGTCGAACGCGGATTAGGAAACATCGCTGGAAGCACTTCGCTTGGGTAAGAAGCCGATCACCCAATTCGTATAACTGTGTACTGATTTGCTTGTTTACAGAATCAAAGGCGAGAACAAGATCATCGCTGGCCAACGTGAACAGGCTGCAGTTGGCGGACACCGACAAGCAGATATGTTAGAGACGCAAGCTGCCACGCATAGGAATCAGGCGAATGCGATGCATCCGTCTATTTGATCGCATGAAGTAGAAGGAATTTTGTCAATTGTATCACTATAGCTTACTCTTAATGTACTCGAGATACCCAAGTAATCGATCATCAGTCTTCGAGACTGAAGCTTTGTGCAAAACTTTTCTAAGCTAAGTAATAGACACACTTGTCGTCGCAGGGGCTAGGTGATTTTGCCGTGCAGCCGGTGCGTGGTGCGTGCACATATATAATTTTTTTCAGCCCGAAATATGTATTTTTGTAATATATACTAACATTATCGACTTCATATTAATGAACTTTTTGGCCAATTGGCCCAAAGAGGTAATTCTACACTGCTGCACGAAACTTTGGCAGATTTCTAGAAGTATTGATGGTAAAAGAATGTAAAAATGTGTTTTTAAAGATTCTGAATAATCTTCCGAAGATTTTGAATAATACTCGTCTTTTCGAATCTTTCAAGAGCAATCTTGCATACACAAAAATTCTACCTAATTAGTAGTAATATCGAGTCTTAGATACACAATAATTGTACGCATCACGCATCACTTGCACGCACCGGCACGCACCCGGCACCACTTGCACACACCCTCGCACGCACTATGCACGCACCCCGCATCACTTGCACGCACCCACAAAATGATGATGGCAGGTGCGTGCAAGTGATGGCGGATGCGTGCAAGTGATGGTGGGTGCATGCAAATGTTGTGGGTCTTTTCAGCAATGTTTGTGTTTTTTGTAGACATTGGAACCTGTACATACACCTGTACACCTCTATACTACTCTTGCCTTATCAGGCAGCCTCCTATGTGCCTAGTGCAGGTCAATTTACTTATGTTGATGATACTTACACTACTTATCTTTAAGTGTACAATCCAAGTTGCAGCTTTGGGGACAGATATAAAAGAAAGGCTCAAGAAAGGCTAGTAAATTCTATAGTAGAAATAACTTTACACAACGAAGTGGACTTGTCCCAGTTGACACGCGCGCACTTGCACGCACCACGCTCCGCATTTGCACGCACCAAGCACGCACCACGCACCGGCTGCACGGCAAAATGTATGTGCCGCGAATAGTCATCGCGACTATCGGTTCACAGCAAATCAATCTACAATGACCATCGTTTGTAGCGGCAGCCTTCTTTCGTAGGATAAGTCAAGGAGAAAGGACGTCGAATTAACTTGTTATACTCCCGAGCTCAGTGGCCATCGATTCAAGTCAAGTTTTCGTCTTATCCAGTTCACAGGATGTTCGTCGGGCACTAGTTTGTATTTACTTTTCTCCTCGCCATGTCCCCTGCGTTATGTACAGTAAAAGCGAAAAACAGCGGTAGCACGGGCACTACAGTTGATATTCAAGGTAGAGCGCGAAAAAGCGGGTGTGAGAAATAGTTACTTGCACTCGAAAGACAGCTCTAGGCCTTCACAAGCTTCCAAACGAGTAAAGAAATCCCCACTTTCAACGCGCCACTTCGGAAAAGCGCAGTGTACCTTCTGTAGGCGACTAACCCCTCTATATTCCTGCATGTCCGGCCACCAGCGAGATTCCACG
Organism: Rhodocollybia butyracea; assembly: GCA_015501585.1. NCBI lineage: Eukaryota > Fungi > Basidiomycota > Agaricomycetes > Agaricales > Omphalotaceae > Rhodocollybia > Rhodocollybia butyracea. The sequence continues at coordinate 291,313 of JADNRY010000027.1, forward strand.
AATTCAGCGAAAGAAACGTCGTAGGCCTCCTGCTTATCATCACCGAAATATCTGGATTCACAAAACACAAACCGAGTCAACTTTGGAACAAGGATAGCAACGTCACGTTGGCCCTGAAACTTGAGTGTCTCGAATATGCTCTTTCCTTCAACTCGGGGGCAGTTTAGAAGTTCAAGTTTCTCAAGAAAAGGAAACAAGGCAAGGAGCGTTGTCAGTTCATTCGTCAAGATTTTGACAACTCGCGACAAGGTCAGCTCTTTTATTGGGGCAGCACAGCGACGATGGAATTCCAAGAGGGGTGAAAACGGCGAACAGCTCTGCCCATGGCGGGTCTCCATAAAAGATAGTTTAAATGAGATGAGATTGGGAGCCGTCAACGAATCCATGAAGGTGGAATAGCTGTCATCACGAGTGGTTAAGGCAAGCGAGGTCAAGGCCAGGAGTTCCAATGGCTCAGGCTCAAACATTTGGAATGAAAGGATGAGGACCACGACATTACTGAATACTTTCAAAAATCGCAATGGAAGAACGAGACCAACGTAGATAATACCCGTTGGGAGGGAAACAGTGCAAGAAAGGTCTAATTCGAGGATCTGGTCGCTAGGCAGGGTTGTTATGGGATTCCAGTTATAAACAAGGCCACCAACTGCTGTGAATCTGCGAAGTCGAGGGCAATCTCTAAAAAATGTCCCATCCGACTTTTTCCAGCCTTTCTTGCTCTGTTTTCGGGTGACAGTAGTGATGAGTTCCAGCTCTTCCAATAGAGCGAAAGATCTCCGGGGCAGGTCAATGCAATGGATACCCTCGAATGGCAAGCGCAAGCATAAAAGACGTATACGGGGACAGAAGGGAATAAGAATTTCCATGAATGCTGAGATTCTGTCGGTACTGTAAGATTCCAGGTCAAGGTCAATCGTAGTGATTGGGAGAGCTCCGCTGCATTGAAGGTAATTGGGAATCATGGCGGCAGAAATAGAGATTTTACGCCGTGTACTACGATGAATATACTCCGTCCATAATTGACAAGTTGAGCGAGCTGTGACCCTCCACACAAAGCATACATGGGACATTGTGACGGGGTGTACCGGCCCTTTTGTGGATGCTTTTGTTCTATCCATCGAGTCGCCGACTTGACGGAAGATCTGCGATAAAAGTTCCGGGTGCAGACGACGTACAGGCGCAAGGATATTGCGGATAGATGCTATCTCCGAGAGTTCCTTGTTGTGTTGCTGAGTAAGCTCGTCGAGGTCGCCATTTGAGTCAAGATCCTCTTCCATCATGAGAGATAGTTTTTCGGCGAATAACTTTTTCTCGTCCAACCGAGAGAGCAAAAATTGTCTATCTCTCGAAGATAGCCAGACGGGATTCTCTATGCGAGAAAGAGAGAGAAAACTCGACATTCTGTTTGAGTTGGTAACACAAATGGCTCAGACCGGTAGCATATTAGTATGAGTAGAAGCATATACTCACTATGACAGACAAAGGGCAGCCAACGGGGATGTGCGAGTAAAAACGCGAGCAACTGATGAGAAGTGTGAGGAAAACGTTCTATGCGTAATACGAAACACTCACAGGTGGGAGCAGGAGTCGTGAGGAGCCTTGTTTGAGTGTTTTGAATTGTCAAGATATTGTACGAGTAAGATGAGAGTGGAAGAGAATAGAGGGTGGGGATTCTTGAACAGGGTAGTCACGTCACGTGACACTGGCGTCTGTTCGTTAACGGGCTCCTATCGCATTCCTGATTAGCTGCGATTTATCTACCGTGGTGAGTATCTAAATAATTTGTTTCTATGTAGCTTATCGGTATGATCTATGTGTGTAGATCTCCGACTATCTCTCCCTCCCTCGCATAGAGAATTCTTTCTGGCTATCTTCGAGAGATAAACATTTTTTGCTATCCCGGCTGGACGAGAACTTGCTGAGATCGCCTCTATCCGTAATATCCTTGCACCTGTGCGTCGTCTACACCCAGAACTTCTATTGTAAATTTTCTATCAAGTTGTCGCCTCAGTCAGAGCCACATGGAGGGGCCCAATGCACCACCCGTCGATCGCGATGTCCCATGTATGCTTTGTTTGGAGGGTCACAGCCCGCTCAACGCCCAAATTATGGACAGACTATGTGGATCGCAGTCTGAAGCGTAACCTCACAGTTTTTGCCGCCGTGGTTCCCGAATACCTTCGATGCAGCGCGGCTCTCCCAATTATGGTTGATATCGACCTTGAATCATGTTCTCCCGAACAGGTTTCTACATTCATCAAAACTCTTGTTCCCCTCTGCTCCCGTGTACGTCTTTCACGCTTGTACTTGCCTCTCGGGGGTATCTAAGTATGCCTCAGTGCGTTTTACATGCTTGGAAGAGCTCATCATTGCCTCACGCCGTATAATGGCCTTAAGCGATCTCAACACAAACGGGTCGGATGGGACATTCTTTAGCAACTGCCCACAACTACGTAGATTCAAATCGGTTGGTGACCATAACTGCCAGTGGAATTCTCCAACTCTTCCTCACAAACAGATGCTCGAATTCAATCTTGCTTGCATTGGCGAGCCGTCTCCAAGTTCCCCTGTTGATATTACCAGGCTACCACTGGCAATCTTGAAAGGATTCAGTAATGTCATTGTGCTCATTCTTTCGTTCCCAGAATTCAAGTTCGAAACATTAAAACTCCAAGCCTTAACCTCACCTGTCTTGAGTACCACTTATAATGGTTGTTCCGCCTTCATGGATCCTATGACGGCTCCTAATCTCATCGCATTTAAACCGTCTCAGTCGGGTGGTAGGAGCCATCCGAGGCCTCGTTCACTATCTGAACACTTCTCGGCATTCCAACAGCGCTGTAACCCTCCTATAAAAGAGCTCACGTCGTCACAAGTTGACACCATGTTGATGAATGAACTTATAGCGCTCCTTACCTTGTTCCTCTACTTGAGAAACTCGAACTTCTCCGGTGCAGGCGAATCAATGGGGGCACTCGAGTTCAATGGTCTAGTTGACATTACTAGCCTTGTTCCAAAGCTAACTTGCTTTGGTTTTTGTGAATCCCCACTGTATGTTGACGATGTCAACGAGTGAGTGGCTTATGACACTGCTTTGGCTGAATTTGTGGAGTCCCGCTGATGGCCAGACATTCAGGAATATGGGGGTATTCGCCGCCTATGGAAGGTACATTACACTTTCCTGAAGGGCCGCATACCAGGTAAGGAATTCTTTTCACGTTTGGATGCTTGTGATGGCCTGGAGCTGTCTTTCGACTGGACTCGGAGCTGCAGGTAACAGGATCAAAACCGAACTACTACTTATGCATATCTTCGAGCTCTCTATCACCCTATCTTTCTTACTCTCTTGCCACACCAAGCCTTATGTTACATATAGTGCTCATCCTACAATTGCTGCAAGGCAGGGAATATTGTGTACTTACTAGGTGAAGACTGCTTAAGAAAGTGACAAAAACTTTAAGTTGAAAGTGATGGCTAACATACTATTTCCGACTGGCGCACAACAGACAGAGGCCTGGATTGATTGTGGATCAATCCGGGTGGATTTTTCTATTTCTTTAAAGATTTGTCATGATATCGAGAGGCTGCAGACATCAATAGGAGAAGTTGAGAACAGCCAAAGAGGAGTTAGCCAGTCGAGGATTAGAGTCAAGAGCAAGTCTAGATTAAAATATACTGTACACGTTGCACTAATAAGGAAATTGGGGAATGAATGAAGAGAAGAGAAATAAAGAAAATCCACCAATGATCTCAATCAATGTACGATGATTCCCCTCAATTTCCGAAGATATCTTTTGGCTTTTAATGAATGCACTCCCAAACAAGATAAATGCATTCAGGGGACGCGGGATGTAGGGTAGGCGACACTGAGCAGCGAGGATGGAGTTGGTAGGTGGTCGTTGAACCAACGGCACCACTAGTACCGTTTCCAAGGCCAACAGACACCGCATCGCATGTGCGCCCTAAGAGGAGGTGGGCCCGTTACCGCCAAGGGCCCCTCGTTTAGATGGACCCGGTCTCGTAGACGAGAGGTAGTAGCTGTCGCGAGACTCACATCTGGGAGGAAGGTGTAGTTGAATTCTGGAGGGCCAGAGGAGTAGGATGCTCCTGTGTCCATCTGTGTCCATATCATCTGCTCCTTTTGTCCCCCCTGGTCGCCTTGGTACGTTTGGGCAAGTCAAACTTTGCAGTGCTATAAACTCCATAGTTCCTGGTCGTGGTTATATCATCTTGATGGACTCAGGTACGATGTAGCTGTGATTGATCCACCTCAACTCCAACTTCTCTCCAAAGCTCTCAACATGATCAGTCATTCTATAATAAAAAATCGAGGAAGTGTCGAGGGACTAAGTCTTCTCATCCATTGCCAGTGTTCATCATTCCTGGCAAGAACAGTAAGTATGAGAATACTTGGTCCTTCGACATGTATCGGAACAAGAATTATAGGTACCAGTACACTATACAGCTGTGGTAGATGTGTTTTCCAACTTCCCTCTCGAGAGTCGAGGATCGGTAGGCACTGCATTCATCACTTAAATTCACTTTGCCAAACTGGGAGCAAAAATCACTCTGCCAGTTTGTTGGCAGAGTCGTGCAAATGGGCCTCCAAAACCCAGTGAGCAACACGTTCAACTCTCATTAAGACTGTTGCTTGCCAATTCTCAAATCACCATTTCAAGATGAAACAATAATTGACACCAGGGGCGTTGACCATGGCATCTGATTTTCAGATGCTTTGATATCATCTCAATTGACAACTATCTTGAATGGCATCTGCAGATCATGCATTGGCTTTGTCGCACTTTTATATAGAGATCTGAAGTAAGGCTGATCTGCCCCACAAGTCAATGGCCACTTACCCTCCCAGCAAGTCTCAAAGGTCTTAGAAAATTCAGTGTTATAAGCTTTGGCTCTGCTTCAAAGACCAGGACCGACCTTTGAGACTTGTTAAAGAAATAAATTCGCAAGAAAGATCAGACTTATGTCCAAGTCAGCTCTATATAAAAGTGTGACAAGGTCAATGCAGGGTGATTTTCAGATGCCGTTCAAGGTGCCTATTGGAATGATATTAAAAGTTAAAACATCTGTGCCTTAACCATCTGCATACACATATTGATATCTATTCATCTATCTCTGCATTCTCGTGACCCCCAGGCTGCTAGTACTTATACTCATGTCTCCAAAAATTGGTGATCAGCACTCTACTTTTTGGCACCATGTCAGACTCATCCAGCGATCAGGCCATCGCTGAATCACTATCTTTCCAGTATGTTCAAAACCTAGACTTTGTATGAAGATTATGTCACACTACCATTAATATTATAGGTTGGGCGGCTACGCGACGCTATCTTGCTTAGGTCAGATTGGCCTCTAGTCGAACTCCAGAGGGTAAAGTATTTTGCTTATGCTTTGAACCGCAGTTTTATTGGTCTATGACTTTCTCCTCACGCTCCCCGCTGAACTTCGGTTGATATGGTCCCGCCGACTGACTGGCACTTCGGTGATACTCATTCTGAGCCGCTACAGCATTCTGCTGTCCCCAAATTTTTATGGTGGTTTTCAACACCACACTCCCAGGACAAACTTTGACAGATACAAGGTTGATTTGCCCATTTGACTTAAGTGCAGTGTGCTTGACTCAATCCTATATTGTGCCCAGCTGCACTATGGAAGGAAAAACAATGAATTTGATTGTCTGAGACAATCATTTTTTGAAAAAACAATCATTTAGATGTTTTTTTGCCAAACACTCATTTTGGTTGTCTTGAGCAAACAATCATTTAGAATGCCCATAACTTAGGACAATCATTTTGATTGCCTAGTATTGAGGACAATCAAAATGATTGTCTTGAGTAAGCAATCATTTGGAGTGCCTAATCTAAGACAATCATCTGGATTGCCTACTATTAAGGACAGTCAACATGATTGTCTTGAGCAAACAATCATTTAGAGTGCCCAACCCAAGACAATTGGTGAGACTGTCTCCTATTGAGGACAATCATTTAGAGTGCCAAGAATTAAGACAATCATTTTGACTATTTAATGTCAGGGTGGAGCAAGGTAGTTTATTCAATCCTCAGAAAAAATAGCATCTAGCTTAGACATGATACCTAGGGCTCGGCACCGTGACCGTCTATACACGGCTTACGGGTACCGTGGTACGGGTCCGTGTCCGTACCGTAGAAGAAAAGGCAATGACTGATACGGTACGGTCACGGTACGGTGAGACCCATATATTACTGTCCGTAAAATACTGTCACGGCTGTAATACAGTACAACTGCAAGTACCTGAGGTACTGGTCGATCCGTCCCACTCAGATACCATCAAACCCTGAAGTCACATCAAAGTCACGGTAAAGGCGCTGAATCCGGGCAGGGTCTCGGCTTGAACTGCTGTTTCTAGTCATAGCCATCACCGGGCGCTTCGGGTACTGTACCATTTTCAGCCGCCCCGACCCAGCCCGACACCTTGCCTAAATTATTTCAGAATTGTAAGTATCATGCAGGCCACAATAAGTTGATGATAAGGGCCTCCCAGTAGGTACTTTGCAAGCTCCCAAACTAGCACTGTATGAAACATCAGAATGCTAAAGTACTAGGAGGCACTTGAGGAGGCAGCTGGAGGATAATAATATATGGATTTCTTCCTTTTGTCTATCGTTATTTCTTTCTTCCATAGCTTCGTATCAAGCCTACTTATTTATATGCTGTTCATCATCTGCAGGAATACCCTAACATACCCCAGGAATACCTGTCGTTGTGAGGCGAGTTTACTTCAAGTTCGTACTGTCTTTCAGGGGCGCTGATGCGCTACCTACATACACTATACTTACTGACAAGCCAGTCACTCCGTTGTCACTTTTGGCCTCTCGTAAGGATAACATAAGGATCGAGTGGGACAGATCGAACCCGTACTCGCAAGTACCTTGTATACAACACCTTATGACTCAGCCCTGAGGCAAAATTATATTTCTTTTGGACAAGCCCTGCATGTCACCTCAGGCCTAACCTCATTTCTAGTTCTTTGGCCCTTACATCACCTCACGTATCATTTTGGGCCTACGACGTTAACATCTGAGAGAGCTTGTCACAAGCCTAGTACCATTTACAAGCTCTCTCTCATTGCCTCTACCACCAGATCAAATACTAAAGTTTCTTCTGAGTACCAGTGCTTGAATATATAACAATTTTGGAGCTTTTACTGCTTGTTGGTGCTAATACGGTTGAATACCCGTTTACGGACGGTATGAACCCGTATCTGTACCGTAATGCTTTCTAACCTGAAATTTACGGTACGGGTACGGGCACCCCGTTGTTTATACGACCCGTATTGGGTACGGCCGTGCCCGTATACAGTACGGTGCAGAGCTCTACACACACAGAACGATCCAAAGGACAACTTAGCAATTTTGACAACACTAGGGACAAGTGTAGCATCTCAAAACACAATGGTATCCAATGTCCGTCGACTCGGGAGGTGATAGGAAGTGCTAGAGGGACATTGTACCCTCCTACACCAGTTGCAGTAGTCAAAAAATAGCAGCTGGAGAAGACAACACAGTAGAATCATGAATGAAATTAGCAGAATTGCACGTAGCTGACATCATAGCTTCAGTACTCGGTTGGATTCGCTTTGGTGCGCATATCCTCCAACAAAAGACTTGGTGCTGGGGATTAAACTCGGGCAATGTCTCAGATCAAACAGAATGATTGCCAGCTAGCCTTTGCACATCCAAAGTAAAATAACACTTAGCTGGCTCGGAACTCAATGTCGACTCCATATCCATCTTCCTCACATCTCTAGAACCTCCTAGGAAGGTTTCCGAGGCAGTAGGGACATCTAGGATCACTGTAGGCTCAAGAAGCTTGAACTTGTTGCTGATGCACTATGCTGGGTTGCTCCAACGCTGGGAGAGTAATTTTTCCGAGATGGTGGAGTCGATCTGGTGTCCATGGCTCTCAGGAACATCATATTGAATAATGGGCTCGCATGTGGTGATATTCAAACTATTCAGTCCAGGTTGGGGCTCACGAATTAATTCTGGCGCTTCTTCAGGCTTAGTGGAACACTTCATTGACTCAATATTGATCATTGTAACATCCCCAGAACCTCCTAGGAATTTTTCCGAAGCTCTGGGAACACCTGGGAGCATAGTAGACTTGTCAGTAAAATGAAACTTGCGGTGAGACACTTTGTGCAGTTGCTGAGGCGCTGGAGTAATAATTTTTGGAAGTGGTGGAGTCGATCTGGTGGTCTTGGCTCGCTCGGAACGGTTTGTACTCAAGCTCTTAGAAGTCTCCTTTTGTGAAACAGGCTTTGGAATCAAAGGTAGTGCATGTCTAGTTGCTGTAAGTACCTTGGAGTTGTTGTACATCAAAATTGTTGAATGAGTAATTCATAAGTGAGAAGGCTCATCACGTGTAGGTGCCGCAGTGACAGAGGACGTCTGTAGATATCCAAAATGTATCTAGATTGTTGAGTATCAAAGGTCAGAAGTTGATCAGCAATAAGTCAATTCGTGTCAGGACAGACCCCTGGGCCAATAGGATGTACTCCGTCCAGACCAAAAGGATTACCGCGTATAAAATAACGCATGACAGGATCAAAATCAATTCGGCGCATCTACTCAAAACACCATCGGACCCAACAAAAGTACTTGTAATAGTCCAATGGAACATGATATACAAAGACAGCAACAATGCGGAAGTTGTAGTGGCCAAAACACCCCTTTCCATTCTTGCACCTCCATATAATGGTTAGCTACTCAAAATATATATCTTTGCCTATGCAGCCTTTGAAATCTGCTTGCCAATAAATCATGATACCTAGACAGCAACAATGTGAAAGTTGTAGTCGCTATCAATGGAAAACGCCCCTTTCCTTGCATTGGTCCTTGCCTGAGGGATCGCTATAACACTAGTCCAGTTGTCGATTCCTGCTTGACATACTTTAAAATTACAGTCATCGCTCGCCCCCGTGCATAGGCAAATATATATTCAATGTCCTTACATTATTTGCAGGTACAGAAGCTTGGATCCCTGAGGAGGAGCTCTATATAACATCAAATGCTGCCAATGTAAGAGCTAACGAAGTACGCAGTAAGCTACAGCTCAGAGATAAGAGAACACTCTATATTGATAAATACCTAACGAAGTATGCAGTAAGCTACAGCTATGGACCTCATCAGTAAAAGTAAGTATAAAGGAAGTAAGTAGGCTCACCTCAGAGATAAGAGAACACTCTGAGGGGCGCGATACGAAGTATCTACAAATATAAGTAAAAGATACGCGGCCTCCGCAGGTGGTGCAGAAATACGAATAGGCTATGAAACAAGGTACAAACATATAATAGTGCATGTTTAAGGATAGGATCAAGAAATATACCGCAGGATGAGACGCTTTGTGGAGTAATGGCCCGAAATACCTAGTCCGGCACTCGGAAAGTCCAATCCTAGTGATTAATCCCGATGATGTCAACTGCATTTATGGAAAATCGCGTGACGTCATAAGAATCAATTCAACACTCCCCCTCAAAGCGAGCTCAGCCCAAGTTCCGAAGCAAAGTGCTTAACCTTTGCAGAAGGTAAAGCTTTAGTGAGAGCGTCGGCGACCATATCCTCGGTAGGACAATAAACCAAATGAATAGAACCTTCGCTGACAACCCAGCGAATAAAATGATAACGAATGTCAATGTGTTTAGTACGAGCATGATATTGATGATCTTTAGCAAGAGCAATAGCAGATTGATTATCGGAGAAAAGAGTTGTTGGATCACAGAGGGGATAGAAGACTTGAGTCAGAAGACTCCGAAGCCAGAGACCTTCCTTGGCGGCATGAGTTGCGGCGACATATTCAGATTCTGTAGTCGATAGAGTAACCATTTCCTGTCGTTTAGAAGCCCATGAAACAGCGCCGCCATTGAGAATAAATGCGTACCCAGTGACAGCATGCCTGTCCTCTGCCATATTCCCATCTGCATCGGCATACCCAATCAAGTTTCTCTCCGCTCCGCCATAAGTCAACCATAGGTCCCTTGTACCGTTCAGGTACCTTAAACACACGCTTCACAGCGTCCCAGTGCTCCTGTCCTGGATTCTTGGTGTATCGTGAGAGTGTAGTGACAGCAAACGCAATATCGGGTCGAGTTCCAAGCATCGCCCACATCAGTGAGCCAATAGCTTCATGGTAGGGATGTCGCGCATAGCAGCAATATCGGTAGTGGAAGAGGGAGATTGCGCGGAAGAAAGGTGAGCATTTGGATCCATAGGGAGGGAAACAGGCTTCAGATCGCTGAATCCATATCGGCAGATAATAGAGTCCAGATAGGCGCACTGTGAGAGCGCTAGAGTTTGGCCCTCACGGTCCCGTCGGACCTCGATCCGAGAATCCAATGTAGAGCCCCTAAGTCAGTGACTTCGACATGGCTCCGCACACCATTCTTTACCTTCTCGACATCAGCCAATGTTGATCCCACCACTGTACAATCGTCGACATGCACAGCGATAACAATACTCTTTCCACCTTCCTTCTTGTAGAAGACTGCCTGATCCACTTCGCACTGCTTGAACCCTAACTGCAACCAAAATCTCTACCAACCGCTGATACCAGCGACGGCCGCTCTGCTTCAAGCCATAAAGAGTTTTGAGGAGATGGAGGACATGACGAGATGATGTACCGGGTTCCGGAAAGCCAGGAGGTTGAGACATGAAGATCTGTTCATTCTCGGTGAGTTTACCGTTCAGATATGCGCCTTTATGTCGATCTGATGAACTTCCATGTCAAAGTGAGCCGCCATCGCAAGAATAGCGCGAATAGAAGCCATGCGTGCAACCGGCGCATATGTATCGAAGTAGTCAACTCCAGGAACCTGAGAAAAACCTTGAGCAACAAGATGAGCCTTATAGCGTACCACATTTCTGGCTGCATCTTTCTTTGCCTTGAAGACCCACTTGGAGCCAACAACGTTAACTCCTTCCGGCTTCTTGACAACTTCCCAAGTACCCATATCCGTCAACATCTTCAGTTCCTCCTCTATAGCCTTCTCCCATAACGGCCAATCAGGACGACGTTTCGCTTCAGCTAAGGTGCGTGGTTCAAGAGCTTCGGCATCACTAGTCTCAGCCACCATAGCATACTCAAGGAGAAAATCCTCATCCTCAAGCAAGTCTACCAGACCCGCTTCACTCTCCCCTCAAGCTTGCTAACGGGCGCAGGAGTAGATGGTGTTTGAACACCTGACGGTAAGTGGGTACGGCCTTCGAGAATATCATGGACGCGCTGGCTAGGCTTCCGGATGCGACGAGTAGGTTCCGGCTCTGGATCAGGAGTTGGTTCAACATGGGGTACTGGAGTAGAAGAAGATGGTTTCGTCTGAGAAGGAGGTTGCTCACTGGGAGTCGGTAAGTTGATATCCCAGTCCTCCCCCTCAACGCGACTGACTCCCGCCATCTTGTCACTGTAGACGTTACGCTTGACTGTGATTGAATGGGAATCTGGCCAATAAACACGAAAACCTTTACGCTTTTCACTCACGCCCACCAACGTCCTTCTCTAACACGCCCGCCAAGCTTATCTGTCATGCCCCGTACTCCCGCTCTATTCTCGTTTCATTCCGTCGGTTCCGCTCTCCGACTTATCCCGTTAGTTCCGCTCCCGACTTCTTCTCGATGGCGCAATCACAACCGCCATAATTACCTATTACTAACTCTTCCACAAGTCTTACTCACTACCTTTCCGTCTCTCCACTTGCCTTGTTCCATTCCGAGATATGCCCTTGTATTATTTCCGTTCCCGCTCGTCCCTTGTAGTACTTTCCCTTTCACCTTAACTGATTGTCTACGTACTTTTCACGACCCTGTATATCCTCCTTACTCTTAAATACTCGTCGATATCTCTGATACTCTAGATTTGCTATATTGAAACAACCCCCAGTTACCGACTCATTTCCCGACTTATCAGTTTCTTTTACTCTATTTCTTCACTCTATCGTTTTCTTCACTCCGCAATATACTCTCTTCGATTCCGATTCATTGCGCTCTATCAAGTCAGCTTCCGCTCGACTTGCCGCCGCCAATAACTCATATTCGAAAACGCTTGCGCCCAGCGGGTCCTACCCTTAGAGTCGGAAACCTATTCCGTTCCTAGGCTTACTCGTACGGTTCATTCTATTACACTTCCGGATTCCGCTCGTACGTTTCACGTCGTGCTATTCCCAGATCGAGTACACTATCATCGAATCATCCCGTCGGAAACGTTCCGCCGCTTCTATTCGAGATAGTACATCAACCCGTCGCAATAAGGATCCGCCTAGATCCTTACATTATCGCCCTTCTCACCCCACTCGCGCAAACCACGCAAGTCCGGTTTCTGCCCAGTTGATGCCTCTAAAGGAGTCATCCCATCCAGCGCCTTTGTCGATGTACGGTTAAGGACCCAGACTGCATGACGCACAGCCTCCGCCCACAACGCCTTTGGTAGCCCACTGGAATGGAGCATCGCCCGGACCTTCTCGATGACAGTGCGGTTGTAGCGTTCCGCAACGCCATTGTGCTGAGGGGTGTCATGGACAGTGAGTTTCTGTTTCGTACCATTTGTCTTCAAATAAAGAACAAACTCCTTTCCAGTATACTCGCCGCCATTGTCGGAGTGAAGGACCTTGATGGGGACATCATGCTTGGTCTTTGCCCAGGCTTCATACTCGCGGCAGGAACAGAATGTTTCATCCTTAGCATGGAGAAAATCAAGGTAAGCCCAGCGTTTTGCATCATCGATGAATGAGACATAGTAGCGCTTTCCTCGCAGAGACTGAACCGGTGCTGGACCCCATAAGTCCGAGTGGACTACCTCGCCAAAAACCTTGGCCCTGGATCCTTCCTGTCTCTCCTTTGGTACAGGCTTGCGTGTAGCCTTGGCGTAAATGCAGGACTCACAAAAAATGTCCTGCGGCCCATCATTCTCAAGTCGAACGCCTGTAGCGAAACCTTTCGTAACCATATGGTGAGCAACTTTAGGTGAGATATGACCCATGCGCTTATGGAGTTGGTCTAACGTGATTGTCTCCAGCGCCGCAGCTTCCCCATCCGCAACCTTTCGGTCAACTCGATAAGCACCTCCCTTGTTCTTGGGGACCTCTCCGACAAGCTCACCACCAGGCGCACGGATAGTGCACTTACCATCCGCAAACATCGCCGTAAAACCGTGGTCATCAAGCTTCCCGATGGAGACAAGAGTGTAACCGACTTCGGGGAATACATGACTTCAGTGAGTTCGAGCTTGTTGACATCCACGCCAGCAGGAACATCCACCGTGATAGAACCAGTGCCAGTGGCACTAAATGTCTCTTTGTTTGCGGTACGGAAGGACTTTGGAGGAATTGCTTCGAAGTTCTCAAAGTCATTGCGGTAAGGACTGATATGACGGGTGCAGCCAGAGTCGTATAGCTCGGAGTGAGCACAGGAGGGGCGCCTCCATCATTCATGACAGGAGCTGCAAGAAGAGAGGAAGTGTCGGAGTGAGTAGACAGAATGTCACTCCAGTCTTCTTCAAAGCCATTGGGTAGATCCGGGACTTCAGCATCACCCATGTCCGAGAACAGCAAAAGACCATCGCCGTCGTCAGACACCATGTCGTTACCACCGCACGAAGATGTGGAGTTGCTCCAGGGATCCTCGTCATCAACAGCAAAGGCACCGCCTGCTTCCCAATCGGAATCAGACTCGACCGCCCCTGCGTTACCTTTGGATCCTTGACCAGACCCGGATACTTTGACTTTGCAGTCACGCTTCAAATGTCCCTCCTTTCCGCATTTCCAGAAGGTACACTTTGACTTCTGCGCAGACTTCTGAGGCTGTGCTGGTGAGTTCACAGCGAGTGCCTCACGTCGTCGTTCTTCTCTTTCTGCTTCCCTCCCTGAGCATTCTGTCGACTTTTCTGGTGGTTGTACTCTTCAGCAACAGCCTGAGCAAGGGCCATTGGTGAAACAACCTTGGTCTTGTCGATAATGTGGGTAGACGTAATGATGGAGGAAGCAAAGGTGGAGTAGTAATGAGGGATACCCCGGAGGATAGTAGAACGATGGTCCGAATCGTCAATAGCAACACCTACAGCGGCAAGTTTCTCTTTTTTTGTGTTCAGGTCTTCTAGGAATTGACGAACATTACCCTTTGGAGGGCAAGTAGAGTCCATAAACCCACATCGAAGGTCAACTTCAGCATAGCCAGACTTTTCCGTGAACTCGGAAACAACGGCGGCCCATGCTTCAGTAACAGTACCGAAATGTGTGATCTTCAGTGCAATGGAATCGCAAACCTTGGAAATCAAGAGATTGCGGGCAGTCGCTTCATCCTTTGACCAAGTATGAAGGTCCTCGGCAGACGCAGCATTAGGACCAGTTAAGACGGGCTTGATGTCGACACCGTCAAAGTGGCCCCACTTGTCTTTGCCTTTAACAGCGGCCTCGAAACGAAGTTTCCAGATCGCCCAGTTGGAACCAGAAGCACTGAGTGTAGGGATGTTACTCGGAGAGTATCGGTGAGCGCATTAACGGTAGTGGCAGATGAAGACATAGTTGAGCAATTCGGGGGCCGATAACCTGTAAGAGCTAACGAAGTACGCAGTAAGCTACAGCTCAGAGATAAGAGAACACTCTATATTGATAAATACCTAACGAAGTACGCAGTAAGCTACAGCTATGGACCTCGTCAGTAAAAGTAAGTATAAAGGAAGTAAGTAGGCTCACCTCAGAGATAAGAGAACACTCTGAGGGGAGCCGATACGAAGTATCTACAAATATAAGTAAAAGATACGCGGCCTCCGCAGGCGGTGCGGAAATACGAATAGGCTATGAAACAAGGTACAAACATATAATAGTGCATGTTTAAGGATAGGATCAAGAAATATACCGCAGGATGAGACGCTTTGTGGAGTAATGGCCCGAAATACCTAGTCCGGCACTCGGAAAGTCCAATCCTAGTGATTAATCCCGATGATGTCACTGCATTTATGGAAAATCGCGTGACGTCATAAGAATCAATTCCAACAGCCAACTCTGCACTCGATAACATTGGTTTCGTCTACCAAGTACCCATTGTTAGGAAATAATATTGTTGCTAACGCGCCCATAAAATCCCCATTCCCTCCCTTTGTATCTGGCAAGGTGGCTGTGGGCCAAGTAGTGTGGGCTACCTACCGTATCAGCTGCTGAGCCAGATGCCCGGAGCACATATGCCAGGCGCAATCAGAGAAACCGGGAAACCGGGAGTTCGAGTCACCAGCCGCTCAGACAGTCTAAACGGTCTGAGTCGTTGATGAGGCCTTGAGATGGTGGTAAAGTAGACTGTACAATTTTACACCTGAGCGCGTGAGCCTGAGCGTTGATCTGAAAATATCACAAAAAAGGTAATTTATTTGCAATTACAGACTCGTTCGTCGCTACAATAGCCTACAGAAGCCTATAGACTGACTCAGCGTGAAATAGCCCTCGGACATAATGACTGTCCGAGCCTGACTCGGACAACTTGTACTTTCCATTTTCCGTCTCCGCGCAATATGTGGAGCACGGAGTCCGGCTGTTTCTCAATGGGAGCGCGCCGGTTAACCTTTACCTCAATGATACAGCCAGCTTATCTACCAAGAATTTTTTCATCTTGCTTCTGATAGTGTACATTGTGTGCATACGAAAAATCCGGGACAAGCGGGATGATCGGAATGAACGGAACGAGATTGACAGATCACATGGTCACGTCAGTTGAACTTACCGCAGCACCAACACCACCAACGTACGCCGTTCCTTCCCTTACCCATCAACACAACCGCTGGATACCTGCAACTTCATGACGCAAATAAATAATCTCTTACTGTAACGCCCGGCCCTCTCTGCAATCCTTTTCGCCGCATACTGGGAATAGAAGCGGTCTTCAAGTTTCGAACATTGCGGTGGCTTTTACTCGAGCTTCTCTATGGCATGCTTGCAACAACAGGATATTCGTTAGGTACTTTTAACGCTATCAACGATACAAGGCCGCGACCATCCAACACAACTTGACGCCTCCCTTTCTCTCCACAGCATGACCGCCCAGACCAATATTGATGCAACCTCCCATTCGAAGGTGCGTGGGTCACTTTAAATTATCTTGTCCCTTGCTCACCAGTCCCTTTCTTTCCTCCAGTGCTGGTGAACTCCGCTGGTGGCTGGATTGTCTTCCAGCCACCATTGTGAGGACGCTCAGCCATCGTATGGATTTCTACCTTGGGTCTGCGTCCGCCTCGCCGCCTAACACACCTTGCCAAGGAGATATCACCGCCGTTGTAAGGACACCCACCGCCAGCCGTTGCTAGATTTGGAGGCGATGAATGTTTCTTCCCCCGTCACCATCTAGTCCCTCGCTTCAACACCTGGCCTCCCCTCGGAGCCCAGTACGTTGTCTATCAACTAGAGACTAGAGTCTAGCGCTAGGCCAACGCCGTTGTATGGCAATTATTGAGTCAATTCCTAGTATGTGCACGTTGCCGCTAATCACGACCCCCATCCTCACCAGCGGCCATGCTGGACGCCATTGTAATCCGTCCAACGATTCGTCAATTGCTACATTCGCGGGTTCCGTGCTGATGCGCGCGCGTGTTTCGTCGATTGCTACATTCGCCGCTTCTGAGCTGACGTGCGTGCTTGCTCTTGTTAGTTTCCCAAGTATTGCTCAGTGACTTCCTAGATAGGACATCAAACTCAAGATTTAGTCTTCCCCCACGTCAACGAAAGGTAACAGTCTTCCAGCTAGCCTCAATTCTAGCCCCTTGTTATGGCCTGCACGACCCATGATTCGCCTGTCAAACGGTAAGCTCCGCTTACCTTTTTTTTCAATCTTCCTCTTTCAGTGTGGTCGTTCCGTGCATCTTGATGGCTCGTTACCATTCAACATCAAGATAAGTTATTTTTTGCTTCGCCTACGCCTACAGTGATTAGCTTATCACGTCCTAACACAGTTGATCTTGGTATGCTCGCTCTCTTCGTTGTACATGCTTTCCAAAAATCCAAGATAAGTTGCCCTCTTCTGACCTCTTGTGTAGAACGGTAGGGTAGAATCTATATGTATTAAATATACTTTTACTACTATAAAGATGCTTGGAAAGCACTTGAAAACCATCAAAGTGATGCTGTAAGACACCCCAAATGATTGCTACACACACTCAGAATGATTGTTCAAGACAGTTCAAATGATTGTTCCAAGCACTCAAAGTGATTGCTGGACAATCCAAATGATTGTCTCAAGACACTGTGACCCATTTCCAAAAACAATCATATTGAGTGTTCTGAACAGTCAATTTGAGTGTTTCATACCATCATTTGGAGTGTTTTTGACAATCATTTAGATAGTCCTGAACTGTTATATAGAGTGGTTCAGACTATCATATTGAAAGGTTAAGACAATCACTGAAAGTAGTTCAGACAACCTATAAGAGTGATTTAGACAATCATTAAGATTGGTTCAGACAATCAATATAAAAGTATAAGACAATCTTTTTGAGTAAACTGGACAATCAATAAGATTGGTTCAGACAATAAATATAAAGGTATAAGACAATCTTTTTGAGTAAACTGGACAATCATTAAGAATGGTTCAGACAATCAATATGAGTGTAAGACAATCATTTAGATTGTGTTTTGGACAATCAAATCCATTGTTTTTCCTTCCCGTAGTGTGACTGCTCTCAAAACCTGCCTGGGCTATTTCTAAGTTACCTCAGACCCAGGCCTCAAGCTAGACAGCTTCACCCTCGTGCAACGGAGGTTACGCACCAGCGTTGAATATGCACCTGATTCCAATTCGGGGCAGTCTGGGGCTCAGTCGATGAAGGTCGAAGAAGATCGAGGAACGCCAAAGGAACGCGGTAGATTGACAGGGTGTTAAATCATATAGTTGGACAGTTAACATATAAGATAAAGCGGTGTTGCGACCTAGTCTAATTTTTTAGCGAGAAATGAATCATTAAAATATCGCTAAAAGAGAAAATAATTTCAGCATCGAAAGCTGTAGAAAGGTCACCTGTGAGAGATCGACTCGACTGGTGCGATTGATATCAGGATACACCCAGAAGCTTACGTGCTGGAATCGATTCAGTACTACGTCTTATTCTGTCTTATTGCTGTCTTATTGACAGTTCTTGCCAACTTCGCTGAAGGGGAAAACCGAGGAACCAATAAACCAATGAACCAATGTTGTTGATGTTGTTGAGCCGAAAAAGACCGAAAAAGCGCTGAGCGGGACACTGCCACTGCTTATTCAACAGCTCCGCGCGGCACGAACGGCGCTTGGCCTCTTGGCCCGAATACTATTGTTAGCGGATCCACAACTTCGGCCCTTTTTTCAACCGTCATGAGGTTTATAACCATCGTGTTTTATTTTTTTACTTCGACCCACTTTCTACCCTCCCGCCACATAAATTATGCGTATCCCTCTAATTTCACGTTACTTCTCGCCTGAAGAAGAAACCCAAACTCATCGCCGTTATCGCAGAAAAGGCGGAGGAGGAAAAGGCGGCGGTGGAAAAAGTGGTAGCAGTAGTAGTACGTTTGTCGTTCTCTTATTTTCTTCGCGAAAGTTTACTGACCGTCTTGTAGGTAGCGGAAGCAGTGGTAGCTCTTCTGTCGGTGCAAAAGGTTCTACGTCCCCCGTAAAATCGTCAGGATCTTCGCGCTCTGCCACGACTTATGGCAATGGAGGTGGAAAAGCGACGACTATACCTTCTGGGCAGATATTCTCGGGCAGATCCCAAGGCGGAGGCACTAGGAATCAGGTTTTCGGCACCAGGTAAATCTAGGTACAATTCGTGGGTCAGTATAACGTTGCTTAAAGTTGTAACTTTTACTAGTACGTATGGAAGTGGATACCCTGGTTTCACTACAAGAGGCGTCGCGAACCGAGGCTTTCCATTTTTCTTCTGGCCCATAGTTTGGGGAGGAGCTGCAGCCGGAGGAGGCGCGTATCTCTTTGATTCTTCTGAGGTAAGTAATCTCTGCTCCGATTCCACCATCTACATATACGAAAATCTAACTTTTTTCCCTAGTATGGCACGCCAGATAATTCGTCCCGTCCCGGAGGTCCAATGATGACTTCAACATTTGTCTCCTCCTCTTCAACTTCCTCCAACGCCACCCTCTCCCCAACAACATTCCACGTTCTCGCAGATAACACTACACTAATCTCCCTCATCTCCGCAATAACCACAAACTGCTCCTCCAACATCAACGCTTCCCTCTCGTCCTCCAACACCTCCAATCCCAGCGCATACAACTCCTCAGATCCAAACGCGCCGCACCCAGAGTCGGCGATAGAGTATTATCGCGCAAGCAGTGTCGTGCTAACGCTGAACGGGTATAATAATTCTGCCGCGCTGAGTAATGACACGTCTGCTCCGAATACCCCGATACCGAGTGGGATTGATACGAATCTCGAGAACTGTTTGAACCAGACGATTGGGGCTGCTGTACCGCTTATTGATGGAGCTATGGCTAGAGGTGCGGGGAGTATCGAAGGTATTGGGCTACT
Organism: Rhodocollybia butyracea; assembly: GCA_015501585.1. Taxonomy (NCBI): domain Eukaryota; kingdom Fungi; phylum Basidiomycota; class Agaricomycetes; order Agaricales; family Omphalotaceae; genus Rhodocollybia; species Rhodocollybia butyracea. The sequence continues at coordinate 310,854 of JADNRY010000027.1, forward strand.
GTCGCTCTTTATTATTTTGTTCCAGGTTTTGTCGTTTTGATTGTGGTTAGGCTACGGATTTGAGTATTATACACGTATAGTAGATAACGTATAATATTATTACTGAACGTTTGAACGTTTGACGATGGATTATCGATCAATCAACAGCTATGCTGCAAGCTTCCCAGTGATGTCATTCCAGCAACATAAGGTACGGAGACGCTCCGAAAATGGCAAATGCAGTCCCCACAAACTTTACATAAGCATTGCATAACCCTCTCACAGCAATTAGCCGATATATTTAGGCTACATCTTCAATGAAACGTACTGCTTTAGTGTAGTGGTTATCGTGTCACACTTGTTGTAATAAGCTTGAGGCTCGCTGTTCAATTTTCGCTTTTGGCAATTTTTTTTCTCCGTTATACAACTTTGCTAGGTAGCCGCTAGCGTTAGGTTAGGTTAGGTCAGGTTAGGCGTTAGGGTTTTTACGCCCGCGCGCAGCGCGGGTTGTTTAGGGTTCGGGGTTGGGTCAGTTAGGGTTCGGGGCTGGGTCAGTTAGGGTTCGGGGTTGGTTGGTTAGGGTTCGGGGCTAGGTTTAGGGTTAGGCGGGGGTCCGGGGGCAGCGCCCCGCTTTAGCGTTAGGGTTGAGAATATATACCAGGCCGGAGGCCTCTCAGTTTAGATTAACAGCCTGAGCGTGCAATTAAGCGCCAGGATCATAGCCACGGATTGTTATGTAACGCTTATGTAAAGTTTGTGGGGACTGCATTTGCCCGAAAATGTGGAAACCTTGTACGCTGATATTAGAACAGCTCCAAAAAATCCGGGAAAGTCATTGAGAGGGAGGATTGCTTACAAGAGTTTCTGTAGACTTGTGCGTACAATAAGAGACTGGATGCTACAAAGTATTAACGTCCCCGTCGATTAGTGGTTAGATCATCACGTTGTGGTTGCGAAAACATCGTGGATTTAGCAACCGTGAAGACGCAGGCTCGACTCCTGCCAGGGACATCGCACTCGATGATGTTGGATGCATTTTTTCTTTCTTCTTCTTCTTCTTTTGTACAGTTCTACTCCTGAGATACTGCAAACAATTTGTAAAGCTGTGCCTGCCATAAGCCATAAGAGACTGGATGGTACACAGTGATATTGAGTGGGGTAGCTGTAGGCTATGGATTTGAGTATATATATACAATGGCAACCGCCCCGCAGTTCAAGGCTCAACAGAACAAACAAAATGTTCGCCCGAAACCTCTTCCTTTGAGTGCCTGTCCGAAGCTATCGTATATCAGAACGATTCTATACATAACCAATTAGTATCTTGTAGTATAAAATTAGGACAAGAAATTAGGACAAGAAAAAAAATATTACACCTTTGGTCTACATTTAGTGTCCCTGGCAGGAGTCGAGCCTGCGTCTTCACGGTTGTTTAAGTTTCAATCAAATCAATTAACCACAACGTGATGATCTAACCACTAATCGACGGGGACATTGCTAACTTGGAGGTAGTGGTCCAATTGTGTAGAATATGTAGGTTGGAAACTATCGCTCCATTTCTGGTTATAATATTTTTTTAATATCGTTTTCACTGTGGTTAGGCTACGCGTGTGAACCTGCGAAGTATTACCAAGAGTATTACACGCATATAGTAGGCAACGTTTAATACACATTACTGAACGTTTGACTGACTGACGATGGACTATCGATTAATCAAGATTCAACAACTAGGCTGCTAGCAATGTCATTCCAGCAACATAAGTTGTTTTATTGCAGGTTATGGAGACACTCCGAAAATATGGAAATCCTTTCCTTTGCCGATATTAGAACATATTAGAACAACAAAAATCCGGGAGCCCTATTGGAGCTCACAAATAATTTCCACCTATTGTCCCACACTAATTATCCCTATCTGTAGTCTGTAGAGGTACATACCATATGAGCCTGGATGCTACACAATGATAACGTCCCCGTCGATTAGTGGTTAGATCATCACGTTGTGGTTTCCCTGTCTTGTGGATAGTAAATTTAGCAACCGTGGAGACGCAGGCTCGACTCCTGCCAGGGACAATGCATTTGATGGTGTTGTATTCATTTTTCTCTTTCTTCTTGTTTTGTACTTATAATTGGTTATGCGTGATAGTTTCAGACCTTCGTGGGACCTTAGACCATCTATAGTACTACAGTACTACTCCTGAGATCAACCTCTACTCCTGAGATCAACCTGAGATGCTGCATGTTGGTATGAGCCGAGACGCTGTACATAGTTTACGGTCCGTAGTCACATGTTACGTCAATTGCTTGTCTTAATACCACGTCGTCGTTTATCGTTCGCGTCCTTTTGTGGATATCCCGGGTCTAAAGTCTAACACTGCACAACAAGCCCTAGGGCCATTAGAGTTGTGCCTGCCATAAGCCATAAGAGACTGGATGGTACACAGTGGTAATGTCCCCGTCGATTAGTGGTTAGATCATTACGTTGTGGTAGTGATCTGGAAAGGCGGTACTGAATTTGGCAACCGTGAAGACGCAGGCTCGACTCCTGCCAGGGACATTCTCCTATGACGATAACAAGAACTACAACAATGACGTTGGTGACATTATAATGATATACATTTTTCTTTCTTCTTTTGTACATATCATTGGTTATGCGTGATAGTTTCAGACCTTTGTGGGAACCTAGACGGTCTACAGTAAGTACTACAGAGATGACGCACGACGAGAATGCCATTTGTAGAGTTGTGTGGGTACCATAAGAGAGTGGATGCTACACAGTGGATAACGTCCCCGTCGATTAGTGGTTAGATCATTACGTTGTGGTAGTGATCTGGAAAGGCAGTACTGAATTTGGCAACCGTGAAGACGCAGGCTCGACTCCTGCCAGGGACATTCTCCTATGACGATAACAAGAACTACATATGCATTTTTTCTTTCTTTCTTCCTCTTTTCTACTTATCATTAGTTATACAATAGTGTCAGACCTTTGCGGTGTAGAAACAGCGGTCAGTCAACACAAGGTTGACAGCATACTCACCTGAGAGTGTCAGGATGTTACAGGAGTTTGTAAGAGTGCTTGTTGAGAGCAGAACAAGTGTCCAGACGAATAGTAGGATTCTTGGTTATTGTTACAGGAAAATATCTACAGTATTTATACTACAGAATATAATAAACCCTATAACAATGTATGAGTCTACTTGAGTCGTACTGCTAAACATAGTGCATATACATGTGCATAATGTACCCTAGAAGATGGAGTCCATATGGTAATTCTGATAGGTATTGTTCATAGGTACTGCAAGGCAGCGTACAAGCTATGTATCATAAGACTAATAGCGAATGGCATAATTGACTACATCTATACGAACCTGCGTAGAGGCTGCATCTAGTGTTTGAGGGTGAGTTTCAACATAGCATATATCGACAGTTCATCGATCGTATAGCAAGTGCATCTAGTCGACTCACATTACTGATTAGATACGACTCATAAGCGGTAATCTAGTTTCAACACTCCCCCTCGCTAAGAATTGTAGCTAAGAAGTATAATTTTTATCGACTTTAAACGGCATTATAGTTTATAGACATATTGCACAGTCTATAGCGAATCAATTAAAGAGAATTCCAAGACTGTTGCGGAATTTCTGAAATTTGACAAGTGCAAGGTTCTTCGTGAGAAGATCTGCAACATTATCATCAGTAGGAACATAGAAGAGTTCTATTTCTTTTGATTCAATGCGTTCTCTGATATAATGATATCGTATATCAATATGCTTGGTTCTTCTTTCTTGTACAGGATTAGATCCCAGAAAGATTGATCCTTGATTATCACCACATAAGGGCAATACAGCGATAGTAATTCCGATCTCAGAAAAGAGAGACTTGAGCCACATAAGTTGTCTACATGAATCAGATAAAGCCATGTATTCAGCTTCAGTCGATGAAAGAGCAACTGTTTTCTGTTTATGAGAAGTCCAGCAGATTGGACCTGTGGCAAGTTTGATAATCATCCCAGTATGGGATTTTCGATCATCTGGATCTGACGCCCAGTCAGAATCACAATAGGCTAAGAAGCCATGGTCAGATCTACCATCAAAGACAAGTACGTAAGTAGAAGTCCCAATTAAGTAGCGCACAATGTAAAGTGCTTTGGCCAGGTGGTCTGGGTTTGGATTCGCCGAATACTGTGAGAGTTTTATAACGGCATAAGCAATGTCGGGTCGGGTGCCTAGCATCAGATACAATAAAGATCCAATTACGCTTTGGAAGCGTTGTCTAAGTTTGGCATCTACACGACCAGTGTTTGCACGAGGAACCCAGGATGAAGGTAATGGGGTTGGGGTGGCTTTGGCGTTAGTTAATCCAAAACGTTCTATGACCTTTCGAAGATAAGGTTGTTGGTCAAGTGTTAAGACACGTTTGGAACGATCCCGTGTAATCCGCATTCCAAGGAACTCAGTTGGTTCTCCTAGATCACGACATTCCCATAATTTCATAAACTCGTTTTTCTTTTTAAGAACAAGATCTTTGTCCTTGCCAAGAAAGAGTGCGTCATCAACATAGATGATGGCAGTTACGGTTTTGCCATTTGATTTAAAGACGTATACACCAGCATCTGAAGAGCAGCGCTTAAATCCCAATTTTCCCATGGAGGCGTTACATTCCTTCCACCAGGATAAGCTAGCTTGTTTCAGTCCGTATAATGCACGATGTAACCGCCATACTTTCGGTGTGCCTTCTTTAATGAAGTCTTTAGGTTGTTCCATGTAGATCTCTTCATCTAGCTTGCCATAAAGAAAAGCCTGTTTGACGTCAAGAGCCTGGATTTCCCAGTCCTCTAATGCGGCTAAAGCTAGGAGAGTTCGTACAGTTTCAAACCGGGCAACCGGTGAGAACAACTCATTATAATCCACACCTTCTACTTGTGAAAAACCTTTTGCTACGAGTCGGGCTTTATAGCGACCATCAGATTTTTTAGTAAAAACCCATCGACAACGGATAGGTTTGCGACCTTTTGGTAGATCAACTACTTCAAAGACATTTCGTTTCTTCAAACCATCGATCTCATCTTTGCATGCTTGATCCCATTTCTTTCTTTCAGCAGATGGTAAATGACGATATGATGTTGGAGAAATCCAATTATCAGGATTATTCCTAGCGGCTTTGTGTTTAGCCGGTATCATTTCACTGTCAAGATCTGTGATAAAAGATGATTCTTCTAGAGAATCGGAGATTGCTTGCGAAAGAAGGTATTTTTGTAATTCAACTCCCCCTTCCTGAGCTAGTTTAGTCAGAAGTGCTTCCTCTTCTATGTCAGAATCCGGAGTAGCGCCGGGAGGTGGCGGTGTGACCATACGGTCATCAGGATTCAATGGACGTGGTGGTGGAACCAGTGGCGGAACTTGATCAGGAACTATATTGCGAGCAGGCACAAGTCCATGTCTAGCGTGTCCAAAGCGCTCAGCACGTTCTTCACGATCAGCTTGTTGGCTCCAAGTGCCAGCGTGGGTATCATGCCAGGGCGCAAGGGTGCACGGCGTTCTCTAGTGGGGTTCACACATTTCCATGCTTCAACGTCTTCAGGACGGTAGCTGAATGGATTAGGATCGGGAGCAGGTGGTGAAGGGTCTCTTGCTTGAGGTGGAGGGGTGGGTGATCGAGAGGGTACCGGAGGATTGGGATTTGGAGCATCATCATCAGCAGGCAGATCTGGATCTGGGCCAGCTGGTGGACTGTGCGGTCTATTATCCGGTTCAGTAAACGGTTGTGTTAGATCTTCCGGGAATTCCGGATCAAATGGAATGTCTGCACCATTACCATTTGAAGGTTGCGAAGGTTTCACAGGCGTGGGGCAACAGGTATAGCGGGTTTTACTCCAGAATCAGATTCGGATTTGCACCGTGGAAACCATTTCTCATAGAAAGTTGCTTGTGCAGCATGCACTACGGAATTATCGCTACGCATGAATAGATATCCTTTGCTTCCTTGGTCATATCCAATGAAAGTCATCGCTTCAGAGTGTGGGGATTGTTTATTTTTTCGCTTGTCAATAGGAATAAAGACATAAGCGCCACAGCCAAAGGTTCTGAAGTACGAGACATCAGGTTTCTTTTTGAGAAAACCTTCAATTGGTGTCTTCCAGTTCAATCGACGGATCGGTGTGCGGTTATACACATGTACTCCTGTGGAATATGAGAATTGCCACCAGGACTCCGGGCAGCATGCATGGTGTCGCATGGCTTCGGATTTTTCCATGAGTGTACGGTTGATACGTTCCGCTCTACCATTCTGTTGATGAACATAAGGTTCGGACATTTGAATATCAATACCCTCAGACTTGAGAAAGGAAGTAAATTCCTTTGAGATAAGTTCTCCCCCTCGATCAATGCGGAAACGCACAAGTTTGCGTCCAGTTTGTTTTTCAGCCCAAGATTTGAAATCCTTGAAGGCTTGAAACGCTTCTGATTTTTGTTGCAGCATGATCAAAGTAGCATGAGAAGAGCAGTCATCCAGCAGAGTGATCACAAATTTAAATTTATGATAAGAGACGGTTGGAATTTCAACCAAATCTGCGTGAATTAAATCCATAGGGTTGGATGCTCGTTTCTTGGACTTAGGATATGCTTTGGAGGCAGTCTTTCCAAGCGCGCAACCTTTGCATGGAGATTCTTTATCTGGTATCGACAACTTAGGTAGTCCATTGACATTTCCAGGAGCATTGCGTAATATGACATCACCGGGATGTGCAAAACGGTTATGCCAGGTGTTAAAATCATTAGGAGATGATATCATGCTTTTTGGGTTGCTACTAATATTTGGAATCTACATCAAATTTCAGTCAAATTTAGCAAACAATATACCTTTCACCTGAAGGATACTTACTTGGCCTTTGCGCAAGGCATATACTACAGTATGGGCACTCTACAAGGTGTCATCTACTAGGTCTGTAAGTATTTAGTAAGGAAATACAGAGTATGATACTGACACTAGATCCAGAGTTGTGTATTCTAGTTTCAAAGCGTTGTATCACAACATTATTGAACTGGCAAGAGCCTTGGATTCTTATGTCCAAAAGTCACCAAGTCAAAAAATTAAAATAGACTCAGGCAGAGAACAGAATCTCAGCAGCATCTCCGAACACATATCCCTGGCTGGGAGTCGAACCCAGCTTTCGTGCGGTACAACCACTATGTCTTAACTCATGACAGGCGCGCGTACTAACCGCCACCATCGATTTCTCCAGATCGACTTAACGGCCGCCACGACACTATATCTGCCTCAGACAACTCTTACTTGTTAACACTAACACTCACTGTGCCTCGGAATACTATTTTCACCACACAGCGACGATTTATATCTGAAACATTCTGAGACACGACCAGCCTTCACTCACAAAATGGCCAAAACTATTCAAGAACTCATCGAGGATGCCGTTAACGCAAACAGGGCACGAGAGCGGTATGTACCCCATGCCCAATCGCAAGGCGCAAGCACTTCATCCGGGACAACTGGTACAACGGGTAACCCACCCTCCGCTACCCCTCTTCCTCCTCCTGCTCCTTCATCTGACCGGTCTTTGGTCAGGCAGTCCGCTGCGTCATTCTCCCATCGTGAATCAGGCGCCGACACTGAAACACAACCGGAAACCGCTTCTAGTACCTCTCAGAACATTACCACCATCGGTTCCTCAGGAAAAGCCTCAAAAAAGCCGACTTCTGCCCAGTCCTCCACCGCCGGACCCTCACAAAAGGCACCAACAAAGACTGTCTCTTCCCAGTCCTCCTTCAATCTTCCCTCGCTGCACTACCCACCGAACTCGAGGCTCATTCCTAACACCATGGGCACCAAGGAATCCGCCACTGCGGCCAGATATCGTTGTGATAGCAATGATCTTTGCCTCGAAGGCATGATTCGGACGGAAACAGCAGCCACAAGGGAACATATCCAAAACCTCAGAGACAGCCTTCGACAGCACGAGGATAGCCACCAGAGCGCTCACCGCGATCTCGTACAAGACAACTTGGTCACTCACGAGGATGTCGACAACCTGCAGAAGCGTGTACATGATCTGGAGAGTACTAGAGGATCCTACGACTTCGTCTATCGCCGCCTGGATCAATTAGAGCAACGCATCCCAGACCCAAGCCAACCTCCTCTCACATATGTCCGTACAAGCCAAGCTATATTTCCTCCACCTCCTCTGGGACCTTCGGCCTCTACTGACCATCTGCCCTCCCACTCATCGGACATTTTTAGTGACGTGGATGTGTCGGAAATGGGACCGGATCCTCCTCGCTACCAGTCGACACCGCCATCCGCGCGGCTTCTCCCAGCTGCTTCGCCTCACCAACTGCCTCTTCCTCTTCCATCCGGTCGCCAACGGCGTCATTCGCTCCACAAATGCAGATGGATGCCAATTCATCTCTTTTTCAACGCCTTGGATCTACTCCGCCTCTGAACATTGGCCCTACGGACTCTTCTAGCGACCTCATGGCGACGGACCAAGACTACCATATCTCTCCTCCAATGCCACCGTTTGTAACCCCTGACAGTACCCCGTCGCCAAACTCCACACCTCTGGTGGACCGTATTTCCCAACGGCCTGGGACACCGTCACCGATTCCAGAACGTCAACCTAAACGTCGAAAGATCGGCACATCTCCATCTGGGTCCTCTATCACACACTATGGCATACCGGGATCTGTAGTACGCATTTCAACCAGAACTGCGAGATTCCACAGCAGGGATAGAGCTCTCCGTGCCTTTTTCCAGACCTGGTTTGAGAGACTTGACAACGCGGCTACTCCCCTGATGTTCCCTTACCACATTGCACATGTGGGACCCGCACGGCGCCATGTACGCCTTTTCTTCAATAGCCCAGCCCAGGCAGGACTATTTGTCGATGCTTGGAATAGTCATCGCGCATTGATCGTCAATAATGCCGCCTTCAACATCACTCTCCAACCAGCCTCTGAATGACGGTTAGGGGTGGGGAAGACTGAGATTGACTGCGTACCCTCTCCTCACCATGTTATGTCTTCTAACTGTATTAGTAGTACCGATAAATTGAATATTGTTAGCTGCAACTTGGGGGGACGCCTTCAGTCAAATCTTCTTCACTCAGAGTTCTGTGAAATTATTGATAATGTTCACATCGTTGGTGTTCAGGAAACTAACCTTTATCCAGATGAAGTCTGGCATACACCTGATAATTTCTCAGTCTTCTCTCAACCATGGCCGACGGAGTACTTCGATGATCCCTGGGGCGGTGTGGCTACTTTGGTCCGCTCCGACTTACATGCTTCGCTACATGAAGACTTGTGTGGACCTGATATTGTTACGGTGGAAGTAGAAGGCATACTTTTCATCAACGCGTACATCCTCTCTCCGCACACCTCTTCCGATTGGTCCCAGTGGACCGATACTCACCCATGGGATGCCTTCAAGGAGATCTGTACTTTGGCCACCAACCTTGACAAACCTTTCTTCATTATGGGAGACCTTAATGCACGGACAGAATCGTGTTGCCCAAACAATGCACATCCAACTCAGATATCTCCAGACACCCACTGCACCTCACGGGGCACGCAACTACTAGCTCTCTGCAATGACCTCAACCTGACCATCTTAAATGGTTCAGAGGGCATTCCAGGCTCACACTCTCGCTGGACCTCATTCCAAAAACGTGATAACACATATGCTACATCAGTTATCGATTATGGCATTTGTTCAGCACGCAGCACCGCGAACATTGCTTCGTTTGACGTATCTAATAGAACGAAGTGGTCTGACCATGCACTACTATCCTTACAGATTCTGCTACCACGACATACACTTCCCCACCTCCATTGACCAACAGGAATCGTCCAGAATTTGTATTACTGTTGGTCACGCATCTAGACCACCTTCTTGATAACGTCCTTCACACATCTCCTCCAGAGGCCAGTGACGAGCTAGGGAAGTTGTACGGGTGGTGTATCCTTGACCCCGTACAGACAAAAAATCAGGGGTTGAAGGTATTTGCTGATGGATCTGCAAGGAATAATGGGCGAGAAGGTGCCTCAGCTGGGGCAGGAATCTATGTCGGTCCAGGCCACTCATTCAACATCGCAGCACGGGTAACGGGAAACCCCACTAACAATTGGGCGGAGCTCTATTCCATACTAATGATCCTACAGAAGTCACCTTTACACCGTATACTGGATATCTTCACCGACTCCACTTATACGATACACTCCATTGTACACTGGGCAGTTCACAACGCTAAGTGTGGCTGGGTATGTATCAATGGTGACCTTCTCAAAGTTATCATCAGCTGGATTGCGGCTCGTTCAGCTCCCATCTACTTTCATCACGTTAAGGGTCATTCAGGAAATAAACATAACGATGCAGCAGATACGCTAGCCAAACAGGGCACAGAGCTCCCATTACCCGCCCCTTTCACTGCCACCAACTATTACCATATCCCTACCCCTATCCCTTTCACAGTTCCTCTCGGATACCCTAAAGTGGATACAGATCTCCCGGAAGACCCTATTCCTCACAAGGAAAAACCATCTGGCCAGAACTCATTCCACCCCAACCACCGCCACCGGTCATTTAAGCGACATTTACAGGATGACATCCTACAGCATCTCGTTGAAAGCTCCTTGGACTCAGGAGCTTTTTGGAAGCTATACAAGCGTCTTTGCTACCCGGGAAACGCTCCTACCTTAGTGTCTTTGTCAGGTCTCGTTCAGTGCTTTGTACCACGGATGAATCCACCTCAGGACATTCCTCAGCCTATGCAAGATCGTCTCGTTCACGAATGCAAGCTGTGTGAAAGGACCAACCTGTCAAAACCCTCCATCTTTCCATTGTTGAATGAGAGACTCACTGTCTATGATGTTGAGCGGGCCAAGGCACACCTCACTCTATCCAAACCTTCTCGAGCAACAGGTGTCGATGGCTCATCCTATTCATGGATACTCGACCTAGACAATGAAATCTTATGTGATCTCCTTAATGCTTGTGTTGATGCGGGTGAGGTTCCTACAGCTTGGCTAACCACTCTGATTAGAGCGGTTCGAAAGCGAGGCATGCACGACTTCACTAATCCAAATGAATACCGTGCTGTGGGACTAGAGAGCTGTATCTTGAAGTTTTTGACTCTCATCATCCACATGAAGCTCTCGGATGCAGCGGAAACCGCAGGCATCATTCCACCGTCCAGAATGGCTTCCGTGAACACCACCGGACTAATAACAATGTCTTTGTCCTACGAACTTTGATTGACGATACAAGGTCAAGAGGAGAGACACTGTATGTTGCCTTTGTTGACATCTCGAACGCTTTCCCATCTACCAACCAACATCGTCTGTGGAATAAGATGTATGATTATGGCTTGACCGGTCGTTACTTTGACTGGCTCAAGACCTTGTATGAACAAATGTCATACACCATAGTCAACGATGGTGAACTCTCAGACAGCTTTCATGCTCTCTGCGGTGTTCTGATGGGCGACCCTGCATCTCCAACTCTTTGGAACTTGTTCCTATCGTCTCTAGAGCTCATACCGGACCCAGACGATGCTAATCTCTGTGGCATCGCAATTTCGCATTTGGAACATGCGGATGACATTGCCATCATCTCCAGAACAGCTCATGGCCTACAAAGACACCTACGCGAGCTCGAATCCTGGTGTACCGACAACTTCCTGAAACTCGATGCAAAGAAATCTGTCATTATGATCTTTGGACCTCTCCCTAATCCACTTCCTATTCTCTTCCTTGCGAACTCTCCTCTTCAAGTTAAACAGTCCTGGCCCTATGTTGGTGTATGGCTACAGTCTTCATCGCGAGACATATTTGCTGCACACTACAAGAAAAAGATAGAAGCAGCGGTTGGATCAGCAAGAAATGTATTTGGGTGTGAACGCTTAGTTGGCAGATCTCGGATGCCCCCTCATATTGCTCGCCTCCTTTACCTTGCCCTCATTGATTGCCACCTGACTCATGGTTGTGATGTTGCCGTGGACGTGGATCCACTGTTAATGGTTTCACTATATAAAATCCAAATTCTTTGCCTTCGCCGCATGCTGGGCCTTCCTCACAACTCGGTAATCTCTCCTCTCTTTACTGAACTGGATCTTCTACCTCTCCGTACCCGTCAACTACAACTTAATCTCAAGTTCCTTTCTTACCTCATTTCATCACCTCATTCTAGCCTTGTCGCCCTTGCATTACAGGCAAACAGTAGTCTGCGTTCCAATGGCAAACCGTGCTGGCTCATGGACATCGACTGGGCTCTGTCCAATTTACCTGGCTCTCATGATTGTTGAGAGGTCTAAACTGGGGTGAACTTAGAAATGGCTTACACAACCACACCAAACACACACACAACTTATTACTCAGTTCGGGTTTTTAGTTCAGCCAAATAATATATATTTTAAACTTCAATCTATTCAAGTGCTTCCTTGCTACACTGAGTGTTATTTCACTAAGTGCCTTCCCTTTCAAAGTACAGACTTATTTAAGCTGATCCCCAAGCTCTGAGCTGTCAAACAAATACTATTCCTAAGTCCCTTGGTAAAATCACAAATTAACACAAGTCACAACTGACCAGAGGGTGTCCCTATAACTCAGACAGAGCTCTGACTGCAGCCTAACTGTGGTTTGAAAATAATATTCAAAGTCCTTTCTAAGTCTTTGTCTTAACTTCTCTGCACTCAGTTCACACTGAATCTCTTTCTGTCTCTTTACTCAAGTTCAATTGCTTGTCAATTTCTCTCTGTAAATCCCAGTCTTTATATCAATTCAATCTTTTAGTAGTAGCCTGATAAGGAGCTGCTACACCTGGTGGGGGTAAGAAAGAATGCTTTTCTCTTCATTTCCTTGTCTTTTTATACTCCTAGGTCCTGAAATTTTCTTAATTAAGGTACCATGGGTTGGTAAGACTCTCTTGGCTTGCCAAGAGCCAAGAAGATAAATCTCATGTTGCCCTTGTTAGCCATAACTGAGCTTATAAGTGTTCTCCTGGTTCCTACACTGTCCCCAGGGCTCTATATCATTGTCTCATGGGTCCTCTACCCATATTACACCTTTTCTACACCTTTTATTTAATAAGTAACGGAGGGGAGGGAAGAACGATGCATTCCCGATGAGTGGTTCGACTCTGATGCGCTTTAAGCGCCGGGCGGTCCGTCCGTCCCGCGGTTCAAGTTTGCGGCGTCGTTCCGTATCTCCCCTTTTCTCTTCTCCTCCCGGGTCCTACCGGGTACTTGTATACATGTGGACCGTCCCGTAGGTCGGTCCGAATAAATTTTATTATAGGCACGTCGCTAGGACGCGCCCCGCCTTTCTTTTACTGCCGGCGCCGGGCCACTTTGATCCCCGGCGCCTAATTCATCACTAATCGTCTAGTTTCTCTCTGTAGTTCGTTCCAGGGAACCAGTGCTTCGATTCTCTTACTTTAAACGGATATGGGTTCGCATTATGCTTGCCCTCATTCGTCTCTCTTCATCTATTTTAATCCTGTCTTGTATATCCCTGTATAGGACTTTTTGTAGTAGGTAGTATTAATTGAATAGACTTTAGATCTGGCAAGCCTAAATCAATCTAGGTAAATCAATTTGATTGATTTTGAGCTTGTGGGTCAACGATGCATCCTTGCACAGTAATGTAGCCTCTTAAAACATAGTGTATCTCCCTTCAAATGGGTTTCTACATACTAGATACCTGAAGTGGACCTTCAAAGTATCTAATACATAACGTACCCTAGGTAGTGACGTGACGTGTTTCACGGGGTCTTTTAAATAATGACATTTCGCTTGAATTTCGGCGTGTCATTGTCTTCCTGCTCTCACAGATTTATCTCCTGTGCGAGTCAAATCCATTATTACAAACATCGGAATCATTACTTGCCACCAGCTTGACGATGATCTGAATTCAATGAGCAAACTTCGCCTCTTGAGTAATTGCCTTGAACCACAGGAACACGGACCACCTGTAGCCTTTTCAATCCACCTTCGTCATTACCTTGTACAGGTGAAAAACTTTCAACACAGGCACTCCTTGACATGGCTTCTATGTGGCTCTCTAGCTCCTGGCCTATTCCGGGCGACTCCAGGTAAATGTACACTTAGCGAGGGCCAATTACCGACACACGTTGCTTGTCACCATTGTCAGGCGCCGTTCGAAACACCCGAACATGTTTTCCTGCAATGCGCTGCTATTCCGGCACTTGTCCATCTACGTGCTCATTTTCGTGTTTCGGCTACATCTTTCCTTCCCGACCCTGTCCCTCACAGCCAGCTCAGTGATGGTGACGCCCTACGTTACCTCAAACAACATATCTTCTCATGGCTGGGAGTGGCCTCGACAGCGAAATTCATTCACAAGGCAATTCAGATTTGGTCATCCTCTACTACGGGTATTCATGTAGTCTATGGTTCAGAAGGTGAAGAGGGAGATTCGGACATTAGCGATTTCGACTAACACTCCTGTACGTTACTTTTGTTCTCACATGACGCTCTTAGGTGTTGGTGCGCTGGTCTCGTTGCCAGTCGCGTGGGATTTGGCGACCAGTGTCTACGAGGAGAACGCTGGAAGCTGTCCAAGTCCAGCAAGAGCCTGCGTGGCCACAGTGCGGTTACGCCTGTACGGGGACTTGGTTTTGCCCTGACACCGCTCCTCTCGCTATCTGAGCGAAATGTGGTTCATCGTGATGTAACTTATATAAGTATGTAAAAGCTAGCTTCATCTTTCGATGACGCCTTGCTACCATCCCTGCGTTGGCCTCGTAGTCTACCTTCTCTACGGGAGTCGAGCTCGCTGCCTGCGCTGGCGTAGGGACCGGCTGTTTCCCTTGCGGGACCACTTCAGCTTAGGCTGTTGGGGCCGTGTAATCCATAATCCATATACAATATATAATCATATAGCAACCACCACCATCGATTTTTCTAGATTGATTTAACGGCCGCCACGATACTATATCTGCCTCAGAAAACTCATACTCATTAACTCTAATGAATACTATTTTCACCATATGGCACCTGAAACATTCTGAGACACGACCAGCCTTCACTTACAAAATGGCCAAAACTATTCAAGAACTCATTGAGGACGCTGTTAACACAAACAGAGGACGAGAGCGGTATGTACCTCATGCCCAATCGCAAGGCACAAGCACGTCATCTGGCACGACTGGTAACCCACCTTCTGCTATGCCTCTTCCTCCTCCCGCTCCTTCATCTGACCGGTCTTTGGCCATGCAGTCCTCTGCGTTGTTCTCGCATCATGAATCAGGTGCCGACACCGAAACACAACCGGAAACCGCTTCTAGTACCTCTCAGAACATTACCACTGTCGGTTCCTCAGGAAAAGCTTTGAAAAAGCCGGCTTCTGCCGAGTCCTCCACTGCCAGGCCCTCACAAAAGACACCAATGAAGACTGTCTCTTCCCAGTCCTCTTTCAACCTTCCCTCGCTGCACTACCCACCAAACTCGAGGCTCATTCCAAACACCATGGGCACCAAGGAATCCGCTACCGCCGCCAGATATTGTTGTGATAGCAATGATCTTCGCCTCGAGGGTATGCTTAGGACGGAAACAGCAGCCACAAGGGAACACATCCAAAACCTCAGAGACAGCCTCCAACAGCACAAGGACAGCCACCAGAGCGCTCACCACAATCTCGTACAGGACAACCTGGTCACTCACGAGGATGTCAATGACCTGCAGAAGCGGGTACATGATCTGGAGAGTACTAGAGGATCTTACAATTTTGTTTATCACCGCCTGGATCAGTTGGAACAATGCATTCCGGACCCAAGCCAACCTCCTCTCACATATGTCCATACAAGCCGAGCGATATCTCCTCCAGCTCCTCTGGGACATTCGGCCTCTACTGACCATCTTCCCTCCCACTCATCAGACATTTTTAGTGATGTGGACTTGTCGGAAATGGGACTGGAGCCTCCTCACTACCAGTCGACGCCGCCATCCCATGGCTTCTCCCAGTGGCTTTGCCTCACCGACTGCCTCCTCCTCTGCCATCTGGTCGCCAATGGCTTCAATCGCTCTACAAATGCAGATGGAAGTTAATTCGTCTCTTCTGCAATGCCTTGGATCTATTCCGCCTTGGAACATGAGCCCTAGCGCCTCTACTAGTGACATCATTGCAACGGACCAAGACTACAATATGTCTCCACCGCCACAGTTTGCAACCCCCAACCATACCTTGTCGCCGAACTCCACACCTCTGGTGGACCGTATTTCCCAATGGCCAGCGACACCATCACCAATTCCAGAATGACCACCTAAACATCGAAAGACTGGCACATCTGCATCTCGATCGCCTATCATACACTACGGCATACCAGGATCTGTAGTACGTGTTTCGACCAAAAGTACAATATTCCACAAGAACGGTAGAGCACTCCGTGCCTTCTTCCAGACCTGGTTTGTGAGACTTGACAATGCGGCTACTCCCCTGACATTCCCATACCACATTGCGCATATGGGACGCGCGTGACACCAAGTATGCCTTTTCTTCAGTAGCCCAGCCCAGGCAGGACTATTTGTCGATGCTTGGAATCGTCATCATGCACTTATTGTCAATAACGCCGCCTTCAACGTCGCTCTCCAACCAGCCTCTGAATGATGGTTAGGGGTGGGGAAGACTGAGATTGACTGCATACCCTCTCCTCACCATGTTATGTCTTCTAACTGTATTAGTACTACCGATAAATTGAATATTGTTAGCTGCAACTTTGGGGGACGCCTTCAGTCAAATCTTCTTCACTCCATCAGGAAAAGCCATTTTTGCCTAGGTGACCCCAGAGTGGCCTAAAGCAAACTAGGTGACCTATGAATCCTATGGCATCCTAGGAATTTGGGCTCATCCCTTGCCAGTCAAGGCTCTTGAGGATTCCCTAGGCAAGCCTAGGTTTGCCCAGGTGCTCCTGGGGAACACCTGGGGAACACCTGGGCAAACCTGGGCAAACCTAGGCTTGCCCTGGGTTTGCCTAGGGAATCCTCAAGAGCCTTGACTGGCAAGGGACGAGCCCAAATTCCTAGGATGCCATAGGATTCATAGGTCACCTAGTTTGCTTTAGGCCACTCTGGGGTCACCTAGGCAAAAACGGCTTTTCCTGATGTCAGACTTCTGTGAAATTCTTGACAATGTTCACATTGTTGGTGTGCAGGAAACTAACCTTTACCCAGACGAGATCTGGCATGCACCGGAGAATTTCTCAGTTTTCTCTCAACCGAGGCCGACGGACTACTTCGACGATCCTTGGGGCAGTGTGGCTACGTTGGTCCGCTCTGACTTACATGCTACACTACATGAGGACCTATGCGGTCCAGATATTGTTACAGTGGAAGTACAAGGCATACTCTTTATCAACACATACATCCTCTCTCCGAATACCTCTTCTGATTGGTCCCAGTGGACCGATACTCACCCATGGGATGCCTTCAAGGAGATCTGTACATTGGCAACTAACCTTAACAAGCCTTTCTTCATTATGGGAGACCTTAATGCACAAACGGAATCACGCCGCCCTAACAACACACATCCAACTCGGATATCTCCAGATACTCACTGCACCTCACAGGGAACGCAACTACTAGCTCTCTGCAACGATCTCAACCTCACCATTTTGAATGGTTCACAGGAGATTCCTGGCTCACACTCTTGCTGGACCTCGTTCCAAAAATGCGATACCACATACGCTACATTGGTTATCGACTATGGCATTTGTTCAGCACGCAGCACTGCCAACATTGCTTTGTTTGACGTATCCGAGCGAACAAAGTGGTCTGGCCATGCACTATTATCCTTACAGATTCTGCTGCCACAACATACACTTTCCCCACCTCCTTTGATCAATGGGAAACGTCCGGAATTTGTATTACCGTTGGTCACACATCTAGACCACCTTCTCGATAACGTCCTTCACACATCCCCTCCAGAGACCAGTGATGAGCTAGGGAAGCTGTATGGATGGGGTAACATTGACCCCTTACAAACAAGAAATCAGGGGTTGAAGGTATTTGCCGATGGATCAGCAACAAATAATGGGCGCAAATATGCTTCAGCAGGGGCAGGGATCTATGTTGGTCCAGGTCATTCATTCAACATGGCAACGCGGGTGACGTGCGGAACTATACTCAGTGCTACTGATTTTACAGAAGGCTCCGTTGCATTGTATACTGGATATATTCACTGATTCCACTTATACAATACACTCTGTTGTACACTGGTCTGTTTGTAATGCTAAGTGTGGCTGGGTGTGTGCCAATGGTGACCTCCTTAAAGTCATCATGACCTGGATCGCAGCGCGCTCAGCTTCTATCTACTTCCATCATGTTAAGGGGCATTCAGGCAACAAACATAACAATGCCGCAGATGCACTGGCAAAACATGGCACAGAGCTCCCACTACCTGCTGCTTTCTCTGCTACGGACTACTACCATATTCCTGCTCCCATCCCATTCTCAATTCCACTTGGCCACCCAAAAGTCGATACAGATCTCCCAGAAGAGCCGGTCCCTCACAAGCAGAAACCAACTCACCAAGACACATTCTACCCTAATCATTGTCACCGGTCCTTGAACTTCAGCTGCAGGATGGCATCTTACATCGCCTTGTTCAATGCTTGTCTGACTCGGGAGCGTTTTGGAGGCTATACAAATGCATTCGCTACCCGGGGAATGCTCCCACCTTGGTGTCCTTGTCGAGCCTTGTTGAATGTTTCATACCAAGGATGAACCCTCCACAGAATATTCCTCAGTCCTTACAGGACCGTCTCACGCAGGAATGTGAGCTATGTGAAAGGACTAAACGGTCGAAACCATCCTTCTTTCCAGCACTGAATGAGAGACTTATGGTTTATGATATTGAACGGGCCAAGGCTCACCTCACTCGATCCAATCCATCGCGGGCTACAGGCATCGATGGCTCATCCTACTCATGGATACTAGATCTAGACAACGACATCCTATGTGATCTCCTTAACGCTTGCGTGGATGCAGGCGAGGTACCAACAGCATGGCTAACCACGCTCATTAGAGCAGTTCAAAAGCGAGGCTTGTGCAACTTCACCAATCTGAACGAATACCATGCTGTGGGCCTGGAGAGCTGTATTTTAAAGTTTCTGACTCTCATTATCCACAGGAAACTTTCGGATGCAGCCGAAGCTGTAGGCATTATTCCTCCTTCCCAGAATGGTATGCAAAGTGGGTCCGGTTACCACCCAACGAAGTCCCTCCTGAGATTCAGGATGATTCAAAGTACTTTCCTTACTTCAAGGACTGTGTTGGTGCTATTGATGGATCCCATTTTCATGCCCATGTCAGTGCTGATGCTATGCCACGCTTCCGGAATCGCAAAGGATGGATCTCACAGAATGTCCTGGTTGCCTGCTTGTTTTCCCTGGTGTTTTGCTACATACTCAGTGGATGGGAAGGTAGTGCTGGAGATGGTCGCATTTTTGAGGATGCACGCCGCACAACCTTGTGAATACCTGGAGGAAAATATATGCTGGGTGATGCAGGTTTCCCCACCTGTGATGCCCTGCTTGTTCCATATCGTGGTGTGCGGTATCACCTCAAAGAGTGGGAACAGGCAAATTTACGGTACAGTGCCTATCTTGTCTTATCATATTTTATAATCATATCTTGGTTTAGCCCCCGTAACTACAAGGAACTGTTCAATCTTCGGCATGCAAAGTTGCCCAATGCCATTGAGCGTATCTTTGGGATATCCAAACGCAGATTCAAAATGCTTAATGCCCCTACAGAATACCCATTTCCAATCCAAGCAAAAATAGTACCTGCATTGGGTGCCATTCACAACTTCATACGTATCAATGATCCTGGAGACTATGCATATCATATGCGAAGCACAACTGCAGAGAGGCAAATTGTACAAGCCATGGAGGATGAAGGCTATGTGGGATGATTATGTAGCATACACAAGTTAGATATCTATAAAATTACTGAGCAAGCTGCAAATCATAGATTGTTCGGCAAGTTGCATTGTCTTTCACAGAAAGAATGAGGTCAGCAAAACCAGAGTCTTTCTGAGCCATGATCATCAGCTTGGCCCTATCCATCGTCGAAAGCCCTGCCTCTTTCTCCAATACAGTAATGGCCTTTGTCAATCGTGACTGATCAGACTGACCCTCATTTGCAAAAACAGCAGCCATGTCTCCAATTGCACGAGACATCTCAGAAATAGCCCCACAAGTCGAAGATCGACCTGTCCTGTCACGGCGAGAGCGCTTAGTAGTTGCCAATGCTAATTCATGGGCCGAGACTTTGCGCTTAAGAGGAAATATCATGAGAAGATGATTACAGCTGACAATATTGATATGCGTACCTTGGTAGTAGACAAGGGAGCACGCACAGGTGTGGCAACCTCTATTTCTTCTTTGGTTGTAATTTTTTCTTCCTCGTCATCGGCCTTGCTTGTTGACTCGCCGGAATCGTTACCGCCATTGGAGCTGTCAGTGTCATTGGTGGGAGTTGTCTGTTGCCCGGGATGAAATGCAGCCTTGCCAGTGGCAAGAGCTCCATTGAGAAGTTCATCCATCTCCTCATACAAATCCCAAGTCATGTTGCGATATTTTGCATACTTGGGATTTGCCTAAAAAGTAATGTAAGCGATGAATACATATGTAAGAAAATCAGCACCCACCTGTAAGTAAGTATCCCATTGCTCGTCACTGGCTTGAACACGGTTATTCTCGGAATCCCAGCCCCAGCCAGAAATAGAGGCCAGTGTTTTGAGATTGTTGTATTTGATTTTGAGCTTTCGGAACGACAGAACAATTTTATACGATGCAAGCATACATACATGGCCCAATGGTCTCGTAAACTCTTGGCTGTCTTTGCCACCCCTCTACTCTGCAGCACACTATCATTAAGTGCCTTGACTACAGCATTGATAGCGGGTTCACGCCAACCACCGTTGTCAGTCGCATGGCCTTCGTCCTTCTGTTCCATCAAAGTATCCACCATGATCCTATCATCATCAGCAGAGAATACAGCGCGCTTTGGAGGTGGTTTGGTGTCGGTTGTATTTTTTGGTTTTGATGGCTTTTTAGTGATAGAAGTGGGATTATGATTTTCCTTGTTTGTATTCGAGGTGTCTTCAGGCAACTGGATCTCTGAAGTAGCCATAGTAGCGAAGAGCAGTGTTACAGGAAGGAAATAAACAAAATTGCTTGCTGTCACGGCATACTACACGGAAATGTCTACTCGTGAAATTTGCGGAACACAATTTAGCGAGAAATTCGGGTCCGTACTCGTTCGGAATCGTTCTCGCTTGGTTCTTGCAGAATTTGGCAGGGAAAACGTTCTCACATCATCTCATCTCATTTTACAGAACAGGGCCTTATGTACTTGAAGTATTATCGTCAAACTCGTTGTAGGCTTTGGCACACTCTTTGTCATCAAGAATGTTATGCGGATTCAGCGGTATATTACTGCTAGACATCTCGGTGTGGGACTGGACAAAAAAGCGGATATGCGATGAGACGTTCTGGTAAGTTGTGGTAACGGTACAAGCCGATATAAATGTCTAAATTAGGAAATTACAGCTTTTTCAAAAATTTCCACAATCACCTGCATTTCCCAACGTTTTCGAAAAAGACAGTAATGGCTAATGATAGCAGCATTTCAAACTTGGGCGTCTTCTGTTTGAGCGTAGGTTGATGATATGGTTCTAATCCCCAAGGAATGTGCTCACTCGACTATTGGTGGCTTGTTTCCAATCGACCCATTGGCGGCCTGTAACTTATCTAGTCGCGGATCTTGAGTCATTTAGAAGCTCATGTAATCTGTTCAGGAGATAATTTACAAAGCGTACGGAACACTATACGGTTGTAAATGTATCTATGTATACCGGACCACCTTGTAAGTATATTTCGGTTACGGTGGAGATCTCCAATCTCACTGGAGAATATACAGTTACTATGTTTTCGTCAGCCTCGTGTCTTTCCTGATCATATACTAGAAGATGCTTGGGGGCGAATAACCGGGTCGCTTATAGTCAAGTAAACCCTACTATTAAAGTTCACTTGTATGCTGTAATACTCATATCTGTCAATAAGGCAAGAACAGAACAGAACGAGAAGCTTCAGCAGCCTGCCATTGCCTACCTTTTTAATCAAAAATAATTCGGAGGTGAGACGAGAAGTGAATAGAAAGTAAATATTATCACCGTTTGACAGATTCGGAGCTCGAACGCCACATGGAAAATGGTGTAACAACACCGTGGTTAGTTATTATCTGTTCAAAAAAAAGAAAAAGACTTGAGGTTTTCGGTTTTTAGAAAGCGCCGCCTTAAACTTTAAAGAAGTCTTACTTAAAGGCCATCCCTCTCATCCCCTCTCTTCACTCTTCCATTCAAGAAACTTTTATATGTCTCCTTCGAACGCCGACTTGCTCTCGTGGGTCCTCCATTGTGACCACTGAACTATTCCCTCACCATTTTTTTGCTTCGCCAGTACCCCAACCGTTGTCGCCGTCTCTTCGTACGTCGTCATTCCTAACACTTTCTCATGTTCATCCTTCCAATGTTTCACCATCAGTGACAATGCAGCGACTGAAGATGCCAATTTGAGCCATGTTGGTGTCGCCCTTAAAGCTTTTACGGATAGGACACCAGTAGAAGACTCCGTTTCCAGTGGCGCAGGCAGTGCCATTGATAAACAGCTCAGTCCACCCGCCGGGACTAGAGGCTTCATGAAGTGAATATTTTTTGTCCATTTAAGTATCTTTGAGTGCTGAATAACCTACTATAGTCAAGTCTATCAGGTTCCCATAGCCGGCCGGAGGGATCAGAATCTTAACATGCAATGGATTGTGGATGTGTACGCCTACCGTCACGCTAAGTCGAACAATGTTACATTGATTGTATTACATTCCGGCCTGGTCCAGGGGATCCCTGACACATCTGGCACCACGACATTTGAGCTGTGGACCACTCCGGAAACGGCATACAAGTTTCAGTATCCAGTCTCATACAATTCCAAACTAGGGAATAACAAATACTCATGTATGTTCATCATTCATCTTCAATGAAATACACATTTACCAGGGACTTACAGACAGCATTGACTACACGCAGGATATTAACATGACAGGACCTGATGGGAAGAATTCCATTGTCTTCAAAGCTGTATACAAAGAAACGTTTGATGAGCCGTACATGGAAGGTTCTGTTGGGCATCACCTGAAAATAGTTCAAGTAAGTTTAACATTCAACCGAGCCATCATAGTGTTCATTACCATGTTGATCTTGAACTGTAAAGCCTGGCGATGGCCAAATTCACGGGATGTCTGTCTTCAATGCATCATTCGAAGTTGGCACTTCTATGGTTATCGGCGAGTTATTTCCAAGGTACTTCGGAGCAATTAATTAAGTCTCTTTGTAGAGTTCAAATGTGCGCTCGACAATGTACCATATGGAATCATGAATGAGCACGCGGGGAAGATAGAAGTCAAGGTGTAGATTGCGTAGGATGTGACCATTCCCCGCAATGTACTATAATTTTTCTTTAAGTTGTAATTCCAGGAATTCTCATGCACACTACACTCTCGAGATGGAACAATTAGTGGATCCATCCCCACACGATTCAAATTGGAATCCCTGACTCTGACTGAAGGGAAGGAAGGGTCTTGTAGGTAATATACAGAGATAACTTATATGCTTCAACATACCTGGTACAGAGAGAGACTCGTTAGCTCCTCTCTGAACCAGGTTGGTAATACTATCTCGATATCTCGATAAGGAAACCCGTGTGCTATATTAGGAGTTTGTCGGCCTAAGGCGCTAGGTCAGCGTCTAACAATAATTGCCGAACCTTTAGGTTCAGAACCCTGGATCATCTTAATCATTGTTCCATAGCTAATGCGTTAGCACACGTTCCGCTACCACCACCATCGATATTTTTGAATTGAAATTTTGACCCATCTAACTCTGCAGCTCTACTCTACACCTTTATTCCTCTTCTTCTTACCAGTTCCTGAATTTCAGAACAACAACGGGGTCGCCTCACAAGAAATATATTCCAAGACATTCTGAGACATAGTCGCTCGAGCTGTTACCGCCGCTACATCGTCTCGTAGATGACTTATGAATGTTCAAGGTATGCTATATAGATCTATGAATGCTGATAAACTTGTATATAGTTTTCGTTGCTTTCGCTGCCTTCGCCGCCTCCGTCATTACGGATTCTTCATCCCATGGACCTGTGTCACTCCAGGTTTGAGATTTACGCCCTTCTACCTGGCTACAGCCTCTGTATCCTTCTTGTTACAATCAGCACTCCCGGTTCTCTGATACATCAGCCCCCTACCATCTGAAATTATCAGATTGAAAGTGAGTGCTGACAGAGGCTGGCTTGTAAGAAAAAAGCTAGCTTCATCTTTTGATGGCGCCTTGCTACCAGCCCTCCGTCGGCCTCGCAGTCCACCTTCTCTACGGGAGTCGAGCTCGCTGCCTGCGCCGGCGTAGGGACCAGCTGTTGCCCTTGCGGGACCACTTCAGCTTAGGCTGTTGGGGCCGTGTACTTAATCTATAATCCATATACTACCAGGGACGACAGGATATTGCAATCGGAAGCCTCTAGTAGTTACTAGTAAGTAAACCTGGAATTCTTACAGCTCTTAGTCTGAGCCGTTGGACGAGTTTCATTGGAACGGTCAGAGGCCTGAATCTTAATCATTATTCCATAGCTAATGCGATGTTAGCTGTAACTACCCCATTCGGGAGCACCTTCAGGACTCCAGGGGAACGCTAGCTCGCTGCTTAACTCTTGCTTAACTCGCTACTTTAATTTTTTTTCCGCCTTGCTTCACCGCCTTATAGTCGAGATGACCGTCGCATAACTAATTTCTTGATAATGAATAAACCGATCCACAGCTTTTTCTATTCGCTGACTGCGCCATGCGTTACAACGCACAATGATCGTTATCGCTTATTATCGCTGGTTACACTTTGTACCTTTTTCCAGGGGCGCCTTCCGGCCCGCAAACCCCGAAACCACCTCGCTAGCTTCGCGACTTTTTCCTCCCGCTGCGGATCACCAGCTCGCTCTGTATCTTTTTAGCGCTTGATGGTTGTTTATAACGGCTCCTGTCAAGTTACCACGACATACACATACCCCATACCCAAGGCCTCTTGCTTGGCCTCTTTTCTTATAACACTTTCATTGGAATTCTCGCTTGATTCTCGCTCGTGATGTTAAATATACATCTCTCCTGTCTAAATCTACTGGGACTCCTGTGTCTGTGTACGACAGCCCTTGGACAAGCTGCGAATTCAGTAAGTTTTCTATTCTTTTATCATCCCACATAGTCGTTATCAGACTATAATAATGGACGAATTCGCTCACGATCTCTCTCGTACGATGTAGACACAGGCAAGCACGAACCAAGATCAAGCACAGCGCCCGGTGTATGTTTTTTTCATGCTTCGGCGTTACGAAGAGGGAAAGTTCTAAATGGGCGATGTGTTTCTGTTCTTGTTATTTAGCGCTGGATTCATCTTCAAAGTATGGCCGGCGGTTATTGGGATAGTTCTTTATGGGATATCTGGAGGGATTCATTGGATTCGTGAGTACCCAGACACCAAGTATCTATCTATCTCGGTTGAAGACTGACTCGAAGGATGTAACTTGTAGATCTCTATCGCGTCGGACAGCGCTATATGCTTGTTCTGACTATCGGCATGGCTTGTACGTTGTTTCGTACCTGCGCTTTTTATATTGGGTTTAATTGGGTTCATTAACAGGCATGACACTCGGGATGATCCTACGAATTGCAGTCGCTCATTCTCCTTTTTCGTTGGGATTGTATATTATAATGGATATGGTACGTTCCTTCACGCTCCTTTATCCATTCGAATTATATGAAGCTCACCTGCTTTTTGCTGCTAGTTTGTCCTTCTTTCGGTAACGCCCGTTTCCTTACACTTTACAATCTAATTCCTTAACCGACGATCATCGTATAACAGCCCTGCGCCTTCCTTGCCACGAACTACATGCTCCTTTCACGACTGGCGAACAGTCTAGGCCGCGATATCGCCGATGACTGTTTGCTGATTTCATCCCGGCGCATTACGAAGATCTTCGTCTGGAGTGATGTAATTACTTTTTGGATCCAGGCGGCTGGCGGAGGGTTGTCTGCTGAGGCGAGTCTTTCGAAGGTTGGAACGGATGTGAGTACACATTATATTATATCTCTTTTATTCAGCTTTTATCCCGCTGTGGGCCGTGGCTCGACTGTCGAGGAACATGTAACGTTAGCTAACTCCGCCTCCTGACAGATCGCTATGGCAGGACTGATATTACAGCTGATATCTTATTCGCTGTTTACGCTCCTCCTGGTCATGTTCGGATTCAAAGTGTGCGTCTGTCTACCATGATTGATGGACACACTTTTACTCATGTGCATGGTCACCAGACGCTCGAAATATCCCCAAGCATGGCAGGTTCGTGACGGCGAGAAGCTGTTCGCTGTTGCGGGACCATTCAGGATCTCGCCGATTACAAACTGGAAGATATTGTATTTCACTATGTGTGTGACTTGCGTTGGGATTTTGGTAAGTGTCCGAGCTTAGGCGGTTAGTCTCTTATCATATTTAATTAATCTTTGCTCTCATAACTAGGTTCGGTCCATCTTTCGTATTGCCGAATTCGCTGGAGGGTAAGTCCCGTTTTCTTTCCACTTCAGATGGTACTTGTATACGTTGGTACTAAAAAAAGAAACGCAGGTACTTTGGTTTCTTAGCGGTCCACGAAGGATTCTTTTTCTGTCTCGATGCGCTACCGCTATGGCTCGCGATGTCGTTGTATTGCTTCCTCTGGCCCTCACGGTTCATCAACAAGCAGGCGGTGGATATTTCCGCGCGGGGTAGCCCAGTGGATATACCGCTCTCTGAAAAGGGGAAGTCTGAGACGAGCAGTAGTACGTGAACCTTTTCGTACGGAGAAGAGTAGTGATTTCGTTATCGTTATACCAGCCTCAGGAGTCGGACTGTAATGTACTATCATAAGGACGATATTTTATTTACTACGTATATGCGCTTTAAGTGCTTTGTATGTAGTACCTAGACTTGTGCTTAGAATAGTTGGCGTTAGCGTATATGGTATACTCGTATTGACTTTAATGTTAAGGTTCGATTTATATTTACTTGGAGCTTTACCGGATTACATTTGGTGCTTGCCACTCGGTCGTCCCAACCCGAAGTCGATCGTGCACTTGACCAGAATTGTTATGTATTTCAAAGAAGCAGGCTGTAGAACACGAAGAGAAACGGTTTCTCTTAGTATTCGTGACTACGAAGCGAGAATGGCCCGACACAATGAATATGTTCGTAGTTTCTCTTTGCGTTCTGCACAAGTTCTGAAGCCGATATACGATCACATGTTCAAGATGCGTCACCTCTTTGAATAGGACTAAGTACCTCCCACACTACCGCCATCCAAGTCTTTTTGCTTATGGACATCCTAAGCCCTCGGCATTCAACGATATTTATCTCGTATCCAAGTTCCGGTACATGACGTGTGGGAAGCTCACATGGTCTCAGTGTTTCGGACACTCAGTTATCTCCCCCACACTTGACTCGTTATCTACCTTGCATGTAGTTTATCTTCTTTATCATGTCGACCACAACCACTACCACTGCAGTACCTGCTACAGCTACTACTGCACAGAAGCTACCTCATGTTCTTCCAACTGCATTCAAGCATCCATTAGATCCGTTGACTCCAGATGAAGTACGCCTTTTCTTTCTTTCTAGTTTTTTGTCTCATGTTCGCTCTAGATTGCAGCCGTCACGCTCACAGTCCGCCACTACATCACTTCGAAACCAGAACTCGCATCTATCAAAGCCGTCAAGTTCATCACAACATACCTCCTTCCTCCACCAAAGAAGGCAGTCCTAGCTTATCTTGGTATTCCTCTCGCTCCCGGAGAAAAACCAGAATTGCCTATCAAGATTATCAGAAAGGCTGAAGTTGATGTATGCAAAATTTTAAAAGCTTTTTTGTTCATCGTTCGATGGGATCTTGATTTACTTTGTTAGTTCCTCGACGTGGTGAATGGATTTTCCTACAACGTTATCCTATCTCTTCACACGACCGATAAATGGTCTGTTGATACTTGCGAGAAACTTCCGGAAGGCGTTCAACCGCAGATTTCGGTCGAAGAACTGTTCGAATGCGAAGAGGTTATCAAAGCGGATAAGAAGGTCCAGGAATTGGCTGCGGCTGTCGGTGTGTCTGTTATACTTTTTTTGGCTTTTGCATTTCTTGAGACTTATCCACTGCTACGCAAGGCGTTCTTCCCGAACAGATCTTCTGCGATGGCTGGTCGATCGGATACGATGAACGTTTTCCTCAAAAAAAGCGAATCCAACAAGCATTAATCTTTGCTCGTTTCTCGGAACACGACAACCTCTATGCTCATCCATTGGTGCATCTTATCTCGAACCACTCATCCTCACAGTTATACTAACATTTTTAATTACTATTAGGATTTCGTAGCCATCGTAGATACCGGCCACAAAGAAGTTCTCCAAATCGATTTTCCACCTCATTACAAGGCCACCACCAACGGCCCTGTCCTATCCGTCCCAAAAACACAGATGCCGCCTCTCTCCGACCCAGAAGAATCCTTGAAGATGTCGAATCGCGATCGTATCCCACCTCCCAGGAAGGCGTTCGACTTTTTGCCCGATCTGATGGCGGAGACCGCAGAGGTGCTTGGGCCGGCTGGGGAGAAACCAAAGGAGAAGAAACCGTTTAAGCTGAGGGATGATATCAAACCTCTGCATATCGTGCAGCCCGAGGGCGTGAGCTTCAAGATGGACGGGAATGAGTTGGAGTGGCAGAATTGGAAGATGCACATTGGTACGTTTGTTATTTTTCTGAGGATATGTTTAACAGCCTTGGCCCTTCTCGTTCGTAGCCTTTAATCATCGGGAAGGTCTCGTATTGTCTACTATCACGTATAATGACCATGGTGAACTTCGCCCTATTATCTATCGCCTATCTTTGGTCGAGATGGTTGTACCCTACGGTGCTCCAGAGTATCCTCATCCCAGAAAATTCGCCTTTGACTCGTGAGTGTCCGGTAACTTTCCCCTGTTCTACCTCGTTCCTGATAGATCTTTTTGTAGTGGGGAATATGGTATGGGCACGATGGCAAACGAGCTATCTCTCGGGTGTGACTGTGTTGGCCAGATCCACTATCTCGTACGTTGCCCTCCATCCAGTTTCAGCGTCATATATCTCATATTTCATTTACGACTTTTTTTTTGCTCTAGCCTGGTAGTTACGTCTCTCATTCTGGAGCTGCGGTAGTCATCAAGAACGTTATCTGCATCCATGAAGAAGACAGCGGTGTGCTATGGAAACACACCGACTACCGTCCCGGAGGTAGAAGTCAGACAACCCGAAGAAGACGCCTTGTAGTCAGCATGGTGTGCACACTGGCCAATTATGGTTCGTCCCCACTCTCCCGGTCTCGATATATCATCGATCAGCACTGAGGTGAAAGCTAATAAAACCGTTAGAGTATATCTGGAACTACCACTTTTACCAAGACGGTTCAATCGAAATCGACATCCGCCTCTCCGGGATTCTACAAGTATACGTACAGCAACCCGGGGAACCCAGTCCCTTTGGCACAACAGTCGCTCCCGGTGTCAACGCGCACTACCACCAACATGTGTTCTCTTTCCGCGTCGACCCAATGATAGACGGTATCAACAACAGCGTCGTCGAGCAAGACATTGTCCCCCTTCAAGGTGACAAGTCAGCCACGGGGGAAGATAACAACTTTGCTGGCAACGCGTTTACTATCGCGGAGACTATCCTTGAGAAGGAAACCGCGAGGGCGTATGATTTCGCGAAGGAACGGAGGTGGAGGATAACCAACTCCGCGAGGAAGCACTATGCGAGTGGGAAAGACGTAGGGTACTCCTTATCGTTGAAGGAGGGGATCACGCCGATGATGGCACGGGCGGATGGATGGGCGGTGCGCCGTGCGGGGTTTACGAGGTACCCGATGTGGGTGGTGAAAGACGTAGAGGGGCCGAAGGGCGGGAGGATGTGGCCCGCGGGCAAGTACGTGCCGCAGACGAGGGAACAGCAGGAGGATTCGGTTGAGTCGTGGGTGGAGGGGGGGCTTGATGTGAAGGATGAAGATATTTTGGTGTATATGACGGTGGGGACTACGCATATCCCGAGACCGGAGGATTGGCCTGTGTACGTTGAACAAACCTTTATTTTTCTCTTCGAGGCTCTGGGTCATAGCGCTAATCTGCGTTGCGTTTTGGTTTACAGGATGCCCGTGGAACATATGAGTATCGCGATTAAACCAACGTCGTTCTTTGATCAAAATCCGAGTATGGACGTGCCGGGAACGAGGGATGGGCGTAGTGTGTCTGCGTTCTCTGGAGAGAGCGTGAGCGGCGGGTCTTGTCATTGATTCATGTAATAGTTATTGTAAATTGGTTTTGATCTGCGATTACATGGTAATGATCAAGTAGGTGAATAGTCTCTAGCACCAGCTCTAACAGACTCACCGCAATGACACGCACGCACAGGCAATGCTCAGTGTATGCTTATGGTACCGGGTGAGACAGAGATCGCAACTTATTCTTCAACTCTTTGTCTCGTCAGGTGTGTACTCAGTCTTTGGTTGCTCACTCAAGGCCTTAGTTTTCGCTCTTATTCTTCCCTTTATCTCGTCAGTATTCTACCCTATGTCTTCTCCTTTCCTTTCTTTGTGTTCTATTGTATTCTGTTGAATAACATCTAAAGTTAAATTATTTTCAGCTCGTGATCAGTTACAGTTGGTATACCGGAATCACAATTTTTAACAAAATCACAAATACTTCCTGAACTTCCAACAGAACTCATAAGAGACATCATCGAAGTTGCTGCCTGTTCAAACGTTCATGTACTATAGAAACTCATCTCATTTTGTCAGCGCATCAGCCATAAGTCCCATACGGCCTTGCGGCTTTGGACACTTCCCAGCCTCTACACTACAGTTGTTCTACGAACCGTCAGCGATGTCAAGAGCTTTTGACACGCTACACCTCCCCCACAACCACAACATCTCGCTATATTCACTCTGAGCGCTCTACAACCCATCGAGGATTGATCGAAGATATCATCACAAAACGTTCGAAGTCCCGCCTGTGGAGTGTCACTATCAAGCTGCGCCGCTAGCAACCTCAATCTTAAATTCCCGCACCCAAGTTCAAAGCCGGGAACGACATCTCGGCTCATCTGCCCGTGATTCATTGGTATGTTCTCCTTGCTCCCTTTCAATGAGGATAGTGCCGACAGTCTAAAGCTTGGCGGGTACATTGAGGAATGTAAAGGCTTTCTTAATGTTCATGGCGAGGATCTAAATTTCGCATCATACGTGAGGTTGTATCTGCCTTCTGTGTGGCAGATGATGCTGCCAATCGCTCAAGAGTCAAGTGGTGCTGCCCGGATGGAGCCAGACTGATGTTGTCTCGGATTGGTCCTTCATGAGAGGTCGCTCTCACTTTCTTCAATGACAAAGGCCAACTTCAGATATGTCTCCTTCCCGAACTCTGTATGAACTGTTAAATCACTCTCATTTCGTAATCTCCTCCCTCAAGTCTGCATCAATCCAAAGTACATCAAAGGGCTCCAATGAACCTCACCGGACCTCACTCGGTGACTCATCTATATCTGGGTCGACTGAGCTGCATCATGCAGCTGAATGACACAATACCCATCGTCCATGAATTTGTCATACACTGCGCAAATACTCTCCTTTGACACAATCCCATTCAACAGCCTACATGGTGGTATCTGCATCATGCTCGGTATAGATCCAATGGTGGAGATACTAGTATTCCTGCCCTGTTACTTGCACTAGTCATGACTCGTTTGGAGGAAGTGGGCCTAGAACACCCGGCGAGTGCTAGGTTTGTAAGACCCACATCTACTTACTGCCTATACGTTCTACCCGGTTGCAAAACTGCTGATCCTGGGGAGAAGTTTGCTCTTTACAGTAAGTACCTCGGGTACAAAATCCTAGAGGCCTGAATCTGATGCGGCGTCCGTAAAAATGTCGGTGACTAGACCGCAGCGATGTAGATCAAGAGCTTTGAAGTGACATGATGGTGATATGGTGAGACTTCAGAACACATGATTTCCGTAATTGCTCCGATGATGTACCTTGGGGAGAGATCAGACGTTGACTGCAAGTTTTACATATATAGTATGCCTTCAACCTGGATACCTTGGCATTTCCTGGAAGTTTTTCCTACCACCACCACTTCTTCTCTCCTTCCCTCCAATGAGTCCCCTGGTAAACATTGAGGATACGTATGGAGCCCTTTTCCTTGGAGTGGTTGCCTCAGTTGGGTGTGCTGCCTTGACTCAAAGGGTATGATATCAAAGATCTGATCACCTTGAAACATTAGTTTAATGGGTATTACTACTATGCAAACATGGATTTATTGGATTAGATATAGCAAAAGAGATGGACTGTTCACAAAAACACTGGTGGGTGCATTTCCCAGATTTCTATGCCCCAGTACCCATTACTTTGTAGGTCCTGGTAATATGGTAAGAACATAAATATATGCTTTGAGGATACCTGCAATCCTTGAACATAGGTCCCTGGAGTTCCTTCGTGCATGTTTTTCTGTTCATGCGGTCTACAATTATGTTGTTGTAGAGTGGGGCAATCCAGAGGCCCTTTCAGTATCTATTTGGTATGCTTGTGGTTACCTTCCCACGGGATAGCGAAACTTCATTGATCGGATGTGCACTAGGAGTCTGAATGTGGGTTTCGCTTCGTTATTTTAATGATTTTGGTGAGCTGAAAGGATTCAATTTAGATCAACACACCATTTACTGTAAGTCAATGATGACAAAGAAACTTGTCTTGACACTTAATTGTCTCTACACTAGAGCATTATCCAGATCATAGTTCACAGTTTCTTCACATACCGGGTCAAAGTTTGTGAGGCATTTTTCTATGTGTCAATCTCTTTGCTGATTTGTGAACATTGAACAATGACAGTAAGCAAAAACAACTGGTACATTATTGGACTTATTGTGGGTTTTAATTGGCCTGGGTCCATGACTGGAAATTGTATTAATTTTAGTGGGGATGGACAGATGATCTTTGCTGTTGCAAATTTGGGTTTGTCCAGCCACATTGATACTGAATTGAAACCGGAAATATTAATGAACAAACAATGAATGCATAGCGTCGGGTCTGGGTGAGAGTTCATTTTTGATCGCTTGACCCGAGCCTGATCTTGGTGTTATTATTTAGCCCTGTATGCCGAAATGCAAGCTATTTTATATACTATGGTACTGCTCAGTACTGATATTCTCGCAGGATCCTTGCCCAAAAAGTTTCAAAGATTCTAGGTTCAGATAAGTTGGGGGTGTGCTAAATTTTTCACAAACTATATTTTGCAGTAGATGGGTCTAACACATATATCGGCATAGGACCTCGGTACAGCCGCATTATCGACAGCTATAGCGGCTGATATAAGCATTACATGCTCACTATTATTTTACATGAACCGTTTTCGGTCCACAGTATCTGAGGAGGACTACGCAAATCGCAGGTAAGTAGATTGATCAAGCAAAATTGGTCAACAAACATTTATATTTTGAGGTAGAACCCTTCCTATGATTAACCGTTTGATGTTTTACCTCATCAATGTAGGGGCTGTGACAAGGTATGGTTTTTTGGGTTTCATGAATACAAATTTACACCCTATCACTAGTCTGACTGATATTGTAACCCTGGTTCTGGTACGCTGTCTTGATTTGTATTTTGACATTAAATTACAAGTTAATTTTCTAGTCTGATGTTTTAATCCACCCATCAAATCTAAAGTTCTATGCATTATTTGAAGTTGTGGGAAACTGTGGGTATACAAAGTTTCATGCTCTTCTGTTGCTAATAGATCTGGTGTCTGGTAGTATATGCAAACTCATTGCTGGCTACGTACGTGCAATGCAGGATGTGTCACATATCTCCTAATTGTTTCTAACAGACTCAATGCAAGAGACAGCTTGAGAAGCATTTCACAAGTAGACAGTTCAATTACTACAGTCTGTCTCTCTACCCAGTCAGCCTATATGAGAAAAATTCACATTTCTTACCATAGTCAAGAAATCCAACAACTGGCTTGAATTTTGCTCATCCTGTCAATGCTATTAATAACGCTGGGACTTCGGTGAGGCTGGAGGTGCGTTAAAATGATTCAGTAATCCGATTTCATGCAAGGAGTCTGATAATGTAGTATTTACCAGGATATGAGCAGTGTTGGAAGGACCAGCATGAAAAAAGTTATAGGGAATGATTTCACATTTGATCTTTCACAAGATAGCACCTAGTGTTGTAAATTTCTGGCATACTGTGGGGTGTCTAGAAGCTGGCCGAACTAAGAAGCTGGCCAGTTGGAGAATAGAAGGCGAAGGAGCTATTGTATCTCGCTCCTATGAGTCTTATAATGTGGTAGACATTGTAATCTTGCTAGACACCAACTTTGGCATCAGCCAGATAAGCAGTTGCCGAGATATGAATTGATCTTCGGCGAAAACGGTGGGAAATCCTGATTTTCTTATTTGGGCAGATGCTCTGGCTGACCCTTGTTCGCCGTTTCTCGACTGCCCCCCTCTAGTACCACTTTCATGGGTGCTAGACACTCCGCTGCTTATGCTCAAGTGCATAGGAACACTCAAGAGAGATATTTCCGCCTGATATTGGCTCCATGGAACACCCTGTTATGTTCAAATCCTATTCAGAGGACCATACCGTGGCAACTACGCCTCTCAAAAAAATTTGCATGGACTTCGGCTTGCTCAAGATCTCATACGATATCCTTTAAAGCTTTTTGCAGCCTGTTGGCTTCATATTCCATACATTCCATACTTCCTGTGGTTGACTATGTTTGCGTACCCGAGAGACGCAAACAAGGCAAATCCTAGTCATTATTCTTCGCAATGTACTTTTAAACTATGAGATAGCTTGTGAAATATATGTCTTCTTAAGTCTGTTTGAGGTTTCTCAATGCTACAGACTTTGAAAGGCCTGTTACTTGGCGCTGAACGTTGCCGGCCAGCTTCAGTGACATTTCCAATTTGGGAGATGCCGTCAAAATAAACTCACCACGAGCTCAGATCAAATGCTAAATTCTTCAAACCAGTCTCAAAATGTGCGTAAGATGCTAAACAATGATTTTGACTGCACCGAAACACATAATAGGTGCCTTAGGCCACGCTAAGAGGAGAAAACCATTAAAGTGGCCAGGTTCTGGGCACTCTACAGTAGGACTGAATAAGCCATGAGGCTCAAGAGACAGAAGAAACTAGACTGGAGAACTGTGGATACTGGCCTCAGAGAAGGCCTTATATACTACGTATGATTACCGGACCATCTTAGTGATATTTACTATCATTGATAGTAAATATCGCTAAGATGGTCCGGTACATACGAAGCATCAGTAACCGGATAAGTAGTGATTGGTGAGTACAACCGGAGTTCAAGTTATATCATATCCAATTGGCGAAATACAAGTTTACAACACCCAGTAGTGCTACACACTGGCGCATCTAAGCAACTTGGCCTTGCCCACATCATTTTTTGACTGATGCGTCCAAATAGGGCATCAGCATTTGGCGTCACCCTAGGGTGGAGGTGATGCTGGGTTATGCTAGGTTATGCTGGTTAGATTTATGGTCACGCTATCTTTATGTTGATTACCCCTCATTTGACAAGTTCTTTTGGCCTCCATACGGCTCTGTTATATATCTACTTAGCTTTGAATACACACTACCTCTTCATTAGTTATTTTGCATTAGACATTGCTAATGATGGGGTCCATTAGCTCCAATAACAGGGTTGTCCTAACTACAGCCTCCAAGTTTGTGCT
Source organism: Rhodocollybia butyracea (assembly GCA_015501585.1). Lineage (NCBI taxonomy): Eukaryota > Fungi > Basidiomycota > Agaricomycetes > Agaricales > Omphalotaceae > Rhodocollybia > Rhodocollybia butyracea. The sequence continues at coordinate 346,778 of JADNRY010000027.1, forward strand.
AGGTCTTTGAAAGGTCACGTGAAATATGTCAATGCTAAATGTAGTAAAGGTCACACTCAATATAGCAATGGTCAGGCTAAATATACTAAAGGGCACTTCAAGGTTACACTAAATGTACATAAGGTACACTGGGGCGATGCTAAATAGCACAAAGGTTGCACCAGATACAAGAACAGTCACTATAGTACTTTTATCTTAGTGATACTTCCCCCTTGCTCTTTGCCGATGTGGCAACTCCGGAGACTAGTTAGCCGGATCGGTATGTTCATATGTCCGTGTACTTACTCATTGTATTAGCAATACTATACAGTATGTACAGTATATAAGCTTGCATGTAGTACCATAGTTGTACTATTGTCATCGCAGTTGCATCAGGAAAAGTACCCTTCGGCTTAATGCGGCTTAAGGCAACTACAGGCAACTTTTGCGGTAGAAGCCAACTTAAGTGCCTCTCGGCCCGTGAATCACTTGACTGGCTCAGTCCAAGGTTCACACTGTCACTCTGTCCGAAGTTGCCGAGATTGACTTGAAGCAACTTGGCATCAATTGAGGTTGACTCAAGTTGCCGCAAGCCATTGTCAGGGCAACTTAAATCAACTCCAATACAACTCAAGCCAGATTGGAGCAATTAGGCAATGCCCAATGTGGCTCCCAATGTGATGATACTGAGGCTTACATTCATGCCATCAAAGCAAAATTAGAATAGAACAATCATTCATCTCCTATCTATGTACAACAACCAAGTAGCAGGAGCGAGACAGGCGTAAATAGGATAGCCATGAATAGTAGAAGCAAAAGAGTAGAGATACATAAGAACCAGTAGAGTGAAACAGTATGCTATGAAATGCCACAGACAAGCCCAGCAATTAAGTAGGGATACAGTGTCTCTAAACTACAGGACATCTTGAAGCGGGATAAGTACTAAGCCAACACGTTACTCAAGGGAAGGAATTATAAGGGAAGGCATCCCTCGCACTAAGACCCCCAATGAGCTATGTTGAGATCTGGACTTTACAGTCTGTAACAATGGACCAGAACAATCCCAAGGAAACTGTAGAGGTCTATTCGCGGCACCAGTTGTAACCGTGAAGATGGTAGAAACATGCTTAGCGATTCCACGGAAAGCTACGCACCGGGATAGCCTTGGCAAATCAAAATGTTTGATCTTAGAAATCATACACGGGGAGGTCTTGTCTGTTAAAGCTGACTATCAGGAATTACTTGTACATACTCAGCGCAGTTGCTCAAGGCTATCATAAGTGGTGTTGTTGGAAAGCTAGACAACAGGCCATCTTGAGAGAATGTTATTTACACTCAGGATGGACAGAACTATCTGAGGAATAGAGTGAAACTCACCCAAGGGAAACCGGGCGGCGAGTGGTCATGAAGCGTAAAGGTACTCCTGACCCCAGAGAATTGTGGAGTAATTGGAGAAACCTTGCTCAGATCAAAACACTCTAAAACCTATGTTAATCCTCACAAAATCATATTTTACCTCTGATATATATCCAAGAATGGACTATTTCTTTATTGTGTGTACCATATATAGGCTGGAGTTTCCTTTCCGAGCCAGATTCCTCTGTTCCACTCTCTTTCCGTCTCTCTCCGTATCTGTTTCATCTATTTTCGTATTAAACTCTCTCTACTCAGTATATAAGCCAGACATATTTATTCAATAAGACAAGTTTCTTGCCCTCGACTTGACTGCTAAGACCAGTGCTCCGTAGAATGTCCCCACGGGATCAGTAGCGTGACGCCTCCTGACTTGGTTATCTTACAAAAGTAATAAACTTCACGTGCTTCGCAAAGCCCATTTATATCTTGATCGAATTTAAGTGTGTAAAGTTCCCTCAAACTCCAGATCAACTCAAATGGAGTTGCTTCCTTAGAGGGGACGGTTTCTAGTAAGGGATTATCTGGCTCCAGAGTGAGGGTTCTTTAGTTGACTTCTTCATGAAGTTAGACGAGCCACTAAGGGCCTGTTCGGCAACACGAATCTCAGATTTTGTTTGGATTTTGCCAGGTATTGCCACCATATAAAAAAGCCATCAAGCATTTGTAAGTATTACTCGGATCAGCCAGTTGAGCGCTCCGTGTAAACGCGCATGCTGTCACAGCCTGTCAGACATTTCTTCCATGTTGAGGTCAACACCCCGCTCGATGCTCAGACATGCCCGCCGCTCTCAAATGTAGTTTTTACTTTAGGTTTCACTTGCTTAGACAATATAGAGGAACAAAATCGCTTTAACAATAATATACAATTACATTAAACTTGAAAGATGATGACCAGAACATGTTGGTCACTGGGTGGCATCATTGAGAGTGGTTGGGATGACTTGCGGGACAGCGAGAGGAACGTCCGACATGTCAGGGCAGGAGTTATGTCATTTTATGACATTTCCAGAGTCATGGCGACCGGCCAGCTGATCCGAACATTTTATATAAGTCTTCAAAATCTTGCCTCTGGCAAAATCGCACAAAATCCAGATTTGTGTTGCCGAACAGGCCCTAAGATTGTGGTACAAGTTTCTAGTGATTAAGTTCACTCACAATATTGTAGCTTGGCCCAGAGTTTGGTTGAGGACTTTACAGCATTACAGCACTTCAGGCAACCACATATTTGGTCTTATTAGTCTACACTTTTGTTACATTGACCTTACTAAAAAGACCCAAAAACCTAGGCAAAACCCGGGCAGCTAGGTCATGACCTTTGGATTTAGGTCATGACCTGGGAATTAGGTCATGACCTAGGTCAGGTTGGTCTTTTCCTGGGGTTGGTAGGTCATGGCCTGGGGTGAGATAGGATATGGCCTGGGTGGGGCAGGGCATGGTCTAGGTGAGGGAGGGCATGGTCTAGGAGGAGGAGGGTATAGTCTGGGAGGAGGAGGGCATGGTCTAGGAGGAGGAAATATAGTCTAAGAGGTGTAGGGTGAGAGTGGAGGATGGTGAGATAGAGAATATAAACAAGAATGAAATATCATAGAATAATGACTTGAAATTTTTAGAAACATATTGGGATTTTTTACATATCTGTAGATTATGACAAGATTAAGCTAAGTCACAGTGCCCTGTTCTGGGTGGTCAGGGAAGCATGGGACTTACCTGACCTAGCTGATTCAGGTCATGACCTACTTTTTTAGGTCATGACCTACCTGGTCTAGGTCATGACCTGGGTGAACTAGGTCATGACCTACCTGGCCTAGGTCATGACCTATCTGGCCTAGGTCATGACCAAGGCCAATTTAAAAATTACTAAATTAGGAAATTTTTCAATTTTCGCAGTGGATGAGGTCAAAGCTGTTTTTATTACCAAATAAGGCAATTTTCAAACACCTTAACCGGTTTTATGTTTTTTTAATAGAGTTAGATACATTTGGAAATTTTTATAAATTACTATATTAGGCAATTTTATTTCAATAGACTTTTATTTCTTAATTAGGCAATTTCAAAACTTTCACAGTGGATGAGGCCAAAGCTGTTTCCATTGCCTAATTGAGAAGTGACAAATTTGCAGTGGATGAGGTCAAAGCTGATTTCATTACTTATTTGAAAAATGACAAATCTTTTGCAGTGGATGAGGTCAAAGCTGTTTTCACTACCTAATTAAGAAATGACAAAACTGAACACACAAACTATGTACACTCTTTCCCTGAGGACAATAGCTTGTGGTAAACATCCAGACCTTTTGTTTATACACAGAATAGGTTGCTCACCTAAAATGAAGCCAATCCTGTGGTGGGAAGGGGCTGGATGGCACAATTTTCCTTGGATAACCTTTGATTGTAGTGGATGAGGCCAAAGCTGTATGCCCATAAAAGGAAATCAATGAAAAGTGTTGGGTCTAAAGATTGCTTGATATAACATGCAGATTGGCATGGATAAGGGTGATCCTTTTCATCCCCTGATGCCCTGATATGTTGTCTACCCTTTCTGAGTCTCAGATATATTTAGATGGCCCTGGGAGATCAGTCTTTATTGATCTTTGAACTTTCTCATCAAAAACTTTCAGATCTCTAAGGTTGCCGTCAAGTACAAAATAGACCAGGTCTTAAAGATCACCGTTTAATTTACATAATTCATTATAATGTGACACATATGACCTTTTTGGCCATCCTTGGAGCACTCCAGCCACTGGCAATCAGGTTGCTCAATAGCAAAGGGGTTGCCAAATAGAATTATCCTCAATCTTAGATTGATACTTATGTTTGGCAACATCTGTATGGATGTTGTCTTGGTTGGGGAAAGGAGTTACATCCTTTACCATGTTAGTATTACACTGACAATAGTTGATAATGGTACAAAGAGTACCATTTTTCTTTGGGATGCAAAGCATCGGAGCTGCTTGGGGAACAGCTTGTTGAATGCACCAGTTAGCACTGTTGTATTTCTCAAGCTTATCACTAAGCTGAGTCTTAAGATGATCTGGGCATCTTGGCATATAGTAGTTATACTTATGCTGTTCATCAATGAGATTAATCTCTTGAAATGGTGGGAGTACCAGTGGTACTCCTCCTAGTATGTTCATATGCTCATGTATAATACGAGCGTGGAGCAAAGGTATTTGCCTGTCAGTATAAGGACCTCGCTCTGGTATAGACAAGAAGTCCATAATGTCTTCCTCTTGGATGGCATTTAATCTTCCATCCTCATCATCTGCATGACCATGAGTGTAGAGTTCTTCAAACTCTATGTCATCAAGTGGGAATTTCCACACCTTGACTCACATGGGTCTCCTTTGTCTTTGACGAGAGGTGGATTGAGATTTACTTCTCAAACCTTTTCAATTAGTACTTGTTGGACCTTGATCCCCAGTCAAAACCCGCACTGGGCTGATCTGGGCATTATGTGTATCTGTGCGAGTCCGTGTCTGCCTGTTGTGCATCTGGCCAAATTGTGATCAGGTTTTTTTTCAATTCAATCCATGTCATTCCCAAATCTACGGGTGGGAAATCCACTTGAAAAGTTCGACAAGCACTCTTAACACACGATGCATCAGGAAAAGCTGTTTTTGCCTAGGTGACCCCAGAGTGGCCTAAAGCAAACTAGGTGACCTATAAATCCTATGGCATCCTAGGAATTTGGGCTCATCCCTTGCCGGTCAAGGCTCTTGAGGATTCCCTAGGGTATCCTAGGCAAACCCAGGGCAAGCCTAGGTTTGCCCAGGTTTGCCCAGGTGTTCCCCAGGTGTTCCCCAGGAGCACCTGGGCAAACCTGGGCAAACCTAGGCTTGCCTAGGGAATCCTCAAGAGCCTTGACTGGCAAGGGACGAGCCCAAATTCCTAGGATGCCCTAGGATTCATAGGTCACCTAGTTTGCCTTAGGCCACTCTGGGGTCACCTAGGCAAAAATGGCTTTTCCTGATGTGCTTAGTTACTTAATCTAAGTACTTTGAGTTTGGCACTTGCCGGACGGTGGACTTCAAGTTTTTTGGGAATGCCGCCGAGCGGCTTAACATGTAACAGTATAAGCATGTAATTTTTTTACATCGCTCTTTCTTCTATTCTTCTTTGCTGTCGTCTCCAGGCTCTGCCAAGATTCTCAAGGTTCAAACATTCATTATCGCTGTTCAATAACTCCTCAACCTACTTAGAGCTCTAGAGATTTGAGAATGAATTTATTGGGCTTAGCTTCCAAGGTGAGCTATCTCAGGCATTGAATAGTTTATGCCACACGAACTAATTTTTTTTGATTAGCTCTTGTTGGCAACGTCGTAGCATGCCGGTATACCGTCTATTGCCCGTCTATCGTTTTCATTAATTCCTGTGCATTCGGCAAGTTATAAACTTTTCTTCTGAGCTAGCTAGCTGAACAATTCTTTTTAGCTCTCGTGTCACTTGGCCACTTCAATTTCCCATGATAACGAATCTCATTCCGCATGCACACTAACGACTGAGCCGAACCAGGGACCTGAGAACTGAAGTGAAGACACTGATCTTGTGCATCAGCGAATAGATTGTACGTTCTTGTTCGTTATCAAACGCACCTGCCTTTCGCTAATTTATCTGAAACAGCCTGTAAGGAATAGCTCTTGTGTTTGGCCTTCTCAATTTCCCATGATAATCTAGCACTCGTAACTGCGCCTTTGTACAGTAATTCATATGTATTCAGGAGTAGTCTGTTATGTATATGTAGTTGGTATGTACGTAGTTGGTATATACATAGTTTGGTAGTAGTTGATAATATGATTCACTCAGACCACCTCAGCTGAACCCAGATGAGAACAGCCTAGTAATAGTAATATGCATTTTATTTTGTACAGTTCATGCCAGACAAACTCAGATCATCCCGGAGGAGCTCAGTTGTTTACAAAAGTGGTTTTTCATTCTCTGTGCGGTCCTTGTCAGATCAACCCAGACAATAACATACTGTGTGGCATATATCTGGGAAACAGCTCTGAAACAGCTGATCTCGTTTGATCACGGTTAGATCACAGCGTTGAACATATCATCTCGGCCCTTCCCAGTGCGGGTTTTCACTGGGCTTGATCTTTAGATCTTGTTTGTCTCAAGTTACTATCTGGGATGGTTATGTATTCATAACTCATCTCTATATCATGATTATCCTGATTAGGATTATCATTTGCTTCACACAGCAGGCAAGGACCATGGCAGTTGATCTGCAACTGTGTTTAACGCAGTGGAAAGGTGTTGCCCCAGGCAGTGGCCGGCAAAGCATATAACTGGTTCTTTCATTGAGTTCTTTTGTAATGTACCTCATAATGTAAAGTTGGTCATGACCTTGCACATGGTCATCTTGTACATTGCATGACATCATAGCTAGCATTTGTAACAACATAAATCAGTCTCCCGCTTATGCACTTTGCCCTTGTACATGTTCTACTGCTGACATTCCCCAAGGGCAGCTGGCAGTCATTTTGTAAATGCTTGTGGTTACATGCTCCAATTTTTTCCCGCCCTGTAAACCAAGCTGGTAATTAATCCAAAATCAATTTGTAATTTGTTGCTGGCCACAAGCTGGCCATGGCCTAAGTTTGTTTGAGAAATGCTATATGACTCAGGAGCCATATCATCATGTCTTCTATGTTCAAAATATTCACTTATGATGGTGTTGCACCCATAATCTGGCTCACACTACTACTACTGCTACTGCTGCTACTACAATACTACCACATCCAAAGTTCTTAGGAGCGATAAGGTTTAGGACAAATGTATTTCTGGTACAAAGAGAGAACCGATAGGGGCTTCTCTTCGGACCAGGATGATAAATCAATAAGTCAATATAGTCCGATTAGGAAAGTAAGAGGCGCTTTGGCCTAAGGTGTGAAGTCAACGTCTAACACCCCCCCCCCTTGACTGACGTCTAGGCCAAGCATCTTGACCCATTGGTTGTGCATCGTTTGATGGAGGGGTTTCGTGAAAATGTCAGCAATGTTCTCTTTGTTGGAGACATAAACGACGTCAATAAGATGTTTGACAATACAATCATGGATGAAGTGCTCTTGAATTGAAATATGTTTCATTCTGCTGTGAGCATAGGGGTCGTGTGTACATGCGATGGTTCCTTGATTGTCGCAAAATAAGGAAGTGGGAGCTTTCTGAGGAAAACCTAATTCGGCAAAGAAATTTCTGAACCAAAGGATATCTTTGGCGCAGTGTGTCGTGGCGAGATATTCGGCTTCACACAAAGATAGGGCTACTACAGATTGCTGTTTCGAACTCCATGAGAGTGGAGAGCTGTTCATAAGAATAATGAATCCTGAGACAGATTTTCGGTCTTCTCCCATTCCCCAATCTGAGTAGGATAGTGCGCGGAAGAGAGGGTAGAGTAGTCTGTTCCTTCCCAGCCAAAGGGAGTAGGAGATCATTCCTTTTAGATATTGAAGGAGATGTTTGGCTGCCACAATGTGCACAAGTCCATAGCTGGACATGAACCTTGCTAGCTCCCTGACAGTATAAGCAATGTCGGACCTCGAACAAGTGCAGAGGTACATGGATTTTCCGACAATGGCTGTGTAAGGAAACATCTTGACAATTGCTTGCTGTTCTGGCGTAAGTTGTTCCGTCAAGGGAAAGAGGCAAGTTCCAGGATCCATGGGAGTGGAGACTGCTTTGGAGTTATCAAATCCAAACTCGCGAAGGATTGATTTGGTGTAGGCACATTGGTCAAGTCTGATTGTCCTGTTTGCTCTGTCACGGGTGATCCCACAACCAAGGTGGAAGGTAGGTTCACCATTGTCAGTGATGTCAAATAGGGAATGCAGTTGTTCAATGACTCGGTCTGATTCGGTCTTTGGCTTAGACCCAATGAGCATGTCGTCAACACTTGTTGTTATGATAGACCTGTTTTCACCTTCATAGCGGACGTAAACACTCCAGTCAGACTCTGTTTGTTTGAACCCAATGGATTTCCAGCTTCACATTGAGTTCAAGGTACCATTGTCTGCCAGATTGCTTAAGACTGTATAGTCCTTTCCGCAAGCGCCAAAAACCAGAACCAGTACTGCTTGGTTTCTTCATGTAGATCTCCTTGTCAAGTGGGCTGTTTAAGTATGCAGTTTTGACATCGATTTGGCGAAGTTCCATGTCGTGTTCGGCCACAATTGTGAGAACAGTGCGTATGGATTCCCATCTGGCAACGGGTGCAAAAGTGTAGTTGTAATCTTGACCAGGTATCTGAGTGACACCTTTTGCAACAAGTTGAGCTTTGAACCTCGAGATGAGTCCATCACGATCTCTCTTTATTTGCAGCACCCATTTACATCCAACGGGTTTACAATTTGGTGGTAGATCATCCACCTCTTCATATACTCCTTTCGCCTTCAGTGATTCCAGTTCCTTGTATATAGCTGCAAGCCAATATGACCAGTAAACGGAGGATTTGGCGTGTTGGATGGAAAGGGGATCCTTTTCAGACTGATCGTCGATGGGGTTGTGAAGAGCAGCTCCGACAAAGCATTCAACATCGATAAATGATTGAGCTAGTGGTTGTAGATCTGTGATGTTACATTCAACTTCTATTTCACAGTCGTCAGGAGAGTTGAGTAAATCAATGAGAATCGGGTTTTGCCCCCCCTCCTCCGGAAGGGCCGTGACCATGTTAACGCAGTAGCGAGAAGGTAGCTGTGTGACTCGACCTGAATGTCTTGGGCAAACATCACCGGCATTGGCCATAGGGATATCACCATCCACGCTAAGATAGTGCATTAGGGTTATGTATAGTAGAGTCCATCATTGCGTACTCTTTTTGCTCAATGCATGTAAATTCATCAGAACCATTAATAGTTTGATAAAAGTCACTGCAGAGTAGGTTAAGTAGGGTTTTGGTTATAGAGACAATTGTGCATACTCTTTAGGCTCAATGCTTCATTTCTCTCTTGGACTGTGCATTGTTGGAGAGAATGGTCTGCAGAGTATTGTTAGGTAGGGTTATGAAGAAAAGGACGCAAGATGTGCCTTTGCTCATCTTTGTGAGGATCTATCTCTGGAGACAATGTAGTCTCAGGAAGTGATCTAACAGGAAGGAATTAGGATTATGTCTGAGGAAGCGAGTCGATGAACGTACTCATCATGTCCTTCAGTCTGTGGTAAAGTCTCGCGCTCTTCTAGAAGACAAGTCTCATTGTTAAAAGTAGGCATAGGTTCAAGATGAAGGTCATCCCACAGGATTTCAGATAGTGGAGGAGACGGCAGATGGTTTGGAAATCCATGGAATTCAACGTCTTGTCGTGCCCTGATAGTCCTCGAGTCAGGAAACCAGATGAGGTATCCTTTCAAATCTGGGGAGTAGCCGACAAATCTACCCTGTTCACCTCGTGGAACAGTTTTGTTCAATTGATTGGAGGTTGTTCTTCAGGAGGTGACAAGAGCGCCAAAGGGGCGCAGATAAGAAAGGTTTGGTTTTTTACGAAACCAGCCATAGAAAGGAGTAAGTTTGTTGGACAGGGAAGTGTGAGGAACTCTGTTCTTGATATGTGCGCCAGCTTGCGTACTGAGTGGCCAGAACCACGTGAAAAGGCCACAATCTACTAACATGGCTCGGGACATCCTTTCAAGAATCTGGTTTACCCTCTCAGCAACACCATTTTGCTGAGAGGCATCAGGGACAGTCTTTTTGTAGGTTATCCCTTCATTTGCGCAGTAATCTCGAAAAGCACCTTCTGTGAGTTTGCCGGCGTTGTCAACGCGTAAGAAGATAATTTGATAGCCTAGTTGTTTTTCTCCGGTGGTGTGGAATTGGATGAAGCATTTAAGTGTGTTGGATTTAGATTTGAGAAAGAAAACAATGATAAAACGCGAAAAGTCATCGACAAAAGTGATGAAATATCTCAAGTTACCGTATCCGAGAGGGAGAGGACCACAGATATTGGAGTGGAAGCGGAATAAGGGACATGTTGCACAGTTGGTTGCTGCACGGGGAAATTTGAGTCATTTGATGTTGGCGAGGGCACAAATTTGACAGTTTACCACTTGCACACTGTCAATATTTGACGGGAATCCAGTCGTGGAGTCCCGCAGCCCTTTAACGTCTATGTGGCCCATTAGACGGTGGTAAAACCCAGGCGTTTGTTCACCTCAGATTCTCCATCAGGACTGAACATCGCCGTGATCAAAGGCACCATTGATGCAATCAGTGCTGATTGTGGAGATGATGGAGGCGGAACTGAATCAATGTTCATCTGATATAGATCTCGTACAATATTTCCAGTTGCAAAGGGCTCGTTGGTTGAAGTGAAGTAAGTGATAATACCTTCACCAGTTGAGGTCTTTACACCTTTCCTGTCTAACCTAGAGCCTGAGATGAGATTGCATCGCGCTGTAGGAATGTGAAGGACATTGGAAATAGAAAAAGGTCTAATGTTTTTGTTATGTTCTGCTTTAAGGATAATCTTCCCTTTGCCTATTGCTGCGGCGGACAGAGTAGAGCCAAACCCGAAGACATTGAGGGGCGATTCAAAAGTAACATAGTCGTGGAAAAGGTTTCTGTCATGGAATAAATGGCGGGATGTGCCAGTATTGTGATTGATGCTGGCGTCTTTAACGGTGTTTCCACTGAGGGCAATTACATTCACAACAATCATCTCTTCATCGATGTTTATGTCATCGTCATCCTCTGTGAATGCTGGGACTTAAACCATATACAGAAGAGGGTTCAAGACCTGATTAATCTCTTTCTCGCCATCGTTGGAGGTTTGAGCTGTTGCAGCGAAACGGCTTCCTGGTTCCTCAGTTTGGACATTTTTCAGCTGTTTTCAACGACCAGAAAGATGTTCTTTGAGCGAGAGGTGGACATCCTTCTTACCTGAGTAGCGAGGTGGGTATTTTCCTTGCATACCCCCCCTGTATGCAAAGCATTTGGCTAAAGTATGACCGACGGGAGTTTTGCAATAAGAATTTTCACAGAATAAGCGGTTACGAAATTTCCTGGATTGATTAGGACTGTATGGGGTTGGACGGCGATCTGCACGGTTTTGTCTGTGATTTGTTGTCAAGGGACCAGCACTAATGTACTGCTGGAGAGGAATTGATGAGTAGGCATTGGGAACTGCATCTGTTATCATCTTCAATTTCTTGCAATTAATGATGGCATTGACTTGGACTATGGAAGATGTGATTCCCCTATTGACTTCTTCCTCCTTGAGCTCTTGGATAACAAAAGCCGAAAAAATTGGGTGCCCGTTAGCTGCACCTTTCCTCAACTTCTTCAAAAGACGATTGTGGCAGAAGGCCCAATCCTTGTTCAGTGTCATGAGAGTGACGAGGTGACTCGCAAATTCTGTATCTGGCATCATCCCTGGGCTGATATCACGAAGTTTGTTATAGAGTTTGACCATGGTTTCCCTCCAGTTTACGGGGTTGTTGTCAACACCACATCTATTCCCAATGATTTTGTGATTGATTGCGATGCCTGTAGCATTGTTGGAAGGTTCAAACTCTTCTTCAAGAGCTATCCAGGCATCTCAAGCAGATTTACAGTCGTGGACAATATGTCCTCTGCCGTGAGGGACTGCTTTTGCAATAATAGCGAGTACCTTCTTGTCAGTGGTAATCCAAGAATGTGCATCGATCTTGGCTTGTGCAACATCATCTTCGTTCCCAGGAATAGTTGCTCAGATTGGATTGCCGTAGTCAACAATAGCCTGGAGTATCTGTGTTTGTACTAGATCAGGAATGTTTGGAGGATCGTATTCTGGGCCTTCAATGTGACACCAGAAATCCACAGCAATGAGTTCAAACTTGGATTTTTGTCTGAACTTGCTGTAGTTACTAGTGCCATTGCTATTGATTTTGATAGGCGTGAGTTTGAGATGATAGAAGTTCTTCTCGTCATTTGTTTTGTCCATTTCGTTGCTCATTGGTGTTAGGAGTTGTTATTTTTGTGCAGTGAATTAAAGAGCAATGGGGCCCATAACCTCTTAGAAGCGATAAGGTTTAGGACAAATGTATTTCTAGTACAAAGAGAGAACCAATAGGGGCTTCTCTTCAGACCAGGATGATAAATCAATAAGTCAATATAGTCCGATTAGGAAAGTAAGCGCTTTGGCCTAAGGTGTGAAGTCAACGTCTAACAGAAGTGGTGCCTTGAACATCACATCTCTCAGGTATCTCTTTCAAGCATTTCTCAAAGATGCCAGGACTCAACCAGGACTAGCAAATGGACTTGAATGGAGTTGGAAGGGGGTCCCACACAGGGCTATTACTATACTTCCACCGTACGTACTAGGACCAAACTAATTTGCATGTACTGACATGTTTCTCATTTTTGATGCTTACAGGATGCCTATGTACCAGTCAAAGTGTAGCCTAGGCTACTGTTACTGTGCCAATTTTTTTATTTATATTGAATTATTATCTATAATTTTCTTTCAGGCTATTCTCAAGGCCTTCAGTTGTTCATAAGATACTTGTGGTCACTGGTTACTTTTAACTTGAGGGTAGGTCTCTATGTTTGTACACTTGACAGTACTTAACAGCCTGACAATGTCTGGCCAGCTAAGCATTGATCCCTTTAAAATGGCTCTGTATCTGCAAGACCGGCATTATGCTGTATTACATTTAACATAGGAACTTTTTGATGTTTTCCTCGCTTTGTGTTGTATCCTGAGGGACACCAGCAGTCCGCAAGGACAAGAGAACCTAGCCCCTGGAGAAAGGATACAAATATTGTAAAGGACCACCTGTGGACGCTCCTTATTGGAGTTTACATTACATTACGACAACTCAATGGACTGGTTATATGCTTTGCTGGCCACTGCCTAGGGCAACACCATTCCACTGCATTAAATGCAGTTGCAAATCAACTGCCATGGTCCTTGCCTGCTGTGTCATTACCTGTTTCTACAATAGGCATTGGTTGAGATTTATTCTCTTCCATATCACACTGAGCTCTTAGCTCCGCTTGTTCCTCTACTTTGCAGGGAAAGTATTCTCTAAAGAATTCTTGTATGATTTTGATGTATTTATTGAAGTCTTCTGCAGAGAGCTCCTTAATTTTGGGCGAGGCTGAATTATCAGCCTCATTGTAGCTTTCCAGTACAACTGGGAAGGTATGAGGGAAGCTCCTTGCAGAGCATTGCATTTCAGACCAAAGATGCTCTTTGTCTACAATTGTTTCGATTTCCACTGTAGATTTTGATTTATGCTCCAACTTCTTAGAAGTTGTAGCTGCAGCTAGTCATTCTTTGCTAGCTTGAGACTTGTTTCTTCTGAATTTCTCATTGAGAATTTCGCGTTTCATTGCTGTGCAGTGAGAAAACTCTACCACGTCCTCCCCCACAGAAAGAGAAGGTGCTACCTTCCCTTTAATGCATATGGCATCTTTCCAGCTGATTCTGTAAGTCCTTTTACAAGAACACTGATAGGTGTCATGGGGGCCTTTGAAGAGGCCAGCAATGGCGCTTTGACCTCCCCAAATAAGAAGCCCTTCTCCTCATAGGGAGAAACATAAATGGCCTATATCTCAAGAACAAGGCATTTTGAGCAAAAACTGACACCCCCTGTGCCCCCCTATCAGTCACCTCTACCTATTGGCACTGACTCCCTAACCCTAACCCTAGCCATTAACCCAGAACCAAAGCCCTAACCCTAAATCCTAACCAAAAGCTAACCTTAAAACAGCAGGAGCAAGCCTCTGGAACCAAGTATAATCTCAACCCTAACCCCTAACCCTAACCCCTAACTCGCCAGTTTTGGCACTGTTTTGGAAGTCTTTCGTAACTTCTGTATTTGGGGTGGTCAAAGCACCATCGCTGGCCTTTTCAAAGGACTCCACAACACCTATCAGTATTCTTTTAAAAGGCCATGCAGAATGTAGTGATCTTTCTTGAAATCAAGTTTGATGCTGTGCTTATGCATAAATTTCGTACCAAGGATAGCATCATATCTATTGACATTAATAATGTTGTAGTATACTTTATTGTCTATACCTCCATAGGAGGTATGTAAGTTTGTGCCAAAATTAAATTTGGCTTTACTTCCTACAGCTCCTAACTGTAGAGAATGTTGGTCCGTCAATTGGTGGACTTTGATGTTCACTAATCAAACAAATGCAGAGCTTAAAGCCTTGATTGTGCAGCCAGAGTTGAATAGCGTGAATGGTTCAACTCCTGCAATTTCAATGATTGCCATCATAAGACAGTGATTTTGAACTGGACCTCAGTCAGGTCTGGTCATAAGTCTACTAGACTTATGAATGCCTTCACCCATATTGGGTTTAGGCTCTTTGTTAGGCGTTTTAATAACTGCTATACAATCAGTGCCATCCAGTTGTATCTGGTGGCTTTGAGGATCAAGGGACAAGAATGTGTCATCACCCCAGTCATCCTCTAGGCATACTGCTGGTCCACAGTCCTCTAGAGGATTGTTTTCAATGTACAGGTCATGAATATGACCCAAGTACTCTTGGAAGTTGTTGTTTTTGTCATATAGACAACCAACATATTCTTCATATGTCTCAAGGAAATATTCTCCTCCAGACTTGTCCTTGTCTTCATCCTTGTTGGGTTGAAGTGCTGGAGGATGTTCAAGATCCTCTTCAAGGTTCTCTTGTGGATTGACATCTTGACTAGCCGATTCCAGCTTGTCTTCCTGAATGGTGTACAACCAAGGTTGTCCATGCCTTTTGCACGTTGGGTCATTCACGAAATGACCTGCTATGCTGCATAGTTTTCTAGAAACTGCTTCTTCTTTAGACAGTGTCTTTGACACTTGTCCTGTTCCACAGAATTTAACTGGTCTCTTTCCTTTGCTAGTATATTTTACTAGCTGTACCCTTTGTTGGGTTTCTGGTACTGCTGATGCAGTATATGTTCTAGCAGGAAGAGTACTTGCTCCTCATTCCACAATTGTGTGCTTTGCAACATATTTTGAGCTCAATGAACTCATTTTTTGCTTTCCTGACACATAGTAATTGTGTAATGCGCGATTATCTTCAATGCATGCATGTAACCACTTTGACAATAGTCTTGAATTTCGCAAATTCAGGGATTATTCCCCTGTCTATGAGTATTTCAAGGATTGACATAGGCAATCCTTTAACAAAACACATTTTCATATCATATGAATGTGGTGGATGTTGCATCCTTGATGCCCATCATACTAATGTCAAGTGATAGTCTCATACTCCCTTAATAGGTGAGTACGTGATTGTCTCAAACTGCTGCGCAGCTTGATGAATTGTAGATGCTTGAACGCATCTATCAAATAAGCCAATAATGGCTTCTTCACTGATCCACTTAATTGTGGTCCTGTGTGCACCAACAACTTTGTCATTGTACCAATCTATGGTTTTTTCTTTTAGAAACATGCCCAAGATTCACAACCCTGCGCTATCATAGGCTGGACCGCAATATCAGTGTGCTATGAACCATTGAAGAAGTGACAATAGCCACCTCTCAGATACCTCTACATTGGGAGTACCTTTGTAGCTCTCTGGTGACGGTACTTTGATATTCTTTACTCCCTCCAATGGAGGAAGTGCAGTGCCTATGTGTTCACATATTTGCTTTCTGTACACTTTGTGTACTTGGTGTTGCCACAGTTTGTGACAATCATTGTCTGCAGTTTATGCTCAAAGTTGTGATGCTACTTTTCATTGCATCTTCTTCTTCTTGCTACTACTGAATTTCTCAGTAGGTTGAAGAATATCTCCAATCCACAATTTTTTTGACGAATCCGTGACATCCAAATCAGTATCATCTTGGGATGAATCATCATCCCATGGTGTGCTTTGATGATTATTATTGTTGTTGTGTTTGTGCTCGTCCCCGCTGGAGTCCGAGCTGTCATCACCATTGTCGGGTGCTCCTGGAGCTCCTCTTGTAGGTGTTTTTCAAGGTGGTCCTCCCCCACTTTTAGAGGGACCTGCCTCTGGCAAACCATCTTGTTCACGTGTCCACACCTCTTTGGGTGTGTTAAACTTATCAACTGGAAGTCATGATCTGTGTTGAACCCAACCATTTGGTCTGGAAGAATTCTGAAGCTTTCCGGTTTCTTGGAAGCTCTTATTGCCCAAGTGTTGCATTGCTACATGACTATCCCATTCATAGGCTATGCCTGTGTCTGGGTCAGCATTGACTTCAGTCAGTGCTTTTTCACCAGTTGTTATGGCTGGGAATGCTGTCACACTGGGTGTATTCATCTTGCCAGTGTTAGTCTTTATGGCAGAGATTGACTCTTCTGCCTTAATAACCACATTGTGGTTATTTGGAATAGGTTCTCTTTTCGGGAGATCCTTTGGTTTGTTCCTTTTAGGAACTTGCATTGGCATTTGGTTTAATCTGAAACACTCTAATAGCTCTACAAGTGTATCACTTTCATTACCCGGATCTTCTGGGTTTTCTGTGATTGTCTTTTGCACTGGTGGGATCACCACGCTGAATGCTTCCGTTTTAATGTTACAAATGTGCACATTATTTGTATTGGCATTGACAGTGTTGCCAATGCTCCAAATGCATTACAAAGGTGATCCATAAGCTGAGCCGCAGAGTCAGATATGATTTCTGGCTCTGCAAACATGAAGTCATTCAACTTTGGTGTTGTAGCCCTGGATTTGGGTGGTACCGGGAGTGACCTAGGTCCTCTTGGTACTGGAGAAGTTCTCCCAGTGGGACTTTGTCTCACTTTAGGCATATATCCTGTCCCTGCAAGGAATGTAGGGATTGGTGTTTCCGGTAATGATGACGGACATCTTTGACGTGAGTCTATATAACCTCACTGTGTTAATAGTGATTTGCCTGTAGTGGGAGGTAATTCTCCTACTTGTCCAAATCCCACATAATTTCTATGTGTTATGGATAAAGGACCTATGTTCTGCGCTGACTGAAGCATGGAATCTTTCCATTTTCCTGTCAATGTGTTTGTGAATAATGTATTCCTATAGATGTCTGGCAGTATAGGTACTGGCATGGCAATCCCAGTATGGTCACCACTGTCTGTCAACTTTGTCGATGACTTGGACAAAGACTTCTCTTTGTCTTTTTCACTTAAGCATGCATTCAATTGTTGCATTGCCATTGTGAATTCGCTCAGGGATTGCTGATTTGTTTCCGCAATTTTCAGCATATGCCCTGTAGCATTTACTAAGACCTTTGCATTGAAGGTCTGCTATAGAGTCCAGCATGTTAGCTGCTTCCCTGTTCATAGAGACATTGTCTCCTGGTTCTCCTATGGCAGTCATTTGACTGCCTTTGGGTCGCCTGTTGTTATCAGTTGTTGTAGTAGTAGGATTCTCTCCTTGCTGAGGTATTTCCTCTGCTAATTGTATGAGGAGCTTTTCAGGCTTGCTTGTTTTTTCCTCTGACGGCTTGACTGTGTGGGAATCGTTCTGTGACGTGGCATCACTATTTTCAGACATGCAATTATTTGCTGTCTCTGGACTCAGTGAAGTCATCTGAGCGTTTTATAGGCTTAGAAAGGAAATGATTTTCTTAAAAAGAAGTTCTTAATGATCAAAAGAAGCTGATGGCTGGGCTTTTGATGAATGTGATTGATATTGTACTGTGTACTGTATCTTTTACTTTAAACGGTAAGCATATAGTAACGCTACTTGATGTTCAAAAAAGTTTAAGGCCTCTGGGAGGCATTGCTTAAATCACACGAGTGAACACAACAAGCTTTATAGCAAGTAGTGTACCAGTGTAAAAGAAGACTTACTTATGTAAGTTGTATAGTATGCAGTATATAGTAAAAGAAATATATTGAAATATAAAAGAAATTGAATGGCGACGCAGCGCCTTAGGACCAGTAACGGCATAGCCGTTACAGGTTGCCAAAAAGAATTATCCTATGAAATAGCAATTTGTCATAGTGGTTTCAGTAGCGTCACTACATCAACATTGAACAGGGCTAGTCATGGGCATCACACCACTAACCCTGATACCGGATCTATATTTTTTAAACATGGCTGGACATGTCCAACACGATTTGAACAAGTTTAAAAACTTCATTCAAATGAGCTATTGGACTGTTCTCGTGCATAGTTTACAGTCCCACTTTGTTTACTCCACTTTAAACAGGTATTTAAATCTGTAAATTAAACAAGTACTTAAATCAGTAAACATGAAGCAGTTTAAATGTCACGCTCAACATATGGGTGGTATTGAACATACATTTTAAACACCATGCATTATAAACAAAATTCTTTAAATGTACTAAATCTCACCTTTGAACAAATATATTGTGGCATTTCTTAATTTTAATGGCTGTCCCCCTCAGTAATAAGTATCCTGTAAACCCGACAAGCCCAAAGCAGATCAGCGCTATACTTGACTGAGAGAAGAAGAAGAAGAAGAAAGAAATTATAATTTGGAGCTGTCTTGGTAAGATGGCACTAATGGCGAGGACAGGTTTCTAAGAGTGACGCGGAAAGCAGAGTGCTCGTTTCGTTGGGTCCATTGATATACAGGGATGGGGTGTTGGATAATAAAATAGAACACGATATTACCACTCGGGATAATATATAGCACAACGGCAGAATAGAGTGAAAAGCACAATATATTCCGTTTGCCCCCTACAGCACTGAGAGAGGGGCAATCGGATGAGGTAGCGTATATCTAGCTACTGCTTATATACTGGTAATGGGGGTGATAGGAAATAAGTACGCATAAGTACGTGTCAATAATGAGTGTGAGATAACTATGAGCTTGATCAATCATAACAATGATACTGATATCTTGTGATATCTAACACTTCCCCGCAAGCTTGTAGTTAGTCGAACAAAGAATAAAACAAATGTAAACAATATACCAATCAATCAACTTCTGCATTAACTCCACCCAATAATCTGTGTGCGTGCAACATAGTAGCTAACTTTCGAGCAAAACACTTTGACGTGGAAAAATGATCTGATGCAATGAATGGTCTCGAAATGATCTGTTCAACTCACAATATGAACAACAATGTATGTCCATCTGGTAGCATGCCTCTGATGCTTGTCCGATGTCCAATGCCTTGTCAAATACACAATTTGACACTAAATTCGCGCTCCAACGCGATGGGTCTGCTCTGATCAAACACACAGTTCGATCCCAATAAGTGTTCTCTTGACACTTTAGTTAAACATACAGTTTAACAACAATATTTGATACACAACCAAATGTTGACCCGTGAATGATGGATGGACAATGATAGATGATGGTGACGTGGACAGTGTGAGTGAGTGAATAAGTGCACAACGCCGTGTGACTTGAGTAAAGACTCGTATGAGCTTCCGAGTGGCGATAAGGATGGGACTGTTCCTCAATCCTTCTATAGCACTATGTTTTACTAGCCTGCTAGACTGGCTAGGATCCGATTGTGTTGGATAATAAAATATGATCCGATTGTGTTGGATAATAAAATAGAACACGATATTACCACTCGGGATAATATATAGCACAACGGCAGAATAGAGTGAAAAGCACAATATATTCCGTTTGCCCCCTACAGCACTGAGAGAGGGGCAATCAGATGAGGTAGCGTATATCTAGCTACTGCTTATATACTGGTAATGGGGGTGATAGGAAATAAGTACGCGTAAGTACGTGTCAATAATGAGTGTGAGATAACTATGAGCTTGATCAATCATAACAATGATACTGATATCTTGTGATATCTAACATGGGGCTGTGAATAGAGTTGCATAGCAGGAGTGTAAGATATAGAACGAGGAATTCAGCTTGAACTTTAGCACTCAATGATGCCGGTTGTTTGAGTCGAGAGTGTCTGGTATGCCACTACCATTGAATGGACTCTTCACTAAGATGGAGGGAATCGTATCCAAGATCCAGATTGTCCCCAACTCTTGAACACATAAATAGGTGGGGTTAAACACTTAAGGGCATACCACTACTGCAACCCAAGTCTATTAAGTAGTCATTTGTTTTGCCTCAGGCAAATAGCAATTACGCCTACTACTTTAGATAGCCTCCAATTGAGAGGTTTTTGTCACCCATGAATCTCTGTTGGCAGAAGCCACATTGGCACCGAGGTTTACTTGGCCAATCGATTTCCATCTGGAAATGTTTCTAATCCTCTCCACAAAACTTATCCCAATCCCGGGCACGTTATCAGTAGCACTAATCTCGCTATTGGATGTTCTGGCAAAGTCTATTTGGTCTTTGATCGATCCTGCAGATTGTCCTGAGATCAGTGTATTTATGTCAAATGATGACTCTCGCAAGGAGACCAAGATGACAATGGATAGGTACATGCACTAAGTCGCACATAGCATGGACCTGTAAGCATATCGGATCTACCAAGGCTCCAGTCACATACCGATAGTTGTGGAAGCAGACATTCAAAGAGTGCAGTAGCAGAGTCCCCCAGAACAGAGAGACTACCAATCATGGAAAGTGCCTGCAATAGCCCATAGTAGTAAGCAACGCAGCAATGCAGATTGAGATCAAACTCACCCAGAAAAGGCAGTAAATAATCCCACACTCAGTAAGCAATATCAGGATACGGTTAACTGGCGATGTCCTTTTTGCATGCCCGCCATAAAGATGAGCAAAAATCTCTCTGCGATATGCCCTGTATTGACCTTCAAATCAGAGCTCAATCAATAAACACAAGTAGGAAAAAATTAACCAGAATTTGGCTCCAACCAATATTGTGGCAACTATGTTTGTGAATAAAAGGGGCACATAGTAGGTGAGATTTGTGCCAATAGCAAAGCCAACTGCAAGTGAGGCTTCATGAAATAACATTAGCTCCCTGGTCCACAGTGGGTTTAGGTAGAATGGAAGAATCAATACACACCAACACTACCTAACATACAAAACACAAGGACACCTTTGGCTGCCCTATTTTGTGGGTACAAAACCCATGCCCTCCAACATACTAATCCGTCGCTCAAGAGATACTAGGTTGAGCAAGCATATGAGAAGCCGTAGCCTGCGGGGCATGGGAATCTACTCACATTACTGCCAGTAAATATTGCAAGGCTAATTTGGTCGGAGCGTTGTTGCTCAATCACATTCATAGGAGGACCACCAAGGTTTTTAGCAATGACAATGAATTTTTGAATGTAGATAGCTTCAGAGACACAGGCTCCAATGTACATTCCAAAGGTAACTGCAAGGAGTACTTGACGGGACCTTGACGCCTTTATGCCTCTGTTTCTAGAATAAGTAATTGATAAATCAAGGCCCATATTGGTCGAGAAACAGAAGATACATGAGCGTGAACATTGTGAAGAACACCAGCGCCGTGTTAATCCCTGTGAAAAGAACAACATCTAGTACGGAACAGCACTATTGGACCACTAATATTGTGCGTACCCCACACACCCATTCCGACCGTAGTGTCAACAATAATTTGCTCAACCAACACTGCGTCCATGAGGATGACAGAGCTTGTTAATAGCAGTATGGAGCTGCGGAAATTATTACGCCCATATGGTCTTTTCAAAATTTATAGCTGTCTCGTCTGCTAGTAAGGTACCAGCCTGCCCTGAGAGTTCTTAGTTCACGAAAGGCAACGATCATCCTTGCTTGATTGTGGTACTGAGCACTGCAACGCGGTGATAGTGATCCGCCATTGTTTGTACCTACCAGATATGATAATCAAGCCTTGCCTAAACTTCTGGGAGAAGAAAGAATGGATCACAGAAACAACAGTACTTGGTGTCGTAGCCAAGTACTATAACATGATGACTTGTAGAACTCATTCCACTCACATGCCGACCTGGCCCGCTCTAATCCTATCTTTCCTTGGAGTTCAAAGTTCACAGCACACAATAAGTTGATCATCATTGATTTTGTCTGTCAAAATTTTGGATGATACCTTTATGAAAATAGAGTCGATTAGCTGTTAACTTCATTAAGAAAGTAGAACCCAGGCTACTGCGAGGATCAAGCGGGGATCGCGACATCTCGGGTGCTGCATAGCCTGGGCCCTGTGGCCACTGGCCATATAATGACGCAAACCATGGGATAAAAATAAGGCCCTGAGCGAGGAAAGAAAAATCCACTAGATAAATGAGTGTGAGCAAATTGTCTTATTTGACCAATCTGCTCTGTTCTGCCAAGGCACAAGATCCACAATGCCCATAGCGAGATTATTTTATCCAGAGATAAACTTAGTCCTGGCGATAGAACAGAGGGTTATAAATTTGGTGGTGCTCAAAATGCGCGGCAGTGCTGGTGGGGATGTCAAAGCGGTTGGGTCAAAGGAGAGAAGAGTGTTTGTTCTGATGTAGTAGGAGTAGGTAAGATAGTAAAGCATAAAGGCAAATTAACGCACACTGCTGATGTCCACTATTATTTGGCGGCGCTAGTGTGCTGGCTAGGGCTCAGAGTCGGTGTGAGCTGGGCCCGGCCGCCCGCCAGTGGCAGCCAGAGCTTGGACAGTCCAAACAGTCAAAGTCCAGTGTCTGAGCCTGAAATTAAAATCTTGGTTCTCACTGCTGGAACATTGCGTATCGATAGTGTATTCAAAATGAATGTAATGTACAGTGAACTAGGGGGTACAAGAATCGCTGAACAATGTTTCTTCGATGTAGACTTTTCATGTCCGGCAGACTATCTACAAACGTGGATCAAGAGTCGCAGTATCTGCATGTTAATGAGCTGCATTTAGTACTCGTAGTCGGACAGAATGTCGACTTCCTCAACGAAATCTGCAGATCTGAACTCTCCGAGTCGGGCTTACCGGGACCTCTAACGAGTCTAACCCTCTTGCACGTCACGCGTGTCATCCTCTATCCGGCCTTTATGATGTAGTATCGGAGTAATTTGAGAGGAAAGAGAAAGCCAGTAGCGAGGAGAGAGTTGTAATTACGATAGAAACTCAGCCATAATAGGCGCTCGTAAATATGAGCATCTCATTGATCATCTCTCTCCCACAACAGGCCGTAAACCAAGCTTCAAGTTACTTCAAGTGTGATCGATGTCGATGAACGTGAACTTATGATTGTGTGCGTGATCTTCTTTCTTTGGTTTTCTGTTTGTCTCATGTTCAATGTGTAGATTTAGTATCTTTTTCGAAGACGACTCTCGGTATCAACATTGCCAAGCTCGAAAGTCTTCGACTACCTACGGAAGGACCTGAAATATCTCGCCGCTGACTTGGCTGGCTGGTATGGTCGTATATCAGTGGTGTCAGGCACGTCTTCTACCAATCCATTCAAGGACTTGCGTCAACTCACTGTATTCAGCAGGCCACACCTCAATAGTACTCACCAGCTTCACCCTTTCACCCGGCACAGTCTTCAAGCTTCAACGTTCATAGACCGATAAAGGTTATCAAGTCTCAGCTTTGGTAACCTCCTTGTACACCTCAAAAAGCCTAGGCTCCACTACCCGTGCTGTATCGCCATCGGTCTCCTGCTCGACTTCTGTGTCGGCTTTGCCACCGAAAATCATATCAACTCTGGCTCATACTATCGTTGCTGCTCTCTTCCTTCTCCAGAAGTCACTTCACTACCTCATCAAAATCAAGATAGGATACTTAAGAGGCCCGCTCAACGCTTCAACATCGAAATTCCCTCCTCCGTCTCCACCTGGCATCCCAGCACATGGGCCATCGCTGGTGGATTATTTCTAGCCCCCATCCAATGACGCGACGTTGAACTGGCTGTGGATTATCTGTCCATCCCGTTCGTGGTCGCCACCAACAAAGGCAGCATCGACTCGAATATTGCTCCTTCTGTGGGTGCTGCTTCATCTACCTCATTCCTCGTTCCCGAGACAATTCGCCTCATTCTCAGACCAGTTGACCAGATGATGTTGGAAACTACGCGGAGATGAGTGCTGGGTGGATACCAACACGACTCGACTCTGGCCGGTCCGGCGTCCAAAGAACTTTTGGCTCGCAACTCATCCCGAAACTAGACACATCACAAATCGATTTGATAGTTGAAAAGGGCACCGATCATGGTGTAGAGCTGTATTCTACTTTTGAAGCCCCGTTTCAAATCCTATTGTGAAAGAAGCTAGTACCAGCCTTGTGCAATATCTTACAGCCGCAGAAGTGACTGGTGTGTTTGTCGTGGGTCTTGCGATGGACTACTGTGTTAAGAGTACAGCTATCGATGCAGGTCTTGCGATGGACTATTGTGTTGAAAGCTAAAATACAGCTATCGATGCGGTGGCGGCTGGATCTCAGGTATGTGTTGTGCGTGAGGGTAGGGAAGCTGTTGATCCATGAGAAGACAACTGGAGAAGAGCTGAGCAGGAAATGGAGGCTAGCGGTGTGAGGCTTGTGCAAGTTGATCGAGAGGAGGTAGGAAGGGTAAAACAGGTCACGCCAGAAGGTTAACATTAGAATGTTCCAATCTTTTACATCCATTCAAAACCCATGCAAATCCGAAATCAGCTCGCTACTCGATACTTGCACTTCTTCATCAGTAAATCAAGGGAAGCGTCATTTGAGATTTCACGAATCGCCAGCACAAGTCTTAATTACCTATGCTTACACAGCATAATAAGCGTTTACAACCTAAGGAAAATTATTGAATAAGATTACATTCGTAAATGAGTTCTTGGGAACGATTTCACCAGATTTCATCCGCATGAAATCATTACACGATGTTAACTATGAATAAAATCTATGGTAAATAATTATCCTTGCTCGCAACTCGTTCCGACTCACAAGAACAGTTATGGTCAACCGAAATCAGTTCTCAACCCGCAATTATTATTTTTTCAAATTCTAACGGTAGGTATTTATCTCACAACTATTGTAATCCCTACTACTCTCAAGGATGTCTCTTTTAACTTGCACGAAATACCTTTTTATGCACTTTCGGGCTCCCTATTGTGTAGTCACATTCCAAGTAGTGGCACTCTTAGAGGCTGTTCAGCTGCCCGCGAGTGATCACTCGCAAGCACTTTTTGCCAGAGATCAATTCCCTTATAAAGTAAGCTGGTTGCAAGAGTGACATGACGCCATAAATTAGCATGAACATAGACGACTTTCCTGGACTTCCCTGGACTGCCGGACAATGGCTATCCCATTCAAGAAGAGGGTCGACGCTCTTTTCGATTCAGTTTTTGGCCGGCAATCACACCGCATCAAAGATTTTTCAGGGATCGCAAGAAATCTGACAATTTCAAGGGTTGCTCAAGGGAAGTCATCCCATTGTCACAAGGGTTGTCAGAGTCACAGAAACCAAAAAGTGCTCGCGAGTGATCACTCGCGGGCAGCTGAACAGCCTCTTAAGCCTTACTTCATGAGACACTGACTTGTGTAACATGCATCGACAATCAACCATGTCCCGCGGCTGGACTCCAAGTCATTCGACAGCAATGGGCAGCAACAGGGCAGCGGCAATGACTTGGAGTGACAAGGGATCTGTGCTGGGCGCCAAGCAAACCGGGGTATGTACGACGCGCAAGCCTTACCCGGAAAGCGAAGTGTTTCAAAGGCCGTGCGGCGTGCATGGAGCAGTCACAGGGTCGCGAGGATTATAAATTGGTTCAACTTTTCAAAACAGGACGATTTCTTCCTTTCTTCCTTCCCTGTCTCGGTCCTGGCATTTTTGTATCCAATAGGGCGTTTCACGACGGGACTGCCGGCCTTTTTTGAGCCTTTTTTGACTCCTTTTTTGGTTTCTTTTTTCACATCATTTTTTCGAAAAAAGGATCCTTTTTTCCGGTGATGCAGAAAAGGCCATCGAGCCTTTTCTGCATCACAGGCCTTTTTTCCATAACCTTTTTTCCGGTCTTTTTGCTTACTCAACAAGTAATGTGTAACCAACTGTACCCTGTATCTCTCTACGCTACGCTACCCTACGGCTACAACCTGTAAACACTTTTGCCGCTTGTCCCCTCCTTGAGCATGAGGAAAAACACAAA
Organism: Rhodocollybia butyracea; assembly: GCA_015501585.1. Classification (NCBI taxonomy): domain Eukaryota; kingdom Fungi; phylum Basidiomycota; class Agaricomycetes; order Agaricales; family Omphalotaceae; genus Rhodocollybia; species Rhodocollybia butyracea. Next base: position 373,011 of record JADNRY010000027.1, read on the forward strand.
AAACCCCACTACCATCACTACTACTGAAGCCACCTCTAAAGCCGCTGGTGATAAAGCCATGGTGAAGAAACCTCGCAGCAAGAAGGCCGATGTTGCTCCTCCCAAGGCAAAGAAGGAGCGTGCAAAGCCCATCGAATGGGTGGACAATCCAAGCTGGATACACAAAGGTTTATGGACCTTGTTTGGGAAGAGAATGCGTGTCCGGCGAATTTCGTCTATCCATTCTCGAGTAGCCCGAAAGTGGTTCCTATAGCGCTCTTCTTCCCATTCTTCTTCAGATGAGCTTGTGGAAATATGATCAGCCTCTGAAGTTGAGGCGATGGAAGACAGGGAAGAGAGAGAAGAGAGAGAGGAAAGAGAAGAGGCATCAGAGCTGTCGTCGTCATGGTTGCCGCTGACGGAATCATCGTCTGAGGTATCGACGGCGGCACGCCGTTTTTGTCGCCATTCCTGAAGTTGTTGAGCGTATTTAAAGGCACCACGAAGGACGCGCTGACGTGCGGATACTCTAGGCATGATGATGGGACAAGAGCCAAAATTATTCTCAATTTACAGTTGACTAGTTCATGTACTGAAAATATATATATCTAGGTGGGGGGTTCACGACGGAACCGTTTTTTCGTCTTTTTTCGGCCTTTTTTGAGTGAAAAAAGAGTTCAAAAAAGAGCTAAAAAAGAAATCAAAAAAGGATCAAAAAAGGATTTCAACCCGTCGTGAAACGCCCTAATGTATACTATCAAGCCTCAAGCTCAAGCCTCTCCAAATCCCTCCAAATCCCTTCAAGCTTCCGGGCCTTTACTGTTCTTGTTGAACTTCAAAGCCTTCAAACGTGTCTCTGGTTCTTCAATGTTCTTCAAGGCCTCAAGTGCAATGTTAACCTTCGTCGAGTGCCCTCAAGCAACGTTTACTTTCAACATCTAGTTTGGGAGGTGGTGTGATTGGAAAGCAGGCAGTAAGGAGACGGCGTTGCGGTTGTGCATGCTCGATGTACTATTCTAGTACCATTTGTACTAATTAGTTAGCCAATATACATTTTTTATTACTTTTCTATGCCATTGTTTAAGCATATGGAACGTGGAACGATAAACAGCGCTGGAATGCTCACAACCTGCCTTAACTCATCAGAATCATTTTAGTGAACTTCAAGTAGGCATAATTGTTTTTATACATTTAAACATGCAAGGATTATTTTACCTGATTGTAACCAGATTACCGAAAAGGGGGCTATCCATATTATGGTATATATTGCTATAGAATCATCTGAAATCGTTGCACTAGGATTGTTGCGGTTTTACCAGATTATAATTGATTCGCCGGAACGGTAACCGGTTATGATAGCTACCTAAATTTAGTGATGTTTTCACACGTTCGTTCTCTTCCTTACTTACTTCCACCATCCATTCCTTCCCTTATCCCTTTTCTTCCTACGCCCTCTGGGCAGGACGACCTACGACGAGCTACGATAACGACAAATCGACTGCACAGGCCCTCATTGATATAAATAACGCAAATCCTCTCGCTTACCACGTTGTCCCAGGAATTCGAATAGACATTCCAAAGCCACCTTCAGCATATCTTCTACCGATTCCTCGCCTCGCTTTAGTGCGGTAGCACTTGTAGCGGTTTGGTTCATCTTCGGCGTAATGTTTGTTTTGGTTTCTTTACTTCCCTTCCAACTCGACGAGCTTCGGGAATCGATGGTATATGCTTCAGTCATTGGCGCACGCCTAGCCCATGACGTTGGGGGTAAAAATCCCTCCTGTCCTCCGGGCTCCCTGATGGTCGGAGGTGAGAGGTCTAGTTTCCTTGCCTTATAGCCCGTGCTGTAAGGAAACCTCAGCTTCTTGACCTCTGAAGGAACTCCAAACAATTTCCCTTTGCATAGTTCATCCTACCTCGCATGTACAGAAGTCAGGCAACGCGTGAGCACGTGTAGCTGCCTGTATAGTAATAAGTAATTCTTCTCTCTGCAGGGGTAGATGTATGGGAACAAGTTGATGAGGCAAAGCTCAGTTTCCCGTTGTTAAAAAGCTATAATAGTGTACCAACTCATATACTTGCAACAGCTATCGAAATTTGTAAAGAAATGCCACACTACTTATGAACAATAAGTAACAAACATTCATTACTTATTCACATATTGCACCGTTAGTGTGTCATTGGTTATTCCCAAGGTTCTACAATGGACCCAAAAGGAACATTGTCTATAACTCGGTGAAGGTAGCCATGATAGTATCCCCTGACCGAACCGAAGCTCTCCGTCGCCGTCCTTGAAATCCTATCAAAGTCAATCAACCTCCAAGCATACGTTTTTCCACTGAAAGGCGAGGGAAGGCTCGGGAGGCCACCTTGGTTTGGGCTAAGCACGGAAAGCATATTTGCCCAGCGAAGATCATCGTGGTAGATCCGCAAGTGTGCGAAATCACAACAGATGTCGAAGAGATCAGATCTATAAAAAAAAAGATTCAAGTTGCATTCGAGTCGTTGATAGCAGAAGATAAAAACAAAACCTACTCAGCTCCATCCGGTAGTGGTTCTCCAAGCACCAATCGACCACCAACTTTCTCAAGAAGAAGTATAGACATTGGCCCAAAATCGAAATAGTCTAGGAGCCTTTGGGGTCAACCAATATCATTAAGTGATATGAGGGAGGATAGGACTCAGTTCAACATACCGGGCCTGAAAGAAGCCATAGCATCGTGGGATAGCAGATCCCTGCAAACAGAGCATGGTCTCATACGCAGTCGCCTCCTTCGTCAAATCAGGAGAATGAAGAGCACGGGCAAGCTTCACAACCAAAGGAGGGATCCGATAATTGGAGTCATTTCCATACGGAATTGAGCATTCACAATCAAAGATTATTCCAGCTCGGCCTTCTGAAAGGATTTTTCCCAATGAGATGTGCAGTGCCAGGTTTCCAGATGGCGGGAGTTTGAAAGGAGGATCGGGATATGGTAGGGAAAACTTAGCATTCTGCTCCCTTGTGTCTATATCATCAAGAATGTCCGGGGTCGGAGGCTTGGTGCGCTGAAGAACAACCGGAATTTTAGGACTTTTCCATCGCTTGTCGATCTCCCCGGACACGAGCACAATTGCAGAGACTGCGTTCAGCGGCTGCGGGGTCATTTATTGAGGCTCGGGTTAAGGAATAAAGAAAACAAATGGATGCGAACCAGATATTCGGCCATAGAAATTTGATCAGAAATTTGTTCTCGGATGAAGAGGGGAGAGCTGAACGTTTTTGAAGAGAGTTTCGCCACAGCTCACACGCGCAGCCATCTTTATGGCGTGCATCTGTCATACGCACAACAAGTGTGGGTCCCCTTGAACGTGTCCTGAGCACGACGGAGAGGTCTACCGGTTTGGCATCAGACGTGGTGCATATAAAACGAATGCTGGCTCACCTCAGGCTGTCTGCCCTCCATTTTGTCTCGATCACCTGCAGTGAAAACTTGAGCTCCTTTTTGGCCAGGGATTCTGATTTATGGAGAATGTGTTAAAGCGATGGGCGAAGATATATTATCCACCGATCTTCCGTGACTTCAGTATCCTACGTTCACCATTGATTAAGCGGATGGACCTACAGAGTCCAAATCTGATTCCAGAACGCCTTGCATTTTCTGCTTGTGTTCGCCACAAAATGTGACCAACTTGCTCATCGTACCCATTAGGGAGAGCGATCATGAGGTTCTTCGCCTTGTTCTCGCCACAAACTCGCCACAGGAGATAGAACAATTGCTTACTACCCTTCAACTACCCGTTATATTTGTCACGGTGCCACAAAACGCGCCACAGAACAGAATGCTATATAAATGAGGCAGTAAATGAGGCGACACTGAACTTGAAGGACTTCCTCACACTCCTGAAGATACGGCAATGTCGCAAACCCTATGTACTCCTGATCGTTTTTGTGTTCAAAATCAACCGTTAACAGCTCTTGGGCCAAATGGTTTCTAGTTGATTATTTCATGTTCGCTCCAGATTCCAGTCGTCACGCTCACAGTCCGCCACTACATCAGATCGAAACGAGAACTCATCAATCAAAGCCGTCGAGTTCATCACAACTTACCCCCTGTCTCCGCCAAAGAAGGCAGTCCTACTTTAGCCTATCTCGGTATCCACGAGCAAGTCCACGAGCGAACTTGAACGTCGTTCTTGATTAAAATCCGAGCATGGACGTGCTACTAGTAGGAGCGAGAGATGGACATAGTGTATCTGCTTTCTCTAGAGAGAGCGCGAGTGGATATTGATCGTGACATCGTGTATATTTGGTTGAGCTAGCTTTGACTCGTGAGAGATAAGAAGTGACCTGGTCGTCACGTAACCAAAACTATTTTCAGAACCGTGATCAATACGGTTAATACCGTACCCGCCAGACTCTTAATCCTTGATATTGGCCATGGCTTCTGAAGCCTTCGTAGAAGCCTCAGTTTCTTCCGAGTCGCTGCTACATTCTACCACTAAAGACACGTCTCATCTTCGCTCTACTGAACCAAGTCTCGAGCAACCAGATGGAGATTCTATAGAAGCCGACACATCCGCGCCGCATAAAAAGAAGAAGAAGAAGAAACCAAAGAAATCGGCAGCTGCGAAAGCCAAAGAGGCGGCCGCGAAGAAAGCAACTGCAGCTGCAGACGCAGACCGGCCGCCAGTTCTGTGTATCAGCAGGAACAAGCACTGGCGATATATCAGCTCATACCACGTTCGTTTCTCTCGATTTTTTACCAACTAAAATTTTTCTGACACCAACACCAACAGGGGCCCTGGCTCCAATTGCCTCTAGAACTGCTCGAGTCCCTATTTGCTCTGAATCTCGACCCAGCAACGCTTTCAGTTCCAGAACCCGTACCCGTTCCCCATTCGTTCGGCACCCCGCGCCTTCCTAGCACCGGCAGCACTCCCCAATTCCCCAAGATCCGCGACACAAGTTTCGAAAGCCTCATATCCGACCCCGACTCTCCTGGTGGCCCTGGCGGCAGATTCACCAGCCACGAACATCATATGCTAACCACCACAACCCCACTGCCACCTCCTATTCCCTTACCCCTACCGAAACCAGGTAAAGCCCCTCCACCTCCTATCGACCCCGGCGTATTCCGCAACGTCACGTCGATTCGTAAACTCATCGACGAAGCTGCTGAGCTCTCTGTACGTGCGGCGTCTGGACTGTCCGCTGCAGAGCTCGCGTCGCCGAGTATGTACGGTGGCATGAACGGGTATAATGGGAATTCGTGGGCCGCTGCACAGGCGTTGGGCATCAACCCTTTAGGTGGGAATGGTGGCAGGAACGTCGCGATGAGTGCGATGCGGATCCATAGGCTGAGGGCTTTGGCGGTTCAGAAGCTGGCGCAGGCGTACAAGGCGGACGAGATTGCGTCGAGTGTTATGGTTATGCAGGGTGGAAGTGTTTTTGACGACGTGGCGGAGAAGGTGCTGAAAGTTGGTACGTGTCGCTGTTTTTTTTCGTTAGACGTGTTCGCCTGCTAACAATAGGTCTTAGACCCGAATGATGTAGATGCGAAATATGTACACTTCTTCCATGAAAAGATCCCTTCTCGGTTCGTGCTTTCCATCATTACTTAGTTTTCATTTCATCTTTTCTTATGTTGATATCACAGGCAATTGGCTGAATCTACAACAACGCAAATATTGGACGACCTTATCGCAGCCAACCCCCAACGACTCGAATACTTCCGAACTAGAGGCGTCGTCCACTGCTTCCGAGACGAATACTCTCAAGCTATCAAAGACTTTACACACGCATTGAAAGAAGCACGCGCAGCTCGTAAATACAAGATGATGAACCGCGATCATAGCAGTGGCGGCGGCAAGATTGGAAAGCGAGATAAAGCTGGTAAAGGTTCCGGTACCGGGAAGAAAAAGAAGGGAAGAAACGCTGGTGGCAGCGGGGGACGAACAAACGGACAGGCTCCACCTAATGGTACCAGCGCAGCGTTAGAGGATGTAGACTCAGATGGCGGCGGCGGGGATGGCGGGATGGGTGATAACGGCGAATGTCCTACGCCGTTACACCCTTCTGCTCTCCCTGACGCCCCCGACCCCATGGAGCCCCAACTCCTATTCCTCCGTGGATCAGCCTACCTCTCGCAAGCAGTCCACCTCATCGAGCTGGCCGTGCTCGACCTCGAGGGTCTCGACGCCACCGCGAAACCCAAGGACGGCTCTTCTCCCAGCTCCACCTCCCAACAAACAACCCTTCCTTCCAGCGCCTACGATACGTCCGAAATCCGCCTATGTTACCTCCCCGACAGCTTATACGGCGGTGTTGAGATCGGTAATCCTGCTGGTCCCCTAGGCCCCTCTGATGCCCCGAAACTCAAAGCATACCGCGAGGTCCTGGCAGCCCCCGACTTCCGCGACCACATCACCTCCCTGATCAAGAAAGGCATCCGCGACCACGAGCGTTTCCTCAACCACTTTGATACCCTCGAAGCCGACCTGAGCCACGAAAAGGGCAAAGGAGGCGCCGGGAGCCCCTCCCTAAAAGGCCAAACCGAGTACGCATTCGCCCTCTCCGAATCCACGCGCCCAGGCAACTACGCTTCATCCCCAGGACCAGGCTCCCCACCTCCCTTCCCCGACAGCCGCTTCCCGCCCCCCTCCGCAGCGATGTTCACCACCTACCACCCCCTCCTCGTCGAATCGCACTACACCATCCTCCTCGCCTCGCTCATGCTCGGCAACTTCTCCGGCGCCGTCCCCAAGTTCATCCGCACCGCCGCGCTCGTCGACGGCCTCGAGGGCTACCCCGTGTTCTTACCCCCGCGCTCCATGGCGCAAGCCGAGTTCGTGGAGGTGCTGGAGCGCCTCGCGGGCGGCTGGAGGAAAGGCGCCTTCGAAGACGAGTATGCGCTGGTTCCCGCCAGCGGCAGGAACAGCGCGTCTTCTTCCTCCTCGCCTCTTACGAGTAGTGCGCCGTCGACGTATAGTGGTGCTGGATCCTCGGGGTCTTCAAGTCCCGCGACTACCACCACAGATTTGTACGACGATGTCTTCGTCAGCAACACACAACCTGAATTCTCAGCTGATATCGGTATAGCAGAAGCAGCGTCTTCTTCCCTTTCCGGGTTCGCCTACAGCTCCAGCTCCTCAAGACCATTCATCCCAGTCGACCACGCCCCTTCTCCTTCCCCCACCTTCCGGTTCTCCGAACGCCCCGACGCGAGCGAGGCCCTCGACAATCTCAGGATCCTCCTAGCCCCCGTCATCGCACGACAGCGCGAGCGCGCAGACGCAGCGGCAGCTGAGAGGAACAGGGAGAAGGAAAAAGCCACTTTGCGGGCTGTAGCTATAAGCGCTGGAGGAGCTGGTGCTGGGAAAGGTAAAAGTGCTAGTGCTGAGAAGAAGCCGGTGCCTATTAATATCCCTTTGCATGGGCCGAGGGTAGAAGTCGTTCTAGCGTGGTTGGGGGCGGTTCATCTTCCTGAGTTGGATGGATAGTGGTACTACTATCAGTGTGTTCACTATTGGTGTGTTTCTTGGATGCTGCTTGTGATTATGCGAGGACGATATCGTACTTTCTACCCTTTTTTTTGATTTTAGTATATAATGAAATAATAACCAGTCTGCCCAGCACTTACCTGCGACAAGTACCTGTTTTCCTCGAAGATAACCATGCATGTGGGTATTGACAGCGATGGACGATATCTTTCTACCTTTTTTTTTTTTTTTGATTTTAGTATATAATGGATAATAACCGGTGTCTGCCTACCCTTAGTACCTAGTAATCAGTCCTTCAGTCGCGACAAGTACTCGCTTTCCTCGAGCATGTTGGTAGGAAGCTCAGCACTGGCAGATGATATTTCTCGAATCTCAAATGAAATTGACAATTGAACGGGTGTACATGAATGAATGCTTGCCGCTCAGTAAACTCCAAGTAGACCCGGCGTTTGATCTCTCCGACCATGACCGACCTCGAGTTGTGAAAGCTTTGAAGGCTTTACGCGTACATCCTATTCTATTTTTTATATTCTCAATCAATTCTCATTGACAAATGGGTTTGTACATAAATTGCTTGCCGCTGACCAGCGCTAACCCTCGTAAACCCAGCTTTGACGTGACCGAACTTGACCGCACCTCGAGTTGTGAGCGCTGAAGCTTTGAAAGCTTTACGCGTACATCCTTCACAGTCCCAATCACGTAGTACAGACACTGGTGGTTCTTTCAATTTGAAGGATCGTCCTGCAGGCTGCAACTCAGTCCCTTGCTCTACTGGTGTACACCTCCGCTCCAAGCCGACTGGAAATGCCTGGGATTATCGCCTTCAGAGACTATTCAGAATCCAGATATCTTTTTCATAGCGCCACTGCGAGGTCGGTACCAGTGACCCCTCAAATTTAATACGTGGATCTTCGACTGTCATAGTCTACTTTAATCAAACTATATAAAAAGTTGCGCTGATTGACGCTGACAGGAACACCAGTGGAGGAAGTGGGAGGCTTCGTTATGGATAATTACACAGTCCGGCAGTACACACTGACGACGACGAATTGCCGAAAGTCTACGTCAGGCTGCGTCAGTCTCACCTAGGCTATAAAAGATGTTCGTTCAAAGTACAATCTTGTCAAAAGAATCCCAACAGACACACTAGCACCCCATCTTAGTTCCATCCTACACGAAAACAAAATGTCCATCTTTCTGCCTGCGCCTCCTCCACCCACCAAGCTCGGGGTACTTCGAGTATTTTCGCCCAATGCTGGAGTGCACCTCTCCCCGCTATGCCTTGGGGCCATGAGCATCGGAGACAAATGGAATGACTTCATGGGCTCCATGGACAAGGACGCCAGCTTCAAGCTCCTCGACACCTACTTTGAAATGGGCGGAAACTTCATCGACACGGCGAATAACTACCAAGACGAAACTTCCGAAGGGTTCATCGGGGAATGGATGGAAAAACGAGGGATCAGAGACCAGGTTTTTGTCGCCACAAAGGTGAAAAAAACGAAATCGGTTACATATATTTGCTCGTCAGATTTACTGATCTTGACTGTACAGTTCACGACGAACTTCAAACGTGGCAATGATTCCATCGCCCAAAAGGCCAATTACACGGGAAACAACCTCAAATCGATGCATATCAGCGTCGAGGCGAGCTTGAAAAAGCTCCGCACGTCCTACATCGACTTGTTGTATGTCCATTGGTGGGACTACGATACCTCTATCAAAGAGGTCATGGACGGACTCCATTCGCTTGTGACCCAAGGAAAGGTTCTATACCTTGTAAGTAAACTCCAATACCACTTTCATCTATGTGCTTAATGTAATTCGCATAGGGAATATCCGACACCCCTGCTTGGGTGGTTTCTCAAGCTAACGAGTATGCCCGAAGCAATGGCAAAACCCCGTTCGTTGTTTACCAGGGGCTCTGGAACGTCCTTGATCGTTCCTTTGAACGGGATATCATCCCTATGGCTCGTTCATTAGGTATATCTGCCCCCAAGCCACGCATATATCTTGCTAAACTTTTTACAACTTGCAGGCTTAGCTCTGGCGCCCTGGGGTGTCCTCGGTCAAGGCAAATTGCGCACTGATGCAGAGGAACAACGACGCAAGGAAAGCGGCGAGAACGGACGTACCATGTTGGGTGACTGGCAAAGGAACGAAGCAGAAGTCAAGATATCCCGTGCCTTGGAAAAAGTTGCCAGCGAAGTAGGAGTAGGTAGCAACATTGGTGCCGGTGCGTTTCCCTTCAATAACGGGGTGTCTTTCTCCTTCATTGAACTTTTTTCCCCAGTTGCTATCGCGTATGTGATGCAGAAGACACCTTATGTGTTCCCTATTATAGGAGGACGGAAAATCGAACATCTTCAAGCGAATGTACAGGCATTGAAAATCTCGCTCACTAAGGAACAAATCCAATTCTTGGAGGGTGTTATCCCGTTCGATGCAGGATTTCCTCACAGTCACATTGTATGTACTACCCATTCTTGGATGTGGTATAAACTGACTTTTGATTAGGGAGATGGAACGGAACCTTTCGTTGGAATGTTGAATGCAATGACACTCCAGAAGGTCCCAATGTCCCAGCCAATCAAGCCTATCGATTAAACGAATAGCTGCAGTAGTCGGCTCCGCCCCATGATCGAACTAGTACTACATTCCATGTTTTACTGTAGAACTGAATGAATATCATTTGAAAGTTCCAAGTACTTGCAACTTCCGATACGCAGGAAGTAGAGCTACCGATTTGACTTGAACGAACCCTGCTGATATATGCATGAGTGCTATAAACTAGAATTAGAAGTCTCCTTGAAGTCTCCCCAAAACCTCTACTATTCTTCTATTCTACTTTTCCTCATAGCCGTGTTTGCCCAATTGATGTTTAGTTCGAATCTGATCAGATGATGGAAGATTATGCATATGGACTAGTAGTACTATAGTAGTTTAAGCTGTGGCGTACACGAGTCACGAGTCTATCAAACTTAGGTAATGTGGAACTGAACAGTGGTACTACTACCAGTACCACTATTTGTCCCTATTCTGCAATGGCTCGACGATCAGAGGGAACGATTGAAACCACCGATAACACTAGTGGTCACAAGAATGTCGATATAGGAAATGTGGCTCATCAGGAAAAGCCTTCGCGCAAACGAGCCAGAACTAGCTTCCAAAAATCCGGTTCGTTAAAGGCAAAGGCTCAAGATGTAGACAACAGCCCCCACAGTGCTCGTAAGATTGAACCAATCAAAAAACCCAACTCCAAGGAGCGGATGCCTGAAGAATTTAGACGGGTCAAAGGCAAACGAGGGCTACTTGAATGGTTAGCGAAAGAGGTTCCGTTCGATGTGATCCTCGAGGTAGGGCTATAGACTCAGCCTATAGTTCCAGGGTTTGGGCTCACTGTCTGTCAGATATTCTGTTGCGTCGAACCTGGAGATCTTCTTTGCCTTTCCCGGACATCGAAGGACCTTCGAACCATTCTCATGAGCAGACGTTACGAGTACATTTGGCGTTCTGCCCGTGAAAATGTTGATGGACTTCCGCCACGGCCGGATGATCTAAACGAACCTCAGTATGCTCACCTGCTGTTCGATGCATATTGCTATGTAAGTGCATTATTGTGACGATTCTTCCATGAAGACTGATTACTCTTTGTCCTTGTGCGCAGATCTGTAAGCGCAAAGGCTGTGAAAATATACTTTGGACATTCCGTGCTAGGGTTTGCCTCAAATGTTCCACGTAGGTCTTGTCTGTCTCCTTACATTTGTTGTTCACTCGTGGAAACAGCTTTCTTCAAGACAATGTGGAGTATTTATCCCGACAGCCTGCGGCATATCGCGACCTGGGTATCCTGCCCTCAGAGTATGTTCAAATCGGAGGGCGTGAGTTCTCATATCCATCGTGTCGCTCGTCTCTCATGCATCGTTAGAACGAATACTCGTCGGGAGTAACAAATATGCTCAGAAATTTGAAACAGAGTTTCGATTATTGAGAACTGAGCTTGAGCGAGAAGAATGGATAAAACAGAAGGAGAAGGATCTTGAAGCTATTCAAGAGGTAAGTTCAGTCTTCATTTCATTAAATCTTGATGTGTTATCGAAAATTTAACGACAAAACCCTTAGCACGCTGTTTTGTGTATTCAGTGGCGTAAGTCCACATTGAGTAATCGCAGTAAGGAACTGGATGCTCTTCGAACGGAACGGAAGGAAAAGTAAGCCCACTTATCCTTATATCATTGATGTCAAACTTCAGTACTGACCCTTTGCCCGTATAAACAGCATCATAGCTCGATTATCCATACATGGATGGGCGATGAGGCATTACTTATGGACAAGGAGTATCAGAACGACTTCGCTGCCCATTGGCTGGTCAACCAAGCAAAAACGCTCACAGATCACGGTATGAATTCATAACAAACATCGAATGGAATATTTACCCAATCTAGATTGGGGCGTATGAAAGACGAGCTGGTGGATCTCTTATCAAAACACCAGAGACTTCGTGAAAGCAAGGAAAGGCGAGACTACCTAGCAAGACTCTATGCTTGTGCTATCGAAACCTACGTCGGAATACGGGACACCTTAGATCTTCGACAACCGTTACCTGCTATTGGCGACGTGCTATACTCCTGGCCTGTTATGCGCATGTTATCGTACCCCACCTATCAAACACCCCCGTCCCTTGCCGATGTATCCTCAAAGGTTTCCGAGTGTCTCCCCGATATCATTGCGAAGTGGAGGCCAGAAAAGACTCAGGAGCTTGTTACTCTTTTGGAAACCTCTGGAGCTACTGTCAGCAATCCAGAACTTGCCACATCAGTTTTCGAATGCAACTTGAACGCTCGCGGTTGTGGTGAAGTATTACTTTATCCTGAGATATTCTACCATGATTGTTGCTTGTACGGTCAAGCACCCCTCTTTCATCATAGCTTCCTACCACATCGATGGAGGAAATTGTATGGTGGACCCTGGACATCCAAGAAGATTCGAATCAATCGTAAAAATCTCACGCGTATCGAAGATGGTTGTAGAGGCTTGTGGGCTTGATCCTGTTACTGCGACGGTGCAAGATATCTATGATGTTAATCCGCTCATCGAATGTACGAAGTGCGCACGCGCTGATGGTTCGCGATACTTCACCTGGTGGCCTTTGATCGTACGCCCCTTTTTTTTTTACCCTGAAGCATGATACTTGTCTGACCCTTATGTCTCAGTTGTCACATCCTCCTTCTCATTCCATCACAATCCATCCGCCTTCTTCAGCTGCTTTGAAGTTGGAGATTGCAGTTCAATTGCCCAGCGAGGATGAGAGCCTGTCATGTTCTCATTGTCATTCCACGATCCCAAAGGAGAACATACGTTCACATTTGGAGACAGCGTGAGTGTGATATTTGCTGGGCGTTTCAGTGTTTAAATTTCTTGCCTTTAAGTCATAGTATTAATCTTGCGGAGAGGAAGAGTCCTCTCGTTCTTGATCTTCAAGCGATTCAAGAGCACTGGTACTTCCCTCTTCTTCAGAACCCATCGGTATGCTTATTCCGAGCGGGCCATTACAAGGTTGAGGCGTCTCAGCTGCCACCTTAATTTTAGCTAGGGTGTATTTCAAAGAAATATAATCTAGACACGTAGTCTACTGGATTTTGTTGTGGTCTCAGTTACCTCTCCTCTCAAACGGTCCGGAAATGCGACTTAAATAAGCCTCTTTTTTGAACTTCTTGCCACCATCTCGCAAACCCCAGCGAAATTCTATCCAACAGCCTCCTTGGTCGTGGTTAGCGCGTCGAAAAAGTGAGTTCTCTGTTCCTGTTTATGACTGAGCTTATTTACGATACTTTTGTATCTTCTAGTTTTACGCCGAATCAGTCGAGAACTCGACGCAAGTCTCTTTCCTCTGAATTCCTCTCCATCCTGAGGTAAGGCGTTAAGATGGTAATCCCGCTGGTCCACTCGGGCCCTCTGACGGACCGAAATTGAAAGTATATCGAGAGGCCGAACCAGAAGAGTCCGGGAGCACGAGCGCTTTCTGGGACATTTGATACTCTCGAAGCCAACTTGAGTCGTGAAAAGGGCAAAGGCTTGGGTAGTGCTGGGAGGTTGAATTTGAATTTGAACGGAGAGGATTCGCTGAGTATGCGTTTGCGCTTTCAGACTCGACTCGACCGGGCAACTATGCATCGTCACCGACTTCCCCCTCCGTTCGCGGATGGCCGTTTCCCTGCATCTGCGACAATGTTAACAACAATATACCACCTATTACTCGTCGAATGTCACTATGCGATCCTGCTTGCGATCCTCATGCTTGGAAACTTTTCTTCTGCCGCTCCTAGGTCCATCCAGACTGTAGATGAGGGTTATCCAGTGCTTTTACCCCACGGTCCATGGTCTAAGCCGAGTTTGTGGAGGTCTTGGAGCGCTTAGCTGGTGGCTGGAAGAAAGGCGCGTTTGAAGAGTTTGCGTTGGTTCCGGCCAGTGGCAGGAACAGTGCGTCTTCATCCTCATTGCCTCTTACAAGTGGCGTTCCTTCAACTTATAGCGGAGCTGTACTGAGCGCCTCGAGTCTCCCGCGACTACCACTACGGACCTCTGCGACAATGCCGTCAGCAGCGCACAAGCCGCATCCTCAGTTGCCAACATTTCAACCAGTGAATGGGAGATATTTCAAGCCTCGTTAGCGATATTGGTCTCATTTGAGGGCGTGGGGAAAGGTTAAAGTCTAGTACAGGCTCCTGAGACAGTGAGACGGAGATTAAAATTTGAGACGATTCGGAACTTTCGGGCTGCGTTACAGCGTTACAGCGTCTGGAAAGAATCTAGATTCAAAAAGAAAATTTAGAGGCACTTGATGAACCCAGTTATCGAGGTTATTTGACTTCGAAACAAAGACAAAGGGCGTATCCGACTTGTCTCCCTCCACATCTCTCGTATACGCTGCCCTTTGAAATCCAAAGACGACGCAATAGCTTTAGTTTCACTGTACAGTAAGCTCGACGAGGAGTCCGGGTGACAGAATTTCTGGCTTCAATCTCATGTAATGTAGAATTGAGTCAATTGACAATGAGAATTAACACCTAACTTGGAATAAGCAGGGAGTTTGGTTCCAAGCGAACATGTAGTGACAACGTAAATGTAATTATATCTATGATAGTCCATCGCCCAAGCATCCCACTTCGATACACAGATGCAATTTATTGCAACCAGAGGGAAGCCGCCGACGAAACGAGCAAACGAAACATTAGACCTCCGATAGACGAGCATTCAGTGAACAGAGGAATCTGCTCGTGGAGTCCGATCCCAGAGTTGCTTTGAATCCAATGAGCCAACTATCATGTCAGCTGATTGAGAAAGATAAACGCACGGTAACATGGTCACTCAGTTCGTCTATAGCCTTTCGAGCCGCCCTCTTTTTTTCTCGTAAAATTTTCCGGCGAAACAATTTTTCAAATACCGTCCAGTCCTGGTGCAATAAGTTCAGATGAGCTTCCTTCGCACTTTGGGCCCTACGGTATTCAGCAAGAAAGAAAGTCAGCATAGTTCCCAGCCACATGAATAGCGAACCACCTTTCCAGATATTCAAGATATCTCTCCATCTCCTCTTTGCTAAGCTCCTGGGTGGGAATGGACTGCCAGAGTTTCGAATATTCCTCCATGTCTTTCCTGTGCTCTCTGTAGGCCTGTTCATGGCGAGCCCGGAACTTAGAGTACCCAACAAATCTTTCGACGACACCGAATACTGCTGTAACACCGACACTGGCGAGTACAAGTGGGAGGACAATCATCGATGTTGCAGTGGTAGTTGAAGAAGAGTGTAGCTATATTAGCATCAGGCGCATCGTGGCATTGAACGACCGCTTAAACAAAGAGCGGGTGATAGGACTGGCCTCGAGTTCATGATAGTTTGATGACAGGCAACATTCGTACTTATACACTGGCTCACCGCATTTAACCAAATTTTCACCCTTAGTCATACTATATACAGTACACGAAGGCCGGGAATTTCGCACTAACGCTGGTGAGGCCGGGAGGAGAGGAGAGGAGAATTTTATTACACGGCATGGTCCAAGTGCTGAACGCCGGAACCATTGGGAGAGGAGTGGACGAGCTCGCAACTAAGGTGCTGTAGATCCACCCGCCTCATCAATGGCTAGATATACCACAAACTACCTATATATTTTACTACACATCTTTCTCGCAATACAATCCTGAGTGTCGTGGGAATTGTGCACGTGAGTGATATAGACTGTACAGGTGTTACATGTGACCTGTCACAGTACAAGAACTTTTTTTCGAAGAGGTGAAAGCTCGATGGTAGGAAAAAGACATGATTTATTGGTTCGATGATTTCAAGTTAAAGGATTTGTATGCTATGTATGTGGCTTGGTAGGTTATGTGGTGAAGACTTCTGAAAGAGCGCATGTGAATGTCAGATGATGTGCGATCCGTTGTGTTTGGGAGCAGCAGGGTAGAGGTTTTATTTTCATTCGTTTTAATGTGTATGTATAAGTCTAGTTCAAGACGCATGTGTGTTTTGCTGGTTTTTGACCAGAAACGACGTTTAGCGCCCGTGAGATGATGGTGGTTCAAAGGAACATCTAATTGTTGGATGGAAGGTCAATGATCCTGGAAACCCTCCAGATAACACTGGTTGAGACCGATAGCCTCTTTACAGTGATCTGGATTGCCCGGCTGTTACAACGAGGAAAACAAGCAGACATCACAATATCCTCGTTTGCGTAGCATGGGAATTTCGGTCACTGACACAGGTGAGTTGATTTTTTGGTTGTATGCGTTGCGCGACCTCGCATCCTTCCGTGATAAACGCTTGCTTTCTGAAAATTCCAAACCTGCATCCGAGCCAATACGCACACAGATCCAGTGCAGTCGA
Organism: Rhodocollybia butyracea; assembly: GCA_015501585.1. Classification (NCBI taxonomy): domain Eukaryota; kingdom Fungi; phylum Basidiomycota; class Agaricomycetes; order Agaricales; family Omphalotaceae; genus Rhodocollybia; species Rhodocollybia butyracea. The sequence continues at coordinate 389,353 of JADNRY010000027.1, forward strand.
ACTTGCAAGGGAGAAGTATTGTCCCAAATGCCACACGAGCGTCCAACGCAACCTTTCAATGGCTTACAAGGCGTCGAAGAGGGTACAAGCATGGGAAGTCTGTAGTTTCACCGTGCACAGTATGTCCGACGATCCGAGGTTCCAGAATCTCTGGCTTAAATCTAATGTACTAACCCAGAATGGGCTTTACTAGTAAACGGACTACATCAAGAGGCATTTCGAGGGAGGTGTATCCCGCTAGCCATTCCACTGCTTCCCAGTGTCGGTGACCTAGATTGCGTTGAAAATGAGCAAGAGGCCAGCCAGGCGCGAAAAGTCATCGCTCAGTCCATAACACCAAGCCCACAAAGGGACCCCTTTCATAAATTCCTGTTCTTTATCGGATAGAGGGACAGGAGGCTCGGTAAGTTGTGAATTAGGCCAGGGGAGCAGAGCACAACGCTCTCGAACATGCTGCAACTTGGATTCGAAGTGCTCCAGTGTACGTTCAAGGTAGGTACTAATCGCCAGCGTCACTTGTTAATGATGTGTATGATTGAAGTCCCGCACAAGACTTTTATCATTGATAGAATTCGAACGTTCCTGCCATGCTGCGGGTGTACTAACCTTGTTAATAAGCTGAGGTTTTGCGGCCCACAGTCAAACACATTGGTAATCCTTTTCTTGGAAAAGAGCTGAGGAATCATTGGAATATCAAAGGAAACCTTCGCCTTTTTCCCGACCACGTACCACGGTACAGTGTAACCTCTCTGGTATGACAATAGTGATGCAAGCTAGCCCTCAGAGAAGAGCTATCAAGGACATCACACAGCTGAACCTTGTGTTGTGTGGTTTTGCGCCAATGATATTGAGCCCGCAGACACAATTATCTCATGGCAAGCTGATTTTACCCCTTACCACTCATTTCAAACCATCCTGACTATGAATCTACAGTCTTGTCTGAAAAAGCAAGGAAGGCACGCCTAGTACTGCCCATTCGGTACTTGAATGATGTGATAAATCCTTCCCTCCTTGGATCCTTCCATAAATATATAAGAGGCTCTTGCCATTCTCAATGATCAAGCTGGCATCACGCCATCCAGTAATGGAAGGGAGGTATACTTCATGATACTACCGCGACACGGATGTTCCGAGATGTTCATCGGGAACTGTTCCAATGATAAACCTTCACGTAAAGTTGTATATGGTGATTTTCAAGTTGATAAAACCGTGAAACCGGATTTATTACACAGTACAAGTGTATGCCATCAAATAATTCATGTACAAAATTGCCTGCAGGTATGTATGCTGCAGAGTGATTACATGTATCTGCTACAATAGTGACCAGGGAACATTATGAAGCGAGAAGTATGGTTCACGTTTGATCTCAGTCTCATGTTCGTGACAGCTGTACAGTTCAACAGAATTTTGTCTCACATTCGTCTTCGACCATAATTCCTTAGCTTTCGACGCCACCAGGTATCTCTCAAACTTCTAGACTGACTGTCATCATTGATAAACCTGGTCCCAAAGCCTTGATAATTGTGCTCAATCTCAGAAAAATCGATCATCTTTAAACGTGTCAAGACGCGAGGCAGCAAGCATTAGAGCGCATGGGCGATCATGGTACAGCTATCTACTGTGTTGTACGCCTGCAATCTGGCGAGAAGCTGGGCATAAACGGCGCCTGAAGCATGCGTGAAGGGCATGGTATATAATGATCGTGTACTATTGCCGATGCATAACTACCACTAGATGTTTCCTTGAAGTACTTATCTTTTCGCAGCTGCAGCCTGCTATATCACAATGCAACTAACCTGGCGTCCAGCTTCTTTTACTGCTCATCACGAACGAACACGTCGAGGAGTAAGAGATCGTGTTCAAAAATCTGCCAGTGACTGGTTTCGAAGCGTACCGCCCGATAGTGTTGACTTGAAGGAAGAGACAGCCTACCAAACACTTCTGCAAAGGTGCGTCGCCCATGGGGGAGCTGGGCCCTTACCGTTCATCTCTATTTATTTTTGACAACACTTGAAGCGCCCGACAGGCAGACAGAGAGTACCGAGACATTATTCTCGATTACAAACAAACCTCCTGGTTTCGTATCCTCTCGAAAATCCGGGAACGGCGTCGCTTGCGAATAGCGAAAAGAACCGCTTTGCAAGCATTATGTAATTTGCGAAATTTCGTGCAGGTGCTTCACCTCTTTATGCCTGTCTGTGGTGAATATTGAGCCACGTCCAGACAGTTTCAGACAGACTTCAAGCAAGTTAGAGTGTACTTTGCGATCTAAATATTCAACTCACTACGGTCTGAACGTCCCAACCATCACTCCACACAGACTCCACATGTATCGACGACACAGTACACACATCTTGCACACATCTTGATCAAGACATACATTCAACTCCCTACGCTCAAGTGCTCATGCCCAACATGCCTACTACTTATGCCTGCCCATGCCCAATTCATCCACTGGAGTTCAGCTGCCTACACTCATGCCAAACCTCCCAGCGCAGTAACAGAGACTCCGCTGACCAACATGCGTATAATCCTAATACTGACTTGCAACATATATCTTAGAGCAACTTTGTTCGGCAGCGTTCATTTGGACGCTGTAACGTTTTGACTCTGGCGCCCATCGGCGCCTGATAATTACCTTATCATTTACTTACTACCTAATCGCAGTTTACTCGCTCATTGCTTACTCGTTTTTACTCGCTCGTTACTTACTCGTTTCCTTTATATCGCATATACTGATAGTAATAGTCTTTGGATAGGTATATAAGCTAGCTAGAAGTTGTTGACTGTTGGGCAGCATCAAGGGCAGCATATGACAGAATCATAACTTTAAACCCCCTCCCCCCAGTTGTGAACAGTTCTCTCGTTTGTCTCTCGCACCTACTAAAATCCCTGTAATTCGTCACGCTGGTGTTGCACATGCCTACCCATCTACCCACACACCTGGCAAGGCAGAGTATGTGAGCATATACGAGGTCGTCAGCCGCCATTGGTGCACTCATTGGATATTATGACTCCACCAAATGTCGGATACCCCAAACGAAATGTAGAGATCGCTCACGCGTAAAGCAAGCGAATTGCGTTCCGTTTTTCTTCCTTCCTTGACCTTCAAAGCCAATCAGTTTCTCATCCTCCTAGTTTCAAGTATGCAACGCCACTACCTACCCGTTCATTTATACCTCGTGTGAATCCTCGATCGTAGTCGACATAAGGCATCATGGGTGCACCGCTGCAGAGGTTTCGGACACACGAGGGGCAGGCGTTGTGGTGCTCTATAACATATATCCCTCCTTTCACTCGTAGGAACTTCAGATCCAGCATCACAAGTACCTACTTCGTCTGCAAAATATCAAATGGAGACCGCTCTTCTCAATCCTGCCTTGGACGGGGCTGCTGGCATCGCCATGAAGTTTGTGCAGCCTGCGACATTTATTGCGGAGCAGTACCAAGCCTTAAGACGCGAAAGGGATTATGTTCAAGAAGATGCCAAACGGTTCAAATCGATTCAGTCAACCCTCGGAGAAGACGTGTTTACTGAATATGATGAATGTCTGCAAAGGTACATCCTATCCTTCCTCGCCATGCAGTGAGCTGGTCTATATCATATTCTCTCCTGGGATAGCGCTCGGGCTGCAATCTCAGAATTCAACAGTATCATTCGAGAGCACAAAGCGATGAAGTTCAATTTCAAGAGCCCACTGGAGAAAATCGGCCATCGAAAGAAAGTGCGAGCGTCCAAGAGAAATGCTGTGAAGAAAAAGGATATCTTGTCGAACTTCGTAGATGTGCGTATCTCTCGTGGGCTTCTCTGAAATACACGGACTCGAAAATTCACAGAAAGTGATTATTGAGCACACCAAAAGAACCCTTGCGAGCGTGGTTCAAGTCTCTGTAACGATACGCAAGTCTTGTTTCTATTTACTATTAGTGTCAATCCAGGCTGATTGGGCAAAACCTGGAAAATTTTAGAAAATCCAATGGATAATACCTTGATTTTTGGTTCTGACGAGTCGGAAGCAAGGTCCCCTACCCAGACAGTGTCGTCAACAGCTTCATATTTCTCATGTTCAGATTCGGGCGAGGCTACAGGTACGATTCCAGTTGACTGAGTGTCTCTCGGGTTATTAATTATCGAGTTTCAGACCCGGCTCCAGTGCTCAGTGCTTTCAGCCGGCAGAGCAGTGAAACATCCCTTGCCTCTATATCGGTACGCCAGTCGCTCTCAGATAGCGATTCGTGGTCTTGTTCGTCTTCTGAAACCTTGGGCGTGGAATCCCCTGGTACTTTTTCAGTTTCGCAACCGCAGAAGCCGAGTATCTCAACCCGGGATTCAGTGGATGATGAGTTGACACTCGGCACTAAGCTCATCGTTGTTTCTTACATACCAGGCGTATCTCATGCAGGGCACTGGACCTCTTAAACGGGACCGTGTCAGCTTTCTTTTCCTCTCCTTGGATGCAAGCGGCCTCTGAGAGGCTCGTGTAGCCTACACCGGGGAGTGCATACAAGTTGCTTCTAAGGGGAAACGGGTTGCATGACTTGTAGTATGGTTTCTTCCTTTTTTATCCTTATTTATTCCATGTCTTTCTCTGAGTGTCACTGGTTTCACGAATGGGGAAGTTTTATTTATATTTGCTTTCAACTTTCCGTCGTAGTATCCCTCAGTTGATTCTACGCTCATGTACTACTGAGGGTGAGCTATATTTATATATATGACTCGGTAGCAGCTCGGTCGAATGTTTTGCGAGTGTTGAACAGTACTACAGAGTCCAGACATACTTACGTTTTTCTACTATTTGTACCAGTATGTACCAAAAAGGACTTGTATTATTTCTAGCTTCTAACTATCATTATTCTGCCGTACCAGTCTTGTTCGAAGCTCTAGCTACTTATACTCGGGGCTGACAAATATGACAGTCCCAGTATGGGCAGGCCGCAGTCTGGACTCTGGATAGAAGCTACTTGCGAGTGTGGGCCATCGCGCAAAGCGCGTGGCAGGTATGAGTCCTGACTCAAAAGAGATTATAAAAAAGATAAAGTAATGAGCTTACATCGAAGAATGTGCTGGATAAGCACTATTCTCGGAAGTTTAATATGCTTCAGGCCAAAAAAGAAAACCATGGTCCTATTCCATGGATACTAACAAATGCCACAATTTGAGAAGATAACAATCAAATTATTGTATCAGAAGCCCTGCATGAAGGAAACAGTTCTGATATATCTGTTCATTTTAAAGATGGCACGTGTGAGGAGGCGACATTGCGAAGGATAGATATTAGATGCTCGACAAGCGTTGCGGGAAGGCACGGATGCAGATGTTAGAATAATGTCTGTTGGTACTGGATCGTGTCAGACAAGTGTCGAGAGAAAAAGGATGAATATCTACTCACAGACAAGATGTGAGTGTAAATGTTGAGTCGAACCCAAGAGGTCAGATCTGAGAGGGCGGGACCAAGAAAGCTAAATTCCATCGAACTAGCTCACGCATGAGAATAGTAAAGCCGGATGATACAACGGCCTTTGTGAAAGGCCAGCCGACGAGTTCGGAATGTTAATTCTGATGGCAGATACAGTCATCTATGACCAATTGGGATGCCCCGGTCATTTGGGATAAGTTGAAATATCACACGAAAAATGCTTATTTCAGCCTCGGAAATTTGTTCAGTGTAAAGAATCAAACAATATCTTCAATCCATCCAAATTTTGTGAGGGATAAGCAAGGGAGTTCCATTGCCAGGAGGTCGAAAGTGGTATTTTGGACTTGTGACGAATTTCAATCAGATAGTTGCACCATTTATTGTATTTCAAGGCATCATAAAAGTTGGCCATGTTTGAAACTATACTTGAACTCATTGATTCTGAACCTTACCTTGAGTGCCTGGTTGCTAGTTAGACAATAATTGACGATACAATGTGGGATTGATGAAGGCCGTCACAATTGCAATTACAAAAGGGGAAATGATAATGGAGCTGAAGTCTCCATAAAGTATCGTAACTATGTAATGTATTCAAAGATAACATATCTTTCAATCTTATCAGCATGAGTTGTCACATCCCAAATGTTCAATTTTGGCCGATAACAAATTTTTGCGTTGATTTGACTCTGGCACAGCTATCCTTCCCTTAATATTCACCGGAAGCAGGTCAACTTGAATATCTTCTTTCATACCTCTTCTTATGCCTAGCACTGTAAAAGAATGGATTTTGGATCCCAACATGCTGATTTTTAACAAGAAAGATTTGAGTGTCCCAAATGGCAATAGATGACTGTACATCATACAGCCCATCGTGAAATCATCGAGAACCTGGCTTGGCAACCTCCAGAGGCGTGAAAGCTGTAAGCATGCTCTACGTGTTACAACCCTTCCTTCATGTTCCTCCACGTCGCTCTCTTGATCACATGCTTCATCAAGTCACTCATGTTATCATATATATATGTCTACCTTAGATTATCGCTCCTTCTTCTTGACTTCCATCTTCTCTCTCTCTTCAATAGCTATTCCCTCCTGAATACGATGTCTCGTGTATATCAACTTTGTGTGATTGTGAGTCATTGTTTCTCGCCTCGGTTTTCAGTGGAAGCCTGTACACATACTTGTACTCACTCTCCCTCTGGTTATGACCTCCTTAATCCTTCTGTACCCAAACATTCCCGTGAATTTGAATCGAAAAACAAGGTTTCCTTGAAGCTTGGTCTGACTAAGGTTAAGAACAGGACCCGGGAACAACGTCGCAAGATGGTTCACAAACTTATATCTGTTTGTGCTTTAATTTGTCCTAACTTTCCGGCTGAAAAGGTAAAAACTGACTTCGTGGCCATGGTCAAGGAACAGATTGAAGGTATAGCCATTCTCGAGAACCTCTGTAAACTTGAAGAATCACTTAAAGCTAAGTACCGCCCTATTTTTGAGCCTATTCCACATACTGAAGAACTGCCTTCCTCGGTTACTACTAAAATTCAAATTATAGATGCCTCGAAGACCATTGCTGTTCATTCCTACCGGTGCCCAAAGAAGTTTTGCAAATCATGGAAAACGCTTCTTCAATCTCATTTAGACAGTGGTAAGATTTGACCTTCCGATTCTTCTTTTGCCTCCCCTGCGTTCATTATCCCAAAAGCCGATCCCAATGCACTTCCTCGTTGGGTCAATGACTACCGTGCACTCAATGGTAACACAGTTACTGATAGACATCACCTACCACGCATCGACAACATTCTATCTGACTGTGGTAAAGGTAAGATTTGGGGTAAGATCGACATGACAGATTCCTTTTTTCAGACCCAAATGGACAATGATTCCATCAAGTACACCGCTGTTACCACCCCTTTTGGCCTCTACAAATGGACGGTCATGCCACAAGGCCTCAAGAATGCACCATCTATTCATCAACGTCATGTCACCTCTGCCCTTTGTCACCTCATCGGTAACATTTGCCATGTATACGTTGACAATATTATCATCTGGTCCAGATCTGTCGAGGAACACATCCGTAATGTCGAGGTTGTCCTGCTGGCTCTTAAGGCGGCTAAATTGTACTGCAACCCAAAGAAGTGCACTCTGTTTGCTTTCTCTGTAGGCTTCCTTGGTCACACTATATCGCAAGATGGTATTTCCGCAGATGACAAGAAATGTGAGGCGATCTTGAACTGGTCCAGACCTCACACGATCAAACAGTTGCGTGCCTTTCTTGGCCTCACCCGTTATATTGCCACTTTCCTCCCTCGTTTAGCTGAACAGAGGGCAATCCTTACACCGCTCACTGCAAAAGAGGTAGACAAGGATGAAATCCCTTGGTTTGCCGAACATGATCTTGTGTTTAACAAGATCAAGGAGATCATATGTAGCCGTGAATGCCTGATGGTCATCGACCATGATCTTCTCAACAAAGGATACCGCATCTTTGTAACCACTGATGCCAGTGATAAATGCAGCGGTGCCGTTCTTAGTTTTGGGAAGACCTGGGAAACTGCACGGCCTGTATCCTTTAACTCTTGTACCTTCAAGGGCGCTGAACTTAACTATCCGGTCCACAAGAAGGAGATGCTTGCCATCATTTGTGCTCTAAAGAAATGGCGTGTAGACCTTCTTGGTTGTCCTTTCATGATCATCACTGACCATTGTACCCTCGAGAACTTTCACAAACAGAAAGACCTTTCTTGGCGGCAGGCCCGGTGGATGGATTTTTTTTTCTCAGTTTGATTGCACAATTGTCTATGTTGCTGGCAAAGATAACTTGGTGGCAGATGCTCTCTCCCGAATCAAAGATTCTACCGAGGCCTTCAATACTGCATGTCACCCTTATGCCTACTGCGACAATGATTCCTCTGCTGACAGCCTTCCAATCCTACTCATTCATGATTCTTCACCTTGGTCCACCGCTCACCTCCTGGCCTCGATGTGTCCCCCTGACTCAAGTCCTCCCCCTATCACCACTACATTGAAAATTTCTGCCAACTCCTCTCTACTGGCCCAGATCATTGAGGGGTACAGTGTTGACCCTTGGTGCAAGGACCTTGCCACCTCATGCGCTGGTATGCCTCTGGTCCATTTGGATGAGAAGTCAGGACTGTGGTTGGCTGGCAAATGTCTTATCATCCCACCCCATGGCTCGATCTGTGAAGACCTCTATCATTTGGCTCATGACAGTCTTGGGCATTTTGGGTTTGACAAATCATACACCTCCCTTCGTGATGAATACTACTGGCCTAACATGCGTCGGGACCTCGAGAAGGCTTACATACCTGGGTGTGATGATTGCCAGAGGAACAAAGGATCCACGCATCGGAAAATGGGACCTCTCCATCCTCTCCCAGTCCCAGATCGTTGATTTGGTTCTGTTGCGATGGACTTCATCAGTCCTCTTCCTGAAGACTCAGGTTTTAATTGCATCTTAACTATTACCAATTGTATTGGTGCTGACATCCGGATTGTCCCTTGTCATACTGACTTATCCACCCCTCAATGTGCCCAGCTTTTTTTCAACAACTGGTATTGTGAAAACGGTCTCCCCGATGAAATAGTATCAGACCAGGATCATTTATTTATCTCTGAGTTCTGGTCCTCACTCACTAAATTGTCAGGTGTTTGCTTAAAGATGTCCACGTCCTACCACCCTCAGACAGACGGCTCAAGTGAGCGCTCAAACAAGACTGTTATCCAAATGCTCCATTATCACGTCGAACAAAATCAGAAAGGATGGTCCAGAGCACTCCCACATATACATTTTGAATTAATGAACACCATCAATGATTCTACAGGTTTTTTGGGCTTCCAGCTGCATTCTGGCTTTCTCCTCGCTTGATTCCCCCCTTCTTCCCTTGTCTTCTTCACCCTCAGAACCCGCTTTTGATGCTCACTCTTTTATTGAACAGATTCAGACGGATGTTTTAGAGGCTAAAGACAATCTTCTCGCCGCTAAGATTGATCAAGCTCATTTTGTTAACAGTCATCGTCATCCTGAACTCAGATTCAATATAGGCGACAAAGTTATGCTGACAACGTGTCACCATAAAAACAAGTACAAGCGTAAGGGAGAGAAATGCGCTGCTAAGTTTTTTCCTCGTTTTGACGGACCGTACTCGATCACTGACATTCATCCTGAATTTTCTACATATACCCTAGATCTCCCCTCTCACTTGAACATCTTCCCCACTTTCCATGTTGATGAATTGAAACCTTATATAGATAACAATCCTATCCTCTTTCCTCAGCGCTCACTCCCCCAGCCTGGTCCTATTGTTACCTTGGAAGGGATTGCCGAATGGGAAATCAATAGAATCATTGACAAACGTGTGCATGCACGCGGCAAACAGTTTCTCGTTCGTTGGAAAGGTTACGGTCCAGACTCCGATTCCTGGCTCCCTGGTCGTGAATTGCAAGATTGCAAAGCCTTAGACTTGTGGGAGGGTATCTGAAGGTTGAGGTCTGGCTTTCTTTCATCTTCTGTGTTTAGCGGGTGGCCCCAAGGGGGTTGGCCATGGTTTACTTATTACCTTACATTCTCCCTGTTGCTTGGTTGATGTTGTTTCCATTTTTTTCTCCTTTGCTTGTTTTAGAGGGGGGGAGGGAGAGTGTAAGCATGCTCTATGTGTTACAACCCCTTCCTTCACATTCCTTCACGTTGCTCTCTCGATCACATGCTTCATCAAGTCACGTCACGTTATCATATATATATGTCTACCTTAGATTATTGCTCCTTCTTCTTGACTTCCATCATCTCTCTCTCTTTGATAGCTAAAGTTCCCTCCTGAATACAACATCTCATGTATATCAACTTCATGTGATTGTGAGTCATTGTTTCTCGCCTCGGTTTTCAGTGTCGCCTGTACAGCAGGCTTCCAAAAGCCTATCCATATTCCACCTGCTAATCCTCCTGCCCTTTCAACACCATCCCGGAGTGTCCCCAGTCTCCAAATCAACCTGTGACCTGCTCATGGTGATGCAGTCATGAGGAATGCAAACCGAATGATGAGATGCAACTTGCCAAGCAGGTACTATGTTGGAAAAGAACATGGCAGTCAAGGTCCTGACCAGTGGCTTGATCGTTGGAAGGAAAGGGCAGAGAAGAAACATAGAGGGAAAGGAAGGCAATGAAAGTCAAGAGATGGTTGAGCTTCAAGTGTGTCCATAAATGATGCCAAATTGACATAAGCTGGTACAGTTTGGGAAGGCAGTAAGAGGATATTGAGGTGTGCCCCTGCACTTTCAAGTACTGAGAAAGGCCAAGAAGGGCGTAGGGATAAATTCCAGTTGTGACATACAATTGGATGCTTAAATAATGCTGTGTGCTGGAAAAGCACTGGAGCCTGCCCATGATTGATCTCTGGATTTGATTGGGTCCTGTGTTGGCTGAGGTTGGAGAATCCCGCACTTGAATGATGAAGGACAGAAGAGAAGATCTTAAGAAATAAGCGCTCTGCGAGCACACTGTAAACGGAGTTGTCAATCTGAACATCTATCAGGAACACGCATATTGTTAGTGCTGTCATGATTAGCCGGAAAGATAGTTGAGTAACCTAGTTGTGTGAAACAAACGAGAAAACAGAAGGACAGGATGAGCAACCACGAGGTCACATGTCAACGCTTCGACATCCTAAATATATTGAAACTAAATCTCCTTATTAGGTCAACCCGATTTGGACGAGATCAGGCTCAATTGGGACAAATTCTCACGCCGAAACCTGCCATAAGACGAGCCTTCATTACATTCAGGACTCGTAACAATATGTGCATTCTGTACAAAGGCCTCAGTATGCATGTACTATATATGCAGTATATGTCTTAAAGTGGTCGGGATCTCATAGTACAGGGCATCGGTCGGCTCATTTCCATGACTTTGGGTTTTTGATGGAGTAGTTTATTTTTCTCTTATATGTTTCGATTCCATATTTATCATGCAGCCTTAGTTTCAATTTCTATCCTGAGCAAAGCTTTGGCAAAGCCGAATCCAGCTTATGTCAAACTTAGGTAATGTGGGGTTGTTGAAACCCAACTTAGTTACTTGCCCTCATCATGGCTCGACGATCCGTTACCAACGACAACACTAGCAGTCACCAGCATGACAAAAGTGTCGAGATAACATCCGTGGCTCATCAGGAAAAGCCTTTACGCAAACGAGCCAGAATCAGCTCCCAAAAATCCGATCCGTCACAGTCAAAGGCTCAAATTGTAGAGAACTCCGACAGTCCTTGTGAGATTGAATCTATCAAAAAACTCAACTCCAAGGAGCGGATGCCAGAAGAATTCAGACAGGTCAAAGGGAAACGAGGGCTTCTTGAATGGTTAGCGAAAGAAGTTCTGTTCGATGTGATCCTCGAGGAAGTTATAGCCTGAGACTTTGAGCCTACCTTCCCGTGTATTCACTGTCTGTCAGATATTTTGTTACGCCGAACCTGGAGATCTCCTTCGCCTTTCCCGGACGTCGAGGGATCTTCGGACTATCCTCATGAGCAGACGTTACGAGTACATCTGGCGTTCTGCCCGTGAAAATGTTGCTGGACTTCCGCCCCTTCCGGATGATCTAAACGAATCTCAGTATGCTCACCTGCTGTTCGATGCATCTTGCTATGTAAGTGCATCGTTGTGACCCTATCCACAAATGATGATTTATATGCCCTGGTACGCAGATCTGTAAGCGCAAAGGCTGCGAAAATATACTCTGGACATTCCGTGCTAGGGTTTGCCACAAATGTGCCACGTACGTCTTGCCTTGTTCCTTACATCTCTTGTTCACTCCGGGAACAGTTCTCTTGAACACAATGAGAAGTATCTATCCCGACAGCCTCTGGAATATCGCAACTTGGGTATCCTGCCCTCAGAGTACGTTCAAATTGGAAGGGGTGAGGCCTTACATCAATTGTGTCACTTGTCTCTCATGTCTTGTTAGAACGAATACTTGTCGGGAGCAACAGATATGCTAGGAAATTCGAAACCGAGTTTCAATTAATGAAAACTGAATATGAGCGAGAAGAATGGGTAACACAGAAGCAGAAAGAACTTGAAGCTATTCAAGAGGTAAGCTTAGTCTTCGTTTCATTGAATCTTGTTGTGTTAAAGAGTCAACGACAAACTCCATAGCATGCTATTTTGTGTATTCAGTGGCGTGAGTCTACCTTAAGTAACCGCACTCAGGAACTAGATGCTCTTCAAAAGGAACGTAAGCAAAAGTGAGCCTACCTAGTTGTCTTTCCGTCGTTAGTGTCATATTCAACCCTGCCCGTGTATACAGCATCATAGCTCGATTATCCACACTTGGATGGGGTAGAGAGGCATTGCTTATGGACAAGAAATACCAGAGCAACTTCTCTGACCATAGGCTGGTCAAACAACCAAAAGCGCTCACAGATCGCGGTATGAATTTCATAGCAAACGCTGATCAGGGTATTCACTCAATGTAGACTGGAAGCGCATGAGAGGCGAACTATTGAATCTTTTATCAAGACACCGGCAGTATCGTCAAAGGAAGGAATGGTCGGACTCTCTAGTCGAAACTCTATGCTTGTGCTGCCAAATCTACATCGGAATACGAGACACCTTGGATCCTCGACAACCTTTACCTGCTATCGGAGACGTACTAATCTCCATGAACTTATCGACCACTTCGATCAATACCTCCCGCCCCTCGCCGATGTATCCTCAATGATTTCCGAGTGGCTCCCTGATGGCATTGCGAAGTGGAGGCCAGAAAAAACTCAGGAGCTGATTGATCTTCTGGAAAACTCTGGACCACCGTCTGCAAACCAGATGCTGCCACATCAGTATTCGAATGCAAGGCTCGCGGTTGTGGTGAAGTATTACTTTATCCTGAGATGTTCTATCATGTTTGTTGCTTGCCCAATCAGGCACCTGATCCTTATGGTGGTAATTACCCAAAGCCATATAGATGGAGGAAATCGTACGGTGGACCCTGGACATCCAAGAGCATTCTTTTCAGTCGCAAAATCTCACGCGTATCGAAGAAGGTTGTGGAGGCTTGTGGACTTGATCCTGCCACTGCGACGGTGCAAGATCTTTATGATGCTAACCCGCTCATTGAATGCACGAATTGCGCATGCCCTGACGGTTCGCGATACTTCACCTGGTGGCCTCTGATTGTACGCCTCGTTTTTTTTCACCCTGAAGCCTGATAACTTGACTGACCCTTATTCCCAGTTGTCACATACTCCTTCTCATTCCGTTATAGTCCATACGTCTGCGTCAGCTACCTTGAAGTCGGAGATTGCAGCCACACTCCCCAGCTATGATGAAGCCTGTCGTGTTCTCACTGTCACTCCACGATACCGAAGGATAGCATACGTTCGCATTTGGAGACGCGTGAGTGTAATACTTTGGGCGTTTCAGTGTTTAAATCTTTGCCTTACAGTCATAGTATTAATCTTGCGGAGAGAAAAAGTCTCTCGTTCTTGATCTTCAAGCGATTCAAGAGCATTGGTACTTTCCTCTTCTTCAGGAACCATCGGTATGCTTATTCCGACCGGGCCATTACAAGGTTGAGGCATCTCAGCTGGCTTATTTTAATCGGTTGTATTTTAATGT